>CM031241.1:7016756-7382788 GCA_018340775.1 Taxus wallichiana var. yunnanensis | reverse complement strand
TCGTACCTAACCATTACTAAAACAATCAATAATCTCACCCACTCAATCAATAGCCTCATCTTCATTTGAATTTGACCGCTCAAGGATCTTACGCCAAGATCCTTGATATCTTTGATAGAGGATGCGACCATTTCCCTACCCCCACTAGGACCCTATGATCCATCTAAACCTCGACCTATAGGTTATGATGAATCTAAAATATGTGCTTACCACCGCACACTAGGACACAATGTAGAAGGATGCAAGCTTTGAAAGCCATCCTTCACCGATTGCCTATCTCGGATAGAAAATATTAGAAAGACAACTTACGGAGAGAGAAGCCCTAGCTTCGATCCCTTCTCCTTTACCACCTTTCTCCACCTCACAAAAATCAATCATCATTGCAACCCCACCTCTCGAGAACAATGACTTATCTCTGCTATCTTCTTCCTCTCGTATTCACGAGATCAACATGATTAGCATTGCTACTACTTGAGGTCGGAAAAACAATGGAAAAGCTAAAGAAAGCACACTGCGGCCTCTCTTTCTTCTTTCACCATCCCAATCACACCACCACCTAAAGTGGTTATTCGTGGGCCTGCCTAATCAGTCTCTTATGGAGTTTCCCATCGTACCATGATCAAACAACTTCACCAATCTCCTGTAAAAATGACACTTTATGATCTCATTCAAACATCTGAATCTCATCAATAAGCTCTAATTGAGATCCTCAAAGGGATAGAGGTCCTACCTAATGAAACCTTACCCATTGCCTCCATCTTCACACCCAATCACGTTTCTTCTCTCACCAAAAAACCTACCTCTACAACCACCTCTTTCCCTGTACAGGAAACCGCTGCCGTCAGTTTTTTTGAAGAAGAAATTGTATTCTTTGGTGCAGAAGATCCTGACCCCGCTCTTTTCATCTCGGCTTACATTTGGGACATATGGGTACATTGTGTTATGATCGATGGTGGTGCTAGCCTAAACATCATCTCTTCCAAATCCTTCCAATAGATGAATATCCCTCTTAGCTACATGTGTGCCAACCCCACTATGTTGCATTCATTCAATGATGTTATTACTTCTAGCCTAGGCACCATGATCCTTAACATTCGTGTAGGGCCACGTACCTAACCTGAACTCTTCTATTTCCTTGAGGGATAATTCCAATACAACATGTTGTTAGGCTGCCCTTGGATCTGGGCTATGGGATGCGTTCCCTCCACCTTACATAGATGCATAAAATTCAAGTATGAGGGGAATTCATACACCATCATAGCTAACGCTCCCCCTTCAAAACCTTGCAATATATTATACCACCCTAATGATGTGCTTGTACCAGTCAAGACACACATTGATCTAACCCAACCATCTACTTCAATCACGCGTGAACCATCCACCTCAGCCACACCCACACCTTCGACAAATGAAACCACCAACGTAAATACCTCTTCCTTCCCCACGGACAACATCCCAACCTCGGATCCCTTGGTAGGTGTTTTTCAATGCCTTACGCTAGGGGAGTACCACCTATACAATGTTAGCACCTTCCATACCCCACAAGAGTATGGACAATTACATGCGCATCCTACCTACGACCGTCATGTGGGGGAGTTGATCTCCTACGGACCACCTAATTGCCACACCAACCTAACGTATGGGGGTGTCGAAGCATCCTCTGTCACCCCTGAACCTCCCCTTGGTGTGGTTCCCTTCCAATTTGATTTTCAATATCTAACCAATCGTCATTTTTCCCTCACCTTCCTGACACGTTGTGCTTGGAAAGGTTTTGGTTTCGGTCTTTATGAGCAAGGATGACATATGGTTATTCCCATGACAACACGCAAACACAAAGATCGTAGTGGTCTTGGGTTTTCTGAACCACATACACTGAAGAAACCTCGTGTCAATTGTATCCAGGAAGACAATGAAGTATCCCATTCCGAACAATCATCACCCATTTTACCATCTTCACCCACGGAGTCGATAGACCTAGAATCTATCCCTCCTAATTTTTTTTTTTCGTGAATGCTATCTTCCTAGGTCCTCTCACTTATCAAAGTGATGGTGCGAACCCATCTTCTCTCCCCTTTTATATTCAAACATGTTCGAAGAAGACTGCCTTCGATTAATGTTGTGGAGTTCCAGGATGATGAATCCATCCTCACCTACCTTGGTGCGAATGACTCTTATATTCAACGCGCCTTACCATATGACACCCGAACCATGTTGAATGAGTTGACTATCGAAATCAACATCCACATGGAGGACGATCCTCACATTGTAAAGATTGGACAATCTCTCGATGCATCAGAACAAGCTGCCTTCACTACCTTTCTCTGTGCCCACAATCAAGCTTTCGCTTGGTCCTACGCCGACATGCCAAGAATCGATCCTAACATTGTTGTCCATAACATCACTCTGAAACTAGACTCCAAACCAGTTAAACAGAAACTGAGAAAAATGCATCCACGCATTGCTCTCTTGGTTAAAGAAGAGCTTCAATGACTCCTTTCTGTCTCTTTCATCTTACCTATTGATTATCCGCAATGTATTTCTAATTTTGTAATCGTCACTAAAGCGGCAAGGAGGACTTCGGATATGTGCAGTTTGAGGATCTTAACTTCACTTTCCCAAAGGATGACTTCCCCTACCTAGCATTGATCAACTTGTTGATCTCTGATCTCAATGCGACCATGAATGCTTTCTCTCATGGATGGTTTCTCGGGATATAATCAAATTTTAGTAGCCCCAGCCGATCAACATAAAAGCGCCTTCATTACCCCACAGGGCACCTTCTTGTCGTGTCATGCCATTTGGCCTTAAGAATCTTGGTGTGACCTATCGCGGGCTATGACTTACATTTTCATGACATTATGCACACTATCCTTGAGAATTATGTCGATGATCTTCTTGGAAAATCCAAACATCGCAGTGAACATCTCAATGTTTTAACCATTATTTTCGATACGATTTTTATTACAATCTTTGTGTTCGTCTTGACCAAAGAAATGTGTCTTTGGCATCCTTTCCGGAAAACTCCTTGGCTTTATCGTCTCTTTGTATGGCATTGAGGTCGACCCCACTAAAGTCAAAGCTATTTTAGAAATTCCCCCACCCACTAACCTAAAACAATTGCGTAGTTTGCGAGGCAAAATCCAATCTATACGTCGTTTCATCTCACTGACTCTCGGATCGATGTCAAGCTTTCCATCATCTCCTTAAAAAGGACATTATTTTTCAATGGAGTGAGGAGTGCCACAAATCCTTTGAGGCTCTTAAAACTTATCTCTTGCAGCCACCCGTGCTTATCCCGCCTCGGGACGATCGCCCTTTCTACCTTTACCTTTACGCCACCGACCGTGCTTTATAGGATCCATGCTCGCACATCGTGACTCTAAACATCGAGAACAAGTAGTTTATTACATAAGTTGTACTCTTGTGGATTACAAAACTAGGTATACACATGTCGAAAAGTGTGCCTAGCCTTATCATTTGTGGCCACCAAATTCGACATTACCTCACGAATCACAAAACTTTTATCATCACCAACACTGACCCCATACATTATATGTACGCCAAACCTCATCTAAACCAATGTATCACTGATGGCTTATGCTCCTCACCAACCTTGACCTTGAGTTCGTACACAGAAATCAGTCAAAGGACAAACTATCATGAGACCAACTTGCGGAAGCCCCATTGCACGGGAACAATTTACCAATTTTACTTTCCCGATGAACTCATCACAACTCTTTCACTCAATGATGCGTCTTATCGATGACTCTCTTCTTGATGGATCTAAATGCCAACACGGCAAAGGGGTAGGCGTTGTTCTCATTCCTCTTGAAGGTGAACCTATGCCTCTTTCATTCAGGCTCAATTTCCCCTACACTAACAATACAGCGGAATACGAGGCCCTTGTTTTGGGTCTCTACGTTACGTTACACTTAGGTGTGAAGTCTATTCACATTTTGGTGACTCTCAAATGGTAGTAAATCAAGTCTTTGGCATCTACCAATGTAAAAATGAGGAACTTCAAAAGTACAAACATTACGTAGATTCACTTTTGATCTTATTTACCCATTATACTATCCAAACCGTTCCACGCTCAACTAATAAATTTGTGGATACTATGGCTTTCTTAGCCTCACAAATTCCTACATCACCATCTAATTCGACATATTTTCTTGGTCCAACAACTTTTTGCACCATCTTACTTAGTCCCGAATGTTTGTTTGGTAAATAATGCATCTGCTTTAACTCACGGGATACGGTATCACCAATTTCATGACTACCTTACAAACTCTGTTCTCCCACCTAACCTTAATAGTAATGGCAAAAACGCTTTTCTTAAAGGTGTTTATCGTTATGTCCTCATGGGGGCTCCTCTATAAATGTGGCTTCGATGGTATCCTCCATCGATGTATAACCATTATTTGAAGTCACTCATACCATCCAACAAGTCCATGACGGAATTTGTGGTGGGCACTTTAGTGGCTTTGCCATGGCAAGCAAATCCTTCACCTAGGATATTATTGGCCTACTCTTAATAAATATCTGCTGCAAATATGTTAAGCGTTGTGTTATGTGTCAACAGTATGCCAACCTTCAACATACTCCCGGTCATCCGCTACGAGTCGCCTTGAGATCTTTGGCCTTTCTCACAATGGGGTTTGGACCTTATTGGTGAGATTCATCCACCTTCTTCGCAACGTCACCGTTGGATCTTCACGACAACCGAATATTACACTAAATGGGTGGAGACCATTCCACTCATTTCAACCAAAAAGGAGAAAATTGTTGAATTCATCAATCATCACATTATTTGCCGTTTCGGTGTTCCTCATCGCTTGATAACCGATAATGGCAAATCTTTCAAAAATAAGTTGTTGCGAGCCCTTTGTGACAACTTTGGTATCAAACTTAGCTTCTCATCACCCTACTATCCACAAGAAAATGGTCAAGCCGAATCTTCTAACAAAACCTTAACCAAAATTCTCATGAAAGTCGTTAACGATTCTGGTCAAAATTGGCATGATCACATCCCCTTTGCCCTTTGGGCTTATCGTACCAACATTCGTACTTCCACTAATGCCACACCATTCTCTCTAGTGTATGGTACCGAGGTTGTCTTGCCTCTCGAACTACAAATCCCTTCCCTTAGAATATCTCTTCAGGATATTCTCACCAATGATGACTTCCGCCAAGAGCGGTTAGCCCAATTGGAGCTTCTTGACGAGCATCGTCTTACAGCTCTTGACCACCTTCAAATTTATCAAAAGCGCATTAAGCGTGCTTATGATAAGTGAATTCATGAGCATACCTTTAAAATTTGTGATCTTGTCCTCAAAGAGAATCAACATGTAACCAAACTAGAAAAGAGCAAATGTGGAAAATTTGCTGCTAATTAGATTGGGCTTACATTATCACTCACACTTACGGATCGGTACTTATCGTTTAGCTTTGCTTAATGGTAAACTGAACTTAAACCCCTTAATGTCTTGCATCTTTGACCATTCTCTTGTTGAATTTAGTGTTACATCACTTCTTATCTACCTTGCGCTCATCCTTGCGCTCATTTACCACCTCATACACCTTGTTTTGTGCATCTTAAAGTAGAATCAAGCTCACATGGTTTGATCATCACCTCCTCTTAAAGATGCCTTCTCCTTTTTAGTCTGGTCCATGACTTAAAAGTATCAAAATAACAAGTTCTCAATTATACAATTCTGGGATATTCTTGAGTCAAACTTCCTGCAAAACTAGATGCTTTAGGCCGAACAGACATCTAGACCTCCATGCTATAAACTAGACTACTCCCTCGAAGGACAGCTATGCGCAAAAGCCACATCTGCTACTATAACTAGACTGCTCCCTCAAAGGACAGCTATGTGCAACGCCGCGTCTGCTACTATAACTAGACTGCTCCCTCAAAGGAAAGCTATACAAAGTCAGCCTCTATCAGAAGCTTCTCGCATTGATCAGCTTTGTGAAGACCTCAAGAACAACAAAATGCATATCCCGTATAGACTTCCCGCATCGATCAATCTATATCTAGAAAAATCAAATCAGTATTCAAAAAGTACTTTTGAGTCATGGACTTGTCTATTTTGGTTTGGTTCTCTTCCGTCAAAATAATCACCTTATAACAAGTTCTCTGCGCCCCTAAAAAAACAAAACAAAACTCACCATTTTTCACAATAACAAAACTCAAGGGACGTGCGTATATCTCGATATCTTGTGATTATACATATCTTTTCACCTATCGAATTATCACATATGCAAGGTACCTAGGGATTCAAGCTCATCCTATGATAATACGTGGTTTGTTTAGCTCTTTCCAACTATGGGACAGCTTTTTCCTCTTTTACCCGAATCTAAGATTGTGTGTTGATCTTAATTAGGACACGGTTTCTTATGCTTGGGTAAGCTAACCCTCACTTCACCTATACCCACACCAACACCAACAACATTACTCTACAAACATCAAACTTTCACCAACCAACAAATTGCCTAACCACAACTAAATTGCCTGAATTCACCTCTCCCTGGTCCTAAGGGAGAACTACATCAATCTAAGGCCCGTCCTTGCTTTGTGCAATGGGCTATGTAGGCAGCACTTAGGAGACATGGCGTCTCCCAAGGTTAGCTCGACCATCCCCTACCATCAACTTTCATGTGTTGTGTTTTACTTAAAAATATAAATATTTTCACATATTTATATTAATAACACTCACCTTTGTCCTTTTTCAATCCAAACATTCAAAACACAAACATTTTTATAATTATCACAAACTCAAATCAACATACATATTCCATTTTATTTAGATGTTAAACAAATACATCTTCTCTATCATCGACACGCAGGTCGGAATCTTTATTTATTCTTCTACCCCTATGTATGAAACTCACTTAGACCCCCGCACCTCGTCCCGAACTAGGAAGTGATGGTGATCGTCGACGCCGCTCACCTGGCCTCTCCGTACTCAAAGGTACCACTGCTATTGGTTCCTCCCACTGATCCACCAATCTCTCCTGTAACATACGAATCTGCCCTCTCGCGTGGAGGACTCTTGCCTCTAGTCTCTCCACTCGAGACTGAAAACCTCTAACAATCTCATGGTCTTGTTCATCTCGTGTTTGAAGTGGTGAACTAAACCCTGTGAGCGGTCTCTCTCCATGGTAATCACAACTATGTCAAGATGATCGGCCCTCTCATGTGTATCTCGTAGCTTTGCTGCCCACAATAATCTATAAGACTCTGTCACTCCTACATCCATTACCCTATGATAGGCTTTGTCTCTTATGGTCCTTACGGAAATGTTAGCCATGGAGGTGAGAATGGTGCCTCGATGTCGATCCTCTGTATGATCTATGAGCCATGGGTATATCTGAACAAATCAAAATTGTTGCCTCATGTGATCTAGAGGAATCCTCTCGTACTCACGACTGTGTCCCGCGATCCACCCCAATCGCTCTATACCCTCAAATCCTCGGCTATGTTTGCCATCACCATATAGTTCCCGTAAGGCCTCCAAGCGGATATCCGTAATCGTCACCATCTCCCACATCTACCACCCGAATCCCAACCTTTGCACTCCTGTCTCTCCTACTGGATGGGTCGGTCATTGCTCGCACACACACAATGTGCTCATAGGCCCAACAATGTAATAAGTATGCACAATCCAGTGTAGTCCTGTGATTTCACCTGCATGCCCATAAACCCCTATATAGCTCGTCGGATATATCCGGGTGCCCATGTGAAAGTCACGCTCTTCTATCATTTCCCAAATAATACACATCAATGATTTTAGAAATCTTCCCCATCTAGTCTAAGTAATGCATAATACCCCACTTGCTATCATTAATACCACGGCCAACCTTGTTGCCTTAGGGTGTGTTGCTGCAAACATTATACCATAAGTGAATGTCAAACCTCACTATGTCAAATCTCTTGCAGCTAGAACAAATCTGCCATTATTGGTGTACGCGCCACATTAAGCCCTTCCGATACACTCATCTTCCTGTAATTTGAAGTCTCAAAATTGGAAACACATCTTCTAATGTCGCTTTGTCATCTCCCTGTTGGCGAGATAGAAGGTATTCTTTTTAGGATTCCTTCTCTCAATCAAGACCTTCAACATAGCATGATTACGTGTGATTCTTGAATAATAGCGGATTCCACTTAACCCCACACGGTTTATTAATGCCCACTTAGCTAGTGTTACATCCGCTCGGACTCGTGACAATAAAGCTGACACCCTATCATTCATCCTCAACCCTACCTGTGCCTGCACACATCAAACCAACAAACAACAAATCAACAACTAAATTCCCACGTGTTTTTTATCACAATCAGTAACTTTACATAGTAATCAATATCAGTTATAGATAACCGATACCAGTAACCTAACCGATACGGATTATTCCTAAACAATATCGGTCACTGTCAATTCCATCTACCCTACTCAAAAACACCACCTATGATAACTTACTTGCTTGTTCACGCCTCTCTATACCTAAAAACATATTCAAAACCCCTGATTACCTACCCCATAACACTCACCCCATCCCAAACCTTTTCCTATCACCTTTCTTTTTCATCTCTACCCACTTACCTTCCCACATCCTATTCATACGCATGCAAAAATTTAATTCCAACCAAAAATTATATATACCTCCTGGGATGCAGCAGTTTGAGGTGGAACCTGTCTTCCCTCTCCTCTCTTCCCACTGGATGCTTCTCCTTGTTTAGCCATGTTCACCACCCTCTTCACTATTACTTGCCTTTACGCCTTCTTAATCCAAGCCCATGATCACTTTACCTATCTCTTTCCTCCTTATCACTCAATTCTCCCATGCAATTACCTGTATCGACGTCAATAGCCTCGCATCTTCATATTTAACATGTTGCATGACTCTAAAAATAAGATTTTAGTTGCCTCCCAAGCTTTTCTATTTTTAGAAAAGCTCGTTTAAGTATAACCGATATCGGTTAGCTAACCGGTATCGGTCAGGTTGTGACCGACATCGGTCATCTGTCTCCTCTTGCTTAAACCTAATCCTTTTCTTTATTTTTGAATTTTTGTGAGATCTCGCCTATTTTCCCTGCATAAACGACATCACTATCAACATCCATCATCATAATAAACATCAACATTTCAAAACATATGCATATCATCAAAACATCATCAACATCATCTATATATATACATCAAAATTCCAATACCATCGACAAAACACATACAACATTTTAATATATGCATCAAATCAAACATTATACACACCATGTGGATCAAACTCATCATCTATATATATCCTCAAATCAATGTCAACATATACAAATTGCCCTGCATGGGGCCTCTATAATCCAAAATACAAAGTCGGCACGCAGGCCGCTGTCTCTGTCAAAATCTTGACTCGGCTCATAGGCCGGTCTCTCATGTCAAAAATATACTCGGCTCGCAGGCCGGTATCAACTATACAAAATGTACTCGGCTCGCAGGCTAGTATATACAACAAAAATGCATACATAAATCCTATGAGGGCACGCAAGCCTCTATATACACACTCGGTTCACAGACCGGTGTCTCTATCAACAAATCCTCTATCAACTCAACAAAACCCATCTCCGCTCCTGGGGTGACTCAGCTCTTTCCCCCCACCTCGGCCCATCCCTCGGTGGCCCCTGTGCGAGATCTCGCCTCCTACCGTAACCGACCCACGGATGTGGTGCTGCCCCCATGACCTATGACTCTAGGAGGTCTCGGCTCACATGAGCCACATATGGCTGATAATCAGCCCCGGTACCATCTAGTACATCCTGATAATAGCGGGCCTCCACTCTCACCTCCATGTATCGGGCCCGTGCCACCATGGCTGGTGGGGCTAGTCCCTCGGATCCTAATATAAGTGGGCCCTACCCTGCCTGTACACCCTGACCCTATGCCTGTACCTATGGTGGCGGTGGAGCTACCATCGGAACCTGAATAGGGACTTGTGCCTGTGCTTGAACAAGGATCTAGACACGAGGCTATGCACGTACTGTGCACATGCCCGTACTGCACTTGTCCTATGCCTTGGCCATTGCCCCGTAGCACCCTAATATGTGCTCGTGCAATGCGACAAGCAAGCTTCCCCTATAATAACTATACCGACCCAAGAGATGGTCCTCTCCGCTATTGTTTGCCAAATCTAGCTATGTGGGTTGTGCTCTCATGGCTACCCTTTGCCCTGCCCACCAAACCAAAAATGAACCTGTAACTTCGACGTTGTCCACCGTATCATCGGCCTGTCTCTCTGCTACCCATAGTGGGTCAAATGGTTGCGGTGACAGAAGTGGTGCCTCTACATCCTCCCTCGTCTTTGTGGGAAGGGAGGTGGCTCACCCTGCCGTAGGCCCAACTGTCGTCATACCCTTTTCAGGGAATACACTCATACTTCTCGGGTCTCTGTCTCGGCTATCGAGGAGAAGATGTCTGGATCCATTGGAGATGTGGTCGGGCTCCTCCACGGGCTGATGGCCTCTGTATGGCCTTCATATAATATCTAGTGCAGTCAGGCCCTCTAACATATGTCTATAATACGTAACATCTCACCCTGCGATAACTGCTCATGGCTGGCCCACGACCCCCAACCACGTCTGAAACCCATACCTATAAAATTTTGTGGCTCAAGCTCTTTGAGGGCAACCCTATTGGTCGTAAACACACAATATGCTCATAGGTTCAGTAGTGTAACAAGAATGTAGAACATATCCCAAATCACCTCATACGGCGATAGCCCCAGAGCTCTCTATATAGCTGCACCAGATACACCGGTGCCCATGCATAGCAGGTGTGCTCCTCCACCATCTCATGTAGCACTCCCATCAAAGATCATGGGAAGCGACCTCCCTTTGAGTCAGGGAGGGCGAAGTAGGTGATCCCGATCATCATCAGCACGGCAAGCCATGTCTCCTGTCGATGCGCGCGATACATATCACCATAGCAGATGCTCGCACTATGATATGTAATCAATGGGGCTGCATCCCTAAATACCTGTAGGATGTTATCCATCATTGTCTCAGCATCCACCTGGAACACCACCTCACCTATGATTGGTAGTCTCAGGATGCGATACACATCCTCTAACGTGATTGTCATCTCTCCAGTAGGGAGATGAAAGACATTGGTTGTCGGATCCCATCTCTTGATGAGGGAAACCATCAGGCTGTGGTCCCTATCCACAACCCTATATCTCTGGACTCCACCGAGTCCAACCTCTGCATCAGCGCCTGTGCTGCTGCGGACACATGTGGCCGCATCCACCCCAGTAGAGGTGGCATCGATCTCACATCATTAGCTATTGGCGTGGCTATCAAAACAACCCACTCCATCAGACCTACCCTTTACAAAACAACTACCTTAACCCTCTATACTCACTCACCCACCCAATCACAACCCGACTCTATAAACACATCTACACCCACCTACCTTACCCTATACATCTATAAATTCCTCTCACTCTTATGGTCCTTCTCTAAATATCCTACCCACTCCAATCAAACCTAAACCACCTCATCTCCCTCAACATCAATAACCCCACCCTACAAACATCTACAATATCCCCTTTACCTATCCCACACCCTACCAACCGCCCCACTCATACTCCACCCGCTCTACTCTCGCCCTCTAACCATACCTCAACCAATTTAACCCCTCCTAATTCATACACAACCCATAACCTATCCTACCCAACCCGGCCTCCAACCACCCGATTACCCCCCACCCCAATAACCTTTCCTAGCAACTCTACCTTCTCCCCCTTCACCCCACAAATCTATCCTACCCACCTACAACTAACCAACACAACAAATTTCACACCCTTTCCTCCGACCCATGGTGACCGGTACCGGTCACCCTCGACCGCCATCGGTCCCCCACCACTTGTCTATACCCGACTTTTATGCACCAACGTCGGTCGACACATGACCGACGCCGGTCTCTATAACAACTATTCTATACAGACTTTCACTGTGACCGATGCTGGTCGCCTAGTGACCGACATCGGTCACTGTGGGATTTTGGGGCCGGACCAAAAACGGCCCCCAAATCCCCTTTTTTCTATTTTTACCTATATACCTAGTCCAATTGCCTAAAAACTTACCCACCCTACCATTTTGACTTACCTAACATATCTACCCACTCCATTTTACGATTTACCTTCATTTATTCATTATTTTATCAAATTTTAGATTCCTACCCCAAAACCCACATCCTAGCTAAATTCATCAACTTCACACAAATAGGGATTTAGAGCCTTCCGATATGACTACACGTCGTCATGGTGGGATAAGTGGCAGTGGTCCAGCTCCTCCAGGCTGTGTCATAGCTCTAAATCTCCGCAAAGCAAGGTCCTCAACCAATCAAACTCTGCCTCCTAATCTCTAGGGCCTACCAATAACTCACTCCCCCACTCAACTAGTGCCAACTCAGCCCAAATACTCAACCCAATCAATTCAAAACTCAGACAAGAAATAGGTTGGCACTCAAATTCACAATGTGAAAATGACACGGTGTATTTTTTATTTTTATAGGTTTTGACCTCTAACTGATATCGGTTAGGGCGTGCCCTAGAAGACCGATACCGGTCATAACTAATCGATATCGGTTACCTGCCTAGTTTACCCTAACTCCTACCCTTATCCACCGAACTCTATTTTTCACCACATCGCCTACCCATGACCTTTGCTAAATAGCGTTATTTTGAATTCATCAACTGACCTAAGGCCGCAACCAACCAATCGGCCCACCCCAAGGCCGTAACCAACCAATCGGCCTTACCCAAGGCCGCAACCAACCAATCAGCCCGACCCAAGGCCACAACCAACCAATCAGCCCACCCCAAGGCGCAACACACCTATCGGCCCGGACCCAAGGCTGACCAACCAATCGGCCCAACCCAAGGCCGCAACAACCCAATCGGCCCAACCTAAGGCGCAACAAAACCAATCGGCGACCTAAGGCGCAACCCAATCGGCCCAACCCAAGGCGCGAAATCAACCAATCGGCCCGACCCAAGGCCGCACCCAACCAATCGGCCCGACCCATGGCCGCACTAATTAAGTACCTTGATCGAGGCCCATAAATTACGATTCTATCCACCCATAATGTAGCTATTTGTTCAATTGAGCTCACCTGTTCATGTTTTAGCATGACTAGGATACTTGAATTGATCAGCCAACCAGCTTTTCTTAGAGCGAGACTGTGACATTTATCTCAACCAAACCAACCATTTGGTACTGCCAAACATGCCTAAACGTTCCGGTACCTTCCCCATTATATCCCCTGGAGCTACTTCCTATGCCTTGGATACCAGGATTATATCAGCCTTGTTTGGATAAACTATCGACCTTTGCCTATGAATTGCTTGTTTGCTCTTCAAACCATGTACCCTGGTCGCACTACTACATTTTAACGTGCGTCGGCTTCCTTGAACTTACCCCACCATCTTACCAACATCTCACCATCATTTACCCTTTATCAACCCTATCCCTGATTTCATGTCACCTCAATCTGTGATAGACTTGAGGGGGATTACCTATACCCTTAACTGGGGCAACCACTTTTTATTATTGTCAGTGCAGCTTTACAAGACAAGCTACACAACAACAATGGGCAAATGTAGACACCAAATTTGGGTCTTACGACTCCCTGTACCCGTATCTCGTCCTGCAACCTAACCCTACCTCACCACCTAAAATTTACACACTTAATTATTTATTAATTACCTTATAATTAATAAATCCACATCTCTAACCCTGCCACCTCACCTCGCCACCTCACTATGACCTAGCACTAACCCTAAACTAACTTAATTAAGACCTATGACTTGGTCCAGACCCACACCCATGACTCATCACCCCTCACCCGCATCAAGACAAACCTAATAATGACTTGACCAAGCCCACTGGTTGACCCCTAGGAGAAAAGGAGGGAAAGTTGGCTATTTTACTAAAAATAGCCAACTTTGACTTAACCGACATCGATCCCTACGTGGCCGGCGTCGGTTAGGCAACCACCATCGGTTCCTTGTAAATGACCTCCCCCAACCAAAAATAGGGGATCCGAATTCATTTAGGAAAAAGAGACAAGTGAGAAGGAGGAAGGAGGTTGTAGAGAAGAGCATTGAGTCCAAGACTGTAACTGATCAATGAGATCACTGTCACACTCATCCAAGCATTGGGAGAGTCAGAGGATAGCTTCATCATCTAATTTTCAATTGTCGAGATCATCCCACCTGAGCTTTGCCTTCGTCACCACATTCCTCGAACCTGTATCCTCGTCAGAAAGTAGTAAGTAGTATCTTGTATGCTTCTAAGCTCTAGTTCGTGAACTTTTGATTGATAATAATTATAAAATCACCCTGGATCTAACACACAGCAGCACCCGCACCTAACCTTCATTCATCCATCCCTTTATTGCCCGGAAGACAGCCTTTCTCACTCCCCGAGTCTTCTCCATTGCCTTACTATTGCCCCTAACCATATACCAACCTTAAAAACCCCATAACCATCCTATAATCAACCTCTTCCCAAAAGCACTGAATCTTGCCCTACCGATATCGGTTATCTCCTACCGGTAGCGGTTTTATAACCGTGGTTGGTTATCCGATGGCCGGCATCGGTCACTTTTGTGAATTATACCAAAACCAACCTTTCACCTATTCATTTCCTAACAACCTCGAGATCTGGCGTGATCTATCCTGTAACTTGATCTCGAACGTATCAATAACAATCATACCAAACAAACAGAATGACATTTTATTATTGGTAGTTTAGTCTCTATTTCTTTTAGTAACGAGGTACCTAAATCATGATTTCACAATATCTTCTTTATTATCATTTGCATTAATTTGTATTAAAAGGGAATTGACCACCTTCGAAAGGAAGTCTAATATTTCTTGGGCCTAAGGCAGCTCCGTCACTTATTGTTTAACTAAAATCTGGTGGTCTTGCATTCTTATTTATAGGTAGTCCTTCCCAGACAAAAAGGAGTTCTTCATAATAGGTCTGATCTCTCTACGGTATGCGCACACCTTCCCAACACTCAACAGGTATTCCTCCTAACCCTAACCCCTTATCTGTTTCTCAAGAGAACGAAAGGATAGAAGCAACTCTATTCTAGAACTAGAAATTTTGTGTGAAACAGTGGGCTTGGGTGTAGATGCACGTTGGGTTATGGGTAGGGGTGTGGTTTGAGCCATTAGTGGTATCGTGATGGAATTTGTGATAGTTGTAGTTGTATTTGGTTCAATTGGCTGAAATATTTTTGGATAGATAGTGGAAGTGTCAACAAGTGACATCTGCATTTGTGTTGAGACAGGAAGTAGAAGATGCCCCCAAAGTAAGGCTCTATCCACATAATCTAGGTGATCGGCTAGGTGTGAAAAAGGCACTGTTGTAGGTGAGGTTGATGAGGATCTTATGGAAATTCCCATAAAATGTGTCTTAGAGACGGGTAATTTGCTAGCTTCATCTTCTGTGGGTAAGAGAGCCGAAAGTAAGTCCACAGGATCTTAGGTAGTTAATGGAGAATGGTCACCTAGAGGCAAAGGTATCTCTACTAGATCCTTGATAGGTGGAGGAGAAAATGGGTGCCCCTATGTGGGTGGAGGAGATGATGGGTACTCCTCTGTGAGTGGAGGAGATGGAAAAGTATCTTCCATGGATTGAAGAAGTATTGTGGGTGATGGCTCTCAGGTGGAGAAGTCAAAGGTTAAGTAGTTTCGATGTTAACAGGAGTCTCTTTCATGGTTGAGAGAGGAGACGAAGGGCGTCCCTCTGTGGGTGGATGAGTAGGTGAAGTGGGTTCAAGTGTAGGTGGAGGACTTCGGGCTAAAGTTTCCTCTATGGAAGGAATATGAGGTAATTGGATAGCAATGGATGTATTGCTACAAATAGCATGGACCTCACGAGTATGGCTATCATGAGTTGAGGACTCTCCAGTTTGATTAGAAGAAGGGGCATGATTAGGAAAGGGTTTCTTGAAGATGTGTAGGTTTTGATTGGCAGGTGCGTTAGGATTATCCAAGGTTAACTCGCCTTTCTCGAGCATTTCTTGGACAATATTTTTGAAAGTGATGCAATTTTCGTCACTATGACCCTTCACTCGATGATAGTTGCAAAATTCGTGCTCTTTATACCATGCGGGTGTGGGGTGAGCAAGATCAAAACTAGTGTGTGGTTTTATGGGAGGAAAGGTGATGGCCCCAGCTTTAATGAGATTTTCTACGATAGAAGAATAAGTTTCCCCAATTGGAGTATATTTCTATTATTCCTTTCTAAATTGAAAAGTCGGGACAGGAGAAAGATTAGATGAGGGAAGAGCTTGATTTGATGGATGAGCTCAGCCAGCCTTGAGTACCACTGCTTGTGTTAGCGGTTCCCTTGGACTTTGAATAATTATTTTGTGGTTTCGAAGCAAAAGAGGCATCATTTGATTTGAAGGCCAAATTCTTATTGCATAGTTGGATTTTCTTCTCTTCGATGGCCCGAATCTCTAGCTTTCGTGCCATGGTGAATGCCTCATCGAAGGTTCGAAATTCGGACTGCGCAGGTCGATGAAATATGTCTAGCACAAGCCCATGTGAAGAGCTCAATGAGTTAGGATTGTGGTAGTTGGAATGTGATTTGATTGATCAGGCTACACCAATGAGCAACAAAATCTACGATAGATTCATTATCATACTGACATGTAGAGTAGAGGTCGGTCATGGTAACCTTCTAAACAATGTTAATGGAGAATTGATCCAAAAGGCTTGAGCTACCTAATTAAATGAGAAGATAGAGTGTCTAGGTAACCCACCATACCAATATAATGCAGGCCTAGTCAGAGACATGGGAAAGGTCCTCAAAAGTAAAGTGTCATCATGGGCGATCAGATAACACCCATGTTTGAAAGACCGCAAATGCTCTTGTGGGTATTTTGGCTATTGAAGCGGCTAAATTTAGGCATTTCCCAATTCATGGAATATGGGTAGATAGGAATGGATGGGTGGATAGGCTCATTACAAATCTCATCATAGGTGAGAGTGTTGCGGGAGCTAGAAAAGATGCTTCCAATGTCTGCATCTTGTCCATCATTAACTTGATTAGGTTGTTGGTAGGTTGTGATGGTTGGGTGACTCTTGTAGTGTAAGAGGGTTGGTGTTGGGCATATGACGAGGGTGGAATTCCAGTATATGGCACTTCCATATAGGTAGATTGAGAAGGAGGGAATGAAATAGGGGTACGTACCCATAATGAATGATAGATGAAACGAGAGGATACTAGGTGGGAAGGATTGTAGAATCATGCGATTGTGGATTCGAGTCCCACCAGGTGTGCCAAAATGTTTCACCTAATTCTAGAGCATTTCTTCGAATGTTGATGAAATAGATAAGGGTAAAGGGAAATTTGGGAGGAATACTTGTTAAGATGCTGGTTTCAGGTTGTTTCATGAGTATGACTTCTAAATCCATGACTTATCGTGAGAGCTTCCTTTTTCTTGGAGGAACTACGAAGCGGAAAAAAAGACCACCAAATAACGATTAAACAAGTATATGCAGTGGACTCGCTAGTTTGTGCTAGATCGGGAAGTGTGATACTTCATAGATGGTCACAACCCACCGTTAAAAATAACTTAATGCTAATAATAAAGGGAATCCTCTGTAGTTAAAATGATTTAGGTATCCCATTCATCTACAATAAGAAAATTCATTCACAACAAGCTAAGCTATGAGTGAATTTGAAGGTCAAGGTCTTGGTCAAGGTACTGGTACGCGTTAGGGTGAGATTATGGGTGGTTTTAGGTATTTGGTGGAGGTTTAGAAGCTCTATTCTTAGTTTCTGGTAAAGACACGAGAGATCGACGTCGGTCTAGTATGGCCGATGTTAGTTTAGGTTAACCGGTGATAGTTGTGGATAACCAATGTCGGTATGGTCGTGGTATAGGAAACTTAGTAAAATAGGGTGGGTGACATATCTTAGGATAGATGGGAATGGAAGGGAAATGACGGGGTTCATGCGAGTCTCTGGTATGTATAGGAATAATTAAAATCTAGATATGGGCATTTCAGGGGGTATATGAAAAGGATGGTCAAGTTTGTATGGAGGTAAAATGGTGGTAGAATGAAATGAGGGCAGAAATTAGTAACAACAACAAAAGAATCTACCCAATGATAAATGGACAAATGTCGGTTAACAAAGCACTTACCACTTGCACAAGCTTGATTTTTGGTTGGTAATGGTGGGTGATCAAATGGAATAGAATTTATGTAGTGTTGGCACTTCCCTGGATGCTCCCGTGAAGGAAAAATGTTTTGCAGTTGCTTCAGGTATTGACTATTGATGCTCTGATGCACGTGCTAATGCTAATTCCACTTGCATGTAGCTCTGGTTTCGTAACTTGTTCTCAAAAGATATGTTCACCTCTAAAAATGTGCCAACCTCAAAATAAGGTTGTTTTGGGGTTAAATGGTAATCGACGGTGGTTCTGGGTTGAGTAGTTGTAGTTTAGGGTGACCGAAGGCATCGGTTAGGCTGGATTTCCTAGGTTTTCTAAAATGGGCAGATCCTTTTTGATTTTCTTGGATCTCGCCCATTTTTTCTCTATGGAATAGAATGGAAGCTTCCTTCTAATGGACGGGAATGTGGTTAGAGGGAATATAGGCTTTGATTTTTATGGTTTGTGTAGGTCTTAGGGTGAGGTGGCTAGATGAGGTGTCTAGGTGAGGTGGATATGTGGGCACTTATCTCGATTAGGATATAAAAATAATAAATATTGTGAGGATAATGAATTAATTTAATTAAATTAATATTAGAGTGGGAGTGAAGCGGGCCATGGTTAAGTAAATGTGTTAAAGGTGTTTAAATGACGAGGGACCAAGGGAGTGTGACCCTAATTTTGGTGTCTACAATTACTTCAATAATTTCAAAAGGTCCAACAAAAAAGGTGATGGCTTGGTTGATTTTTCAAATGGAATTGAAATTTTCTTAGGCTTAACTCATAAGAAAATTGTATATCCTTGTTCAAATTTTTCTGTCAACTCTCTTTAAATTAGCGTAACTCTTCTTCCTATCTATGACCTCTTTTAATCATTCTCGAATCATTTTGACTTGTTGTTCCATTTCAGTTAACATTTCAGGTCCTACTACTTCTCTATCTTCCATACTATCCCAACTGATAGGTGTCCTACACTTTCATCCATAAAATGCCTCAAATGGAGCCATTTTCAGTGATGAATGATAAGTGTTGTTATAAGAAAACTCAACCAATGGAAGGTATTATTCCCAATTGTATTGTTGATTCATGCAATACATTTTGAGCATATCCTTCTTTTCTCGATTTACCCTTTCGGTCTATCCATTTGTTCGGATGGTATGCGAACTAAAATTTAGCGTTGTCCCTAAGGGTGAGTTCAAAGTTTTTCTGAAAATGAGAAGTCATCCTATGATCCCAATTTGAAATTATTAATTTAGGTACTCCATGTAATCTGAAAATATCATGCATGAACCTTTTTGCAAGTACAGGTGAATCATATTTCATATTCCCAAGTATAAAGTGAGCTACTTTTGTTAGTTTTTCAACAACAACCAAAATGACATTGTGTTTAAGACATTGATAGCCCTTGCACAAAATCCATGTTGATTACTTGTCATTTATACTACGGAATGTTGTGAGGATATAATAGTCCTATTGGGTGCATATGTTCAACCTTAACATGTTGACACTCTAAACAATGAGATACATAGTTTACTATGTCCTTTTTCATCCCTTTCCAAAAATATTGTTGTTTTACATCAGCAAGCATCTTAGTCACTCTGGGATGTCCAGAATAGGGAGCATTGTGAAATTAATTTATCAATTTTTTTCCTTAATTCATTTTCCAAGGGTACATAAACTTGATTTTCAAACCTTAAGACTCCTTCGCTATCGAATCCAAATCCTTTGTATCTCTTATCATTAGGATTTGCAGCAAGCATTATTTTAACTTGTTGATAATAAGAATCAACCAACATTTTTTTATTTACATCATCTTTGAATTGGGTTCTCAAAGTGATAAGGGTGGAAATGTGCTTCCTACGACTTAGCGTATCTACCACTCTATTTTCCTTACCTTTTATATAGTTGATATCAAATTCATACTGTGATAAAATTATAACCATCTTTGTTGTCTCACATTCAATTTTGGCTACGTGAAGATGTATTTCAGCCTGAGATGATATGTTTTCAGTTCAAAGGGATTTCCCAAAAGGTAATGCCTCCAAACTTGCAATGCATGCACAATGGCAGCAAGCTCCAAGTCATGGGGAGCATAGTTTAGCTCATGTACTTTGAGTTTTCTACTCTCATAAGCAATCACGTGGTCATTTTGCAACAAGATACCTCCTAATCCTTCACTAGAGGCATCAGTCACAACCATAAAGTTCCCATTTGGATCTGGAACTTTCAGAATAGGTGTTGAAGTTAATTTCTCTTTCAAAAAAATTGAAAGCATTTTCACATTTTTCAACCAAAAAAAATTCTTATCTTTTTTTTTGTAGCGAGGTGATTAGAGATGCAACTTTCGAGAAGTCCTTTACAAATTTTTGATAGTATCCAACCAACCCCATGAAGATTCTCACTTCATGTAAATTTTTAGGTGTTGGCCATTCTATTATTGCTGTAATTTTTGATGGATCTACAGAAATTCCATCTTTGTTAATTATGTGTCCTAAATATTGTACTTCTTTTTTAATATAATTAACTTTTGGTAGTCTTACCATACTTGTTTTATCTTCCTTAACATATTAAAAAAACCTTGAGATGTTCATTATGCTCATCAACACTTTTTGAATAAATGATAATATCATCCAAGAATACTAGCACAAACTTTTCCAAGTATGCTTGAAAGATATTATTCATTAAATTCATAAAAGCTGCTGGAGAATTAGTGAGTCCAAAGGGTAACACAGTGAACTCAAAGTGTCCATACCTTGTCTTAAAGGTAGTCTTGTGAATATATTTTTATTTTATTCTCAACCGATGGTATCCATATAGAAGATCGATCTTAGAGTAAACCGATGCATCACGTATCGATAAAAAAGGTCATGAATTCTTAAGAGGGTATCTCCTCTTAATTTTGGATTTGTTAAGCATCTGATAATCAATGCATAGCCTAAGTGTTCCATATTTATTCTTAATAAATATGATCGAGTGCTCCCAAGGATAGACACTCGATCTAATAAAAAATTTTGAATAATAGTTCATGAAGTTGTTCTTTCAGATTAACAAGTTCAGTTATTTTCATTTTATATGGATCCTTAGAAATTGGTTCGGCTCTTGGTTTTATGTCTATAGTGAAATCAAATTATCTTTTGGGTGGAAGACTAGGTAGTTCTTTAGGAAATACATCATTTTACTCAAGTAACAATGGATAATATTCCATAGAAGCCTTATCTTCTTCACCCAAATCTATAATTTTTACATATAGCACATAGCCTTTGTTCTTAGCTTTCTTAAGCTACATAACTGTGATTTTTCTAACTATAAAACCTATTTTTACTCCTTAAATTTTTGTTATTTTATATAGGTCATCAAGGAAATTTATTGTCACCTTATGTTGGGCCAACTAATTCGTACCTATGACTATGTCATATGAGCCTAGAGGAGCTAAATAAAGGTCTACTTTAGTGGTAAATCTTGTTAGTTCTAATGTTGCGCCAAAAATACATTGGATAACAAAGTGTGGACAACATTGTTCCCATATTGAACAGACCATGATTATTTCATATAACCATATTTTATTTTAAGCTTAGATGTTAATTTAGTAGAAACAAAACATTCAATTGCACTAGTATCAAATAAAATGGTTATAGGTAATCCATACAACTTACCTGCCACTTCGACTAGCGTAGCCTACTTTTCAGCTTATTTGTCAATCACTGCAGCATGAATATGGTGTTGTTGATTGTTATCCTTCTTTCTTTGAGGAAAATTATTAGCATAATGATCTAAATTGTAGATATAACATCCCCCGAAGGGTCCTTTCCTCTCAATTTTACTTTCCTTATTGGTTGCATTGTTCTATCCATTTTTCTTATTATTTGCAACAATCTTAATTGTTGTGTTTTCTTTCCATTACCATTACCATTTTTTTCTACCAAAATTTTTCAATGTCACCTTTTTATGTGCTAAAGATGATGGTGTAATAACTATTTTTTTATTCTCCTCTCTATGTGTAAAAGTATCCTACATTTTATGTTATTGTCTTATTGCCTTCTCAAAAATAGCTTCCATAGTTGATGGTCCATGGACATCAACTTCACCTCTTATCATTGGGTTTAATCCCACAATGAATTTCTTGATGTGAATTTTTTTGGGCTGATGGAATACATCCTAAGTATGAAAGTGCAAAAGGATTGGGCATGCGGACACGAGGATCGTAGGTGAACGTGGAACTATAGTGGAACAGGGTGTGCCTAGGAGAAAATGGAATCAGGACTTAGCCATTTTACAGTTTGAGGATAATTATAGATATGGAGGGTGGAACACATTTTTATAAGAGTTGAGGAGCACGTAAAGGCTATTTTGGAAAATTAGAAGACCAAGTTCCATGCATAGTTTTGAGGATATTAATAGGATTAGAATACTATTGTATTATTAGATAATATATTATTAGTGAGCTTGCATGCTCTTGTATTTATCATGTAAGGGCGCATGGCTATTATTATCATGTAGCCTATTTTTAAAGGTGCATGGGCGATGAAGGAAAGTCCCACCCTTATAAATATGTATTAATGTTTAAGGTTTAGATAGTTACATGTATTGTAGTGTTATGTTGCAAGTTTTTGAGTGTGCATGACTATGGTGACTATACTATGTATGTATGAAGCTTATGTGTTTTACAACAGTTAATATAATGGATCTTTGTGGCTAGATATTGGTTTTTGACATAATTGAGCATGGATCTTATATGGTAAATTTGATTATGGTTCTTATTTAATTGTTCTTACATATGGTTAAGATCTAGATCTAGTTTATGTCTTTTGCAATATACTTAACTATCTGTTATGGATCTGGAATATCTGTTTAATCATGCTAACTCCTTGAACAAGCTGACATAAAAGAGGGACTTAGCACCCTTGCATGCTTCGGTGAGTGCTCAGTTTAGGTTGAGTGATGTGCCAACGTGCCTTGGGATTTTGTGGGTAAAATATAGGCTACATTTTGGTTCTATTTCGGGACCTCTTTTTCAGTTATTTGGTAGGATGTTGCATGATGAAGATGTATTGGTTGACCTTTTCCAGTATTGAAGAGTGGTTAGATGATTTGGAGGAAGATTCTACGCACATATTTAGCACTAGACCTGAATTTAATGCATGCACATGGGTTGAACATAATTTGTATGATGCGTTGTACGAGATTTTTTTGTTATCTTTCCTATAGATTTATATGAGTAGTTGGTTGCTTATGCATCAAAGATAAATTGGATGTAGGAAGAATTACATGCTTTGTATGATGTAAATATGAATTTTACACATGTTTTCAATCATTGGTGGAGTCATATTCGAATATCTATATTCTAGAGTACACATTTTCTACATGCTCCTTTCCAGGTGGTTTCTCAGTTCTAGTTCCTGTGTGAACCTAGAGGATCTTATCTACATGTAATTCCTTTAGCAACTAAAATTTTAATCGTGACACTAGATTTGGAAGAGAAACCTATGGCTAGATAAACCCCACCATGCTCAAGGGTAGGAGCAGGTGTGGTGAAATATGGTGGATCTAGTGGTAGAAAGATAGAGAGAATAAAGGTGACTTAATTTTAATGAGGCACGTGAGAGGGATTTGGAGAAACAACATGAAGTTGCGGAACGAATGGCATTGTGGAGAGAGATGGATCACGAAGGATTTGGAGCTCATGTAGGGGACGTGGAGCCAAAGCATTTAGAACTCCCCTAAGCATGGTACATAACCCTCTTAACCTCGATGAGAGCAAGCCTTTGCAAGCTACATGGACCACATGCTTGCATTTGATCCCTCTTGGTGACCTAACCCTTGTGCTTATTTTTTTAGTTTTTACAATAGTTATTAGTAAGAAAACTAGAGTGGGAAGTAGAGTAGTGACATATAAAGTTGATTTACTGACAAGTTCAGAGTCAATCAAGTAGTTTACTCATCTATGATGAAGCAATCATCATCTGTGTTATTTGGAGGTCCAATTGGAGGTATATTTTTTGGAGTGTCATCAATACGAGAATGTGGGCATGCGTAAGAACATTGGTATAACATCTGGAAGTAGCAAAACTTCACAGACTATGGGAATTTAGTCTAGCACAAATGTTGGAGCACAAGGAAGTGCATCTTCTGGTGTGTTACCTTCTTTAGGAGGGGGATCATGTGGCTTGGGTTCTAGTGGATCTAGTGGTTTTAAGGGTGGAGGAAATACAGGTTTTGGATCTGGTGGGCACGGTCCACACCAGCCCCAAAATATTTATATGGAGATGTCTCTTTGTCTTCCAGAATATAGAGGGATAGAAGATGTATCTAAGCATGTGCATATGTGTGATATACTTTATGGAACTAAGGGGATTACAGCTCCAGAGCATAAGGTAGGCCAATTTGTAACCACACTATAAGGACACGCAAATATTTGGTACATGAAATTTGATCTGACCAAACTTGTGTAGATTATACCACGTTGTGGATGTTTTCTTGAAAGAGTTTTATACTCTTAAATTTGAGTAGAATATCATTAGTGCGTTGAAGTTTATCAAGTAGGGTATGACTGAGAGTGTTCGAGAATATGATGCACATTTCAAAACCCTTTTGTCTAAGTTATCTTATGACATTCACCCAAGCCAAAGCATGCTCAATGGTTCATTGGAGGACTGATCACGCCTTTTAGAAGAGTGCTCTCACACAAGACTTATACATATGCATGCAAGGAAATGGAAGCATCTCCACGTGCTAAGGTAGTTGTGAGTGTAGACACAGGAGTGAGCCCATTTTTGGAGGCCTAGATTATAGCTATGGCTAAACAGTTAGAAAAATTGTCATCTCATTTAGCGCATGAGATGCGTAGTGGAATTTGGTGCACAAATTTTGAAGTAGAAGGGAATACTAAGGATAGTTGTCCTCATAAACCGATGCACACCATGTTTATGTACTATGAGATCTATCACTTAGATCATGATTCAAGTAGGTTCCCTTTGCTGCAACATGAGATAAGAAAGAATGTGTCCTGTTACCATAAGATTTGTAGGTCTACCACTCATGATACTGATAATTTAAGGTTGATTGATCAGATTCATGATTTCATTGATACTAGTGTACGGACCAATGTTATAACTAATTTAAAGGAAAAAGGTGAGCATCATGATCATGATCACAATGAAGGGTTTTTTTATGGAGGCCATGGTAGAGGTTGAGGATACCTTAGAGGATTCAGAGGTCAAGGCCATGGTGGTGGAAGAAGTGAGTTTCCTCGTGTACCATATTATACCTATGAATCCCCTAATCATTATAGACATGAATGCCCTCAAAACATTATTTGTTCTTTTTGCGGAAAGAACCATAACTATGAAGAATGTCTAGATTTATATGAACACTTGAGTAAGAAGCACAAGCAGGAAAAGGGCACGGAAATGGTTAGAGATTAGTGCGCTATAGAAGATCAATGGATGCCAAAGTTAGCATCAGATCCTAAGTTGGTACCTATTTTGGTTACTACACGCACTAAGTGTGCGCACATGTGGGAGTTCCAAAGTAGAAGCATATTATTACAAAGGAGGAGGTACTTCATGTAAATTATCTAGACCCTATACATCAAAAGGAATTTTATCAAGAAACCATGGAGGTGATTAGGAATTTGTAGGGTGAGATATAATGTTTGAAGGAACATTCATGGAATTTTGAATGCAGAAGAAACCCATTGATCTACCTCAGAAGGATTTTGATGATTTAAAGGAGGTTTGCAAGATGTTGTGACAAGAGAAGATCATTCCTTTATTGGGGGATGGTTAAGGGAAAAACCCCGTGTATGGTAGTTGAGCACGAGAGATAGATTTGGAATGCTAACCAGCCTCCTCATACTCGGATTATGACAAGAAGTTCACTTTTAATTTTTTTATGGATGGCTCTTAAGCAACATATTGATTGACATAGGTGTAGAAGTGAATGTAATCACTTTGGATGCATGGATTTAGATGGGGAGACCGCTATCATTGCAGTCATCTTTGAATGTGTTGTCTATGGAAAATAGGACTAAAGCTGTGCCAATTGGATTTTTGAAGGATGTCACTATTACTATATAGGGGGCCAATTTTACTAGGGACTTTGAGGTCTTGGCGCTTGTAAAAGTAGATAGTTTTATAGCAAGACTTGGGTGTCCTTGGTGTTATGCAAGCAATGTTGATCCGTGCTGATCAATAGAGGTTACATAAGTTTTGAAAACAATGAAGAGCACTCCATTATTCCTTTCACAGACGAAGAAGCTGCACCTTATGTAGAGCCCTTAAGTGAAGAGGATTTAAACAGAATCTATGTGCGCACCATTAGAGATCCAGAGGTACTTGAGCCATCAAAGGAAGCAATACTCCATTAGGATGATGCATAGTCCATGAGTGATACTACAAGTGTTGCATGTGACAATTGGGCACATGACAGCTTATGAGATGGTTAGGTGCGAAGTGATAAGTGTAGTTATGTGCGTAATCAAGATGCATTGTGTTAGGTGTTTGGGTAGAAAATAGGTACCAAGGTACATTAGTGAAGGAAATCCTGAAGTATTCATGTGCACTATAGAATTTCAATGGATAGATCAAGTGGAAAGAAGGAATATGCTAGTTTATACTCTATGCGGGATAGCAACATGTTGGTGGATGGTTCATAGGGATAATATTTTAGAGTGGCGAGAAGTGAGAATCACCTTCTTTGCTATATTTCTCTAGAGCAATGCGCCTACTCATATCTATGAATTTCATGGTAAGGATCCTATTCAGCACCATGTTCAATAGTGTGAGAGACTCTAGATAGAGGGGTAGGAAGATTTACCACCTTCGTTGTGGGTGCACAAGCTCTACTACACCTTGCGAGGTTGCACGCACATGGTATGTCTATGTAGAGTTGAATAGAGAGACAGGAATTGGCAAGAACTAACTGCAGGTATGATTCAGACTTTGACTATTTTTCCACTAAACCTCTAGTGAATGAGGTGTTATAGGTTATGAAGTGCTTGAATATGGGAGATAGTGCAAAGGTTGAGGAACTTATTCAGGAATTATTAGGTGAGTCAAACATGGAAGCCACTTTGAAGAAGAAGAGATAGATGTAGAATAGCTTGGGTGCACATGCCTAGAAAAAGAGAAGGGTAAGATGGTCTATGTCATTGATGATGAAGAAGTGGAGAATCTGGATGTTGATCATATAGAGGGTATGCGTGAGGTCTTAGACAACACAAATGAAAAGACATGTGACTACCATGAGCCAATGAAAACTAAAAATATCAACATTGGAATGGATATTGAACCTAAGGAGGCCATCATTGGAAATTATTGGTCTAACTCTAAGGTTATTAAGATGAGTGAGATTCGATTTAAATGAACAACATGTAAATTGAGTAACTACATAATTACAATTCATCAAATAACAAATCAATTATTCATGTGCATGAACTTATGTGTCAACTAGATCTACACGATCCCCCATTGATTACTCTTTCGAGGTTGTAGAAATAGTATACAAGTGGTAACCTTATCAACATTTATTTTCAAGTGACGTTTTTAAGTGTCTACCGGAATTCGATTAATTGAATCCCATCTAACATCTCACACTATTGATTAGAACTTGATGAACTTGATAGTGTAATGTCTTACACTACTTGACTAAAGTTTAAGAGTCATGCATTGCATTATTTATTTCTAGATGGCACATTCATCAACAGAAACATGTCCCATCACCATATCAATTTGTTCAGTTATCAGAATTGAATCAGTTAGCTGAGTTAAATTTAGTTGTAATATACGCACAAGATACAAATCTATTCAACATATGCGAGGCAAAGCACACATCCGTGCAACAACTTAGGTTTCTATGGGATAGAGGTTATTACGTAATGAGTTTTGTCATTGCACAACCATTTTATTCCCGTAGCCAACATAAGTTGGTACCAAGGTAGCTTGTTTGTATAGGTCAAACAACTTCGTATCTTTAACATAACACAAATTCTTTAATGGATTGTGTCATATGTAATAAATGGACCTTAAAAGGACAACTAATGGTATATAATATATGCCAAGTATTTAATTAATTACCTATGTAATTAAGAAGATATTACTTTACTGACCAGCCACCCGAAGTTGGCCTTCGAGTTCCAAATATTAGGAATGTCGTAAGACTTAACTAAATAATTAGAAATGAATTAGTTTACGATATATTCCATATATCGCAGTGATATTTAGATTGTATCAAATACATTCCTAAGGTCTATAACTTATTTTTGATATAGATCGTAATCATTTTCAAATTTATTTACTCGCATCATTGTGCATCTTAAATGTAATTTAAGAACGTTTGTTACATTGGCAACATAGACCATTATTAACTATTTACGACATTGTCGTATTAATCCAAAATTATACATATAATTGATCTCACTATCATCATAGTTAACTAACATTCATAGTTGTAATTTTCCCACAAGTATAGCTATATCTTGCTTATATTTTCCCATTTAACATGATAACTTATAACACATTAAATCCATAAAGCAATAATCAAACATATGCCATATAAGGTTGAGTTTAGTAAGCCACACAATATAGTGTATGATCAATTTAGAATATCTTATTAATAATATCCCATGACCATTACATGATTGAATATTCATTTCATAATAGCACATCAATACACATGCAACCAATATTGAACATTTACAAATAATTGATCATTATTATTACATATCAACAATCCCTTTTCAGCACAATACATTAACACTTATAGGCTAATTTTCCTTCCAAAGGAATAGGGCAGTCGAGCTCATGTCCACTATACAATAATGCTAATTAAATGAAAAAACTTAAAAACATAAGAATATATTTAAATCAATCATATCCTTTTTAGATCATCCGCTTAATTTCTCCCATCGAAAAAATTTAGAAATCGGTGAGTTCAAAAGAACTTACATGAAAAGGTTATCCGTCTCATCTCTACATTTTATAGCACTAAAATATTTCAATGATTAAAATACAACAATGAAAGAACATCATAATTAAAATAAAGAAATCAAATAACATTTCCTTTTCCCCTCTGTCTTTCTTTCTTTATTATATTATAAAAGAAAATAGTTATATTCAATTTGCCAGACCGCACACAATTCATTAATAAACTTGATTGAATTTAGATAAATCCAAATGAATTAACCAATAGAATTCATTCAAACAATCTACATGATGACTAGCATCATGTTTATATAAGATCAAACATAATCAACATTAAATGTATAAACAACATTCCTTTCCATGATTTATCAATAGTTCAATCTATATTAAATGAATAAGGGATGATTAAATTATTCAAATCCAATTACTAATTAAACCTTATATCCTCCATTCACTTTGAATAGAAATCGGTTTATCGGAAGGGAATTAATAATAATATCAAACAACACATTGGCTACGAGTAAAGAAATGATATTATAGTATTACCTTAAAAACATTGAAATTACCCTAGTAAATATGAATCCCACTTACATATCCTTTAAAACCACATATCAAGTCACGAGTTCGATTCACAAAGAACTTGAGTGATTTAACTCACTTGTACACACGGTCGACTTAGGATCCTATGGATTTGACTCCCCTTGTCTTTGCATTCCCACAAAGCATACCCTATGAATGATTATGTATCTCGACTATGTGCTATCTCATAGGTTAAATAGTCTATAGATATAATAAGAATAATATGTATGTTTATGTGTGTGTGTGTGTGGACGATTAAAAATCAAAGTGGCGACTATATAATATATACACACCAAAACAATTTATAAGGGTAGCTGCAAAAGCTATAACAATGAACGATTTGATGTAATGCACACCCCTATTCATCACAAGAAGGAAAAATAAAATGAAGCCATATGGTTTTCGAACCATTCCACTATTTTTAATCCATCCCATAGTATAACATGACCTTCCTATTCCTAGGAAATGGTGGCTCTATAAATAATATACAAGCTTAAACAATGCACAAAAGAAAATGTATATTGTTAACCTATATGGGTTACAAATATAATACACATACATATTGGAACTCAATGTTGTTTTTCTTATGATTAGGTCAAGAATATGACAACACCATTACAAAAATTTAATTAGAATAATAATTATACTTTATTTCATATGTATAGTCCATTCGAGAAGGATAAACACAACCCATATATATATAACTGCAGCCGAAACTCAATCGGGTTTTCAACCCAACTTTAATATTGTAAAAATAAACATATGTACTCACAGAGGTTTGATAACACAATACATTCTAAAACCCATCAACCGACATAGACAAGTCTCTCAAAATCACACCATTGTACTCATTCTAAAGCAACAAAATCAAACAGAGATTTATCTATGACAATACCAAAAGGATAAATCATCTTTGCCACAGTGTAAGAATAGAATAACAATTTCAAACCACAAGCCATTGAGACATTTAAATGCTATAAATAATAAATATTGGGGAAGAAGGATTCTATACTTGAAATTTTTACCAAAATCCTTTTGATTTTCCTTTCAGACGATTTGGGGCTAACAATATCTCTTTAATAAAATTTCACAGTGCCCTCGAATATGCAAGCAAGAGCTATCTTTGAATAAAACAAGAAACCTCCTTCTTATCTCAACAACCATCTTAAATATCCCACAAAAATATCTACATAGTTTATGTAGAGTTTCTAAATTTACATGTCAAACGAAATAGCTCCACAAATTCCTTGCATGCAAAGCTCGATGGAGCTGAAAAGAGGTAACTAAAAATGAACCCCAAAAATAACAATGCTATCTTCATTATCTTCCTCGAGAAGCTTCCCACTTCTTTTGAGGTGAGTAATGGTGTATTGAATGCATGTCAGGACCACTTTTAATTTCCATTGCCACCCTTTTCCCACCAAAACTTCTAATTTATCCTATCGTTAAATCAAGACCATACAAGCTGGGGAAAGAAGGCATCGAATGATCAAAGACTGTTCAACAAAATAACCAAGTTTAGCATGGATGGTCCAAAGGCCCTCACAACTTCCAATGCCTACGTTTAAATGTAGCTTAGGTGGTCTCTTTCAAGACTATAAAGATAATCATATTTATATCTATAAGTTCATGTCGGTACTCAACCATATTATATTATATGTTTATATATATATATACATATATATGTATATATATATATATATATATATATATATATATATATATTCTTTTTAATATCGATTTAATTGATATTTTCAAGGTCCTTAGCATGTTTGATTATCCATTAAACAATATTAAATAAAACAAAGTATATAGTCATACAAAACTATAGTCCACCCTGTAATTGATTATCGAAATCCCTTAACTATTCGTTAATTTGATAATCAATGATAATATAACCTCATTTCATATGTTTGATGACCATTGATCTATTTGCAGAAGAATTAAGATCTCCATGTTATAAATACTATCACCATTATTTATCAACCAATCAAACCATAACGAAGGAATAGAAATTTGTTCTTACCAAAGTTTCTCATTCTAGCCTAGTTATTAAGGCTTCATCTTTTTCCGAGAAGCTGCAATGTTATGTTCAACATTAGAGAAACTTAAATTAGAAATTAATGATATAAAATTGTAATATCATTCTAACATAAACCAAAATATATTTAAAATGTCAATTATGTATAAACAATTGATGGCAGGTAAAACTTTAACAAACTCAATGTCATCCTAATCACCTTGTTTCCATTATTGAATTTTTTTGTAATATCGAAAGTATAAATGTAATCATAGTCCAAGAATAACATAGGAATAAAATAACCAAACATATCATTATCTATAACAAGATAAAATATACACTCATCCAAAATGAAATCGGTGGGGATATGACAAATTTAGATTGGGTTTCAAGGAATAATTCACTAACCCCCTTGCCACAACCTTCTTCTACATCTCCCATGCAAATCGATTCATCATCCACTCCTTCTCTATCTAATAATGCCATGGACATAAATGCCATTGTATCCCTTCTAACTTTTTTAGTCTCCACCATCACCCTATGACCGGTCACTTACTAGACTAGGGGTAAAACTAGGCCCCTTCCTCTCATCTTCCCGACATGTTAGAGGAGGACTCTCCTACCATTAATATTCTCTAGTGTAGTGATGAAAATCCATCCTTCCCTACATGGGGTTAGAATATTATCATTTCATAAGGCCTTACCTTCTAATGCATCCACATTTCCCAATGAGTCCACTATCGACATCAACGTAGGGACTCCACAAGATTCCTATATCCTTAAGGTTAGCCAATCCCTTAATCCACAAGAACTCAAATTATTCATCACCTTTCTTTCTAAGCATAGTCATGCCTTTACATGGTCATACTCGACATGTCATGCCTTGATCCATCCATTGTCATCCATAATATCTTCATTTTCCCTAACACGAAGTCGGTTAAGCGAAGCTACACCACATGCATCTTCACATTTCCCTCCTTGTCAAAGAGGAGTTGCAATGCATTTTTACGCTAGCTTAATCCAACCCATCAACTATCCACAATGGGTTTTGAACATTGTGTCAGTTTCCAAATCCTTGAGAAATCTTTGTATCTATCTTGATTTTTGAGATTTAAATATTGCTTTCCTTTAGGACAAATTTCCCCTTCCCAACATTGATCAGCTAGTTGACTTAACATCCGGCCATAAAATTTTCTCTCTTATGGATGGTTTTTCTAGTTATAATCATATTCTCATCACAATAGAATACTTCTTTCATCACTCCATGGGGAACCTTTGGTTATCGTTTCATGCTCTTCGGTTTGTAGAATGTCGGGGTCACCTCTCAAGTTATGACCTATATCTTATGACCTGATCCATAAAACCATATAGGGTTACGTTGATGACCTGTTGGGAAAATATAAATGATGAAAAGACCATATTTCCATCCTTAAAATCCTCTTCATGTGTCTTATTCAGTTCTTCCTTCATCTTAATCCCACCAAGTGTGTGTTTGGAGTGATAACTAGAAAAATCCTTGGCTTCATCATTTCTATCAGGGGCATTGAATTTAACCTCGAAAAAATCAAATCCATCCTTGAGATGCCTCCCCTTCTAATCTCAATCAATTTCGTAGTCTCCAAGGAAGACTCCAATCCATTTGTCACTTCATCTCACAGCTATTTGACCGCTACCAACCTTTTCATCATCTCCTTCGCAAAGACACCGAATTTAAATAGGATGCCAATTTTTAGAAGGCCTTGAGGACCTCGGGAAATATATTTTATCACCACATATTCTCACACCTCCACGCAAGGGGGAGCCTTTCTACCTCTACATATCTGCCTCTAATCATGCTCTGGGTGTCATGTTGGCACACCATGATGAGTAAGGTAGGAGCAATCCATCTATTACATTAGCCACACTCTTCTCGATTACGAAATCCACTACACCGAGGCTAAAAAGATATGTTGAGCTCTCTTCTTTTCCACTTCTAAACTCCATCACTATCTTATCAATCAAAAAACTTTCATCACAACTAGCTTCGGTATTCTTGAAACCATGCACTCCATACCTTATCATATGATTGCATCACTCACTAGCTCATGCTCATGACCGAGTTCGACCTAGAGTTCATCTCTCAAAAATATATAAAGGGCCAAGCCATCATTGATAAAATTATTGAATCCCCTCTTCCTGAAAAACCATTCTCCTCAAAAAAATTCCCTAATGAATCCATCTATAGCATTGATAAGGAATTATCTCCCCTTACAATGACACTTTTCTTCAATGGATCCAAGTTTTTGCAAGGGTAAGGCACCAGTGTTATCACCATTCCTCCTTGGGATACCCCTATCCCCATCACTTATAAGGTTAACTTATAATATACTAATAACATGGCTGAGTATGAAGCCCTCATCTTGGGCCTTGAAACCTTTTTCATGCTTGATGTCTAATTCCTCGACATCTACAAAGTGACTCTAGCTCATCATCAATAAATTCAAGGGCACGTATCAATAAAAAAAATAAGTCCTTCAAAATACAAGGACATCGTTGAATTTATTTTTGAGGCCTTTGATCAATATACCATTGAATTTTCCCTCGATCATCTAATCATTTTGTAGATACTATGGCATCCCTTGTGTCTCTCATCCCATGAGCAATCGAAGAATCCAAAACCTCCATCATTTTTCATCATCTCAATCAACAATCTCATGTCCATGAGCTTCCTCATGTCACTTTTATTGATAGTAATCAATCGGATATCCGGTAGTCTTAAATATTTGACTACCTATCCGTATCCAAAATTCCCTCAGATCTATCCAAAAATGGTAGGACGTAATTTCTTTGATGTGTTAATTCCTATGTTATCCTTAGCAACATCCTCTACAAATGTGGGTTTGATGATATCTCACTACATTGCCTTAAATCACATCAATCTACCGTCACCATCTAAGAAGTCCATGATGGTATCTATGGTGGAAACTTTAGTAGTTTGGTTATCGCCAACACATTGTTTGCCCATGTTATTATTGGATCTCTCTCAATAAATAGTGTTGTGAATATGTTAAAAAGTGTACTAAATGCTAACAACATTCCAATCTTATTTGTATTCCTATCCGGGTGATATAGTTGGCTCAAGATCTATGGCCTTTCTCATAATGGGGCCTCGACCTCATTGGCCTCATCAATCCATGCTCCTCTCAGCATCATCATTCCATCATCACCGCTACCAAGTACTTCACTAGATGAGTGGAAGTCATTCCAATTACATCCACCAAATCTAATAAAATTATTGACTTTGTCTATCAACACATCATATTCCGCTTTAGTGTTCCCGATAAAATCATCATGGACAACGAAAAGTACTTCAAAAACAAATACCTCAAGAACATTTGTGAATCTTTCAATATCAAGCTTAGATTCTCTTCTCCTTACTATCCTTAAGCTAATGGACAATCCGAAGCCACTAATAAAACCCTTCACAATATTCTTTCTAAAATGATCAAAAAATTAGGACGTAATTGACATCTTCACATCCCTTTCTCCCTTTGGGCCTATCATACTAGAATATGCACCTCTACAGGAGATAGTACTTTCTCTCTCATCTACGGCTCTGAATACGTTCTTCCTCTTGAAAACCAAAGCCCATCCCTATGTGTCTCCCTCCACGACTTTATCTCTGATGAGGACTATCGTCAAGAGCATCTAGCCTAGCTTGAATTGTTAGATGAATGTCGCTTAATCTCTCTTCAAAACCATCATGTCTATCAAGATTGCATAAAATGTGCTTATAACAAACATCTCAAGGAACACGAATTTAACATTGATGAATTCCTCTTAAAAAATAGAATGTCACTACTCTAGAAAGGATCCAACAGGGAAAGTTTTCTCCCAACTAGATTGGATGATACATGATCACGCATAAGTATGGAGTGCAGGAGCCTATCGTTTAGCCTCCTTGATGGTAAACTAGAAACAAACCCTCTCAATTCATTGCACTTGTTGTAAGCTAGGAAAAATACACTACTAACAATGAAGTAAAATACCAATAATCGTACCTCCTCCTTCGCGCCCGTAGCAAACCTTAGAATGGGCTAGGAAACTTGGATTGAGCCCGATTTTATGATATGTAGGTGCTTTTCTTCAAGGCAAAGCAAGACCTTCTGCAACAACGATCTTCTTGCTTTACACTAGATGGGAAAAAGGATTATGAGGCTATTAGGATTAGGGAGGCAAAATGATGTTCTTTGCTCAAAGGATGCAAGAACTTAGATATGGCATGAAAGCTTATTCTCCGTGTGTTTTAGAGGGGAGGGGTAAGGTTGTATTTATAGCTTTGAGGAGTGATTAGCTTAGATTAATTTAAGTAATCATGGTTTGAAAATGTGGGCAAGATTAAGTGAGTGGTTTGAAAATGTGGGCAAGATTAAGTGGGTGGTTTGAAAATGTGGGCAAGATTAGGTGAGTGGTTTGAAAATGTGGGCAAGATTATGTGAGTGGGGACCACGAAGAAAGGGTGAGGATTTGAATTATATTTTTAATTCATAAGTGGAGGATTTTAGGTGAGTGGGGACCTCGAAGGGTGGGTGAGGATTTGAATTTAAATTTTTAATTCAATAGTGGAAAAACATGGAGAATAATGACATGTGATGAGGATTGGGTTATTTTTAGATTTTGAAATGGATAATTAATCAAATTATATTTGATTAATTTGAAGTGTATTTTTGTGGGAAATGAGGAAGGGGAATTAATTGATTTAGGATAGATGTGAAATTGGGTTGTCTACATTTGCCCCTCTTTGGAAGGGTACTATGAAAGTAGTGTCCTTTCAAAGAAAGTAGACGGTATGGGGGAAGAATTCAATCTACTTTTTAAAAGGTAGAGTGAATGTTTGTTGGGGAGAATGGAAAGTGGTGAGTGACGGATGTTATAGTATCCTCCAACACAAAAATTTCATGAGAAGATGTGATTATGGATAGATGTGGTGATGCCCCCTCGAGAGGACTGACGAGAATGAAATATACGACTGAACTCTTGAAAAGAAAGGAAATGGATTCGTGTGGAGAAGAGGATGATAATGGAGTGGAAGAGACTGGAATGACCGAGCAGCGTAAATGGAGAAAGGATTCAATCGACCTTGAATGCTAGGTGTGAGGTGTGTGGGAAAGAGAAAAGGGAATGGATAGGATTGGGGGTTGATTATGAGAAGAGTAAGGGAGATAGGGGAGGGGAAAAAAAAGGAATGAAAGAGGTAGAAATAAGAGAGAGGGATGATAGGGGAAGAAGGGAATGATGAAGGACAAACAAGGCAAAAAGAGGAAAATGACAGAGTAGAGGGTGAAGGGATGAAATAGAGAGATGTGCAAAATGAAGGAAGCAACAGAGATAGTAAAGAGGGATACGTGGAAGTGAAATAAATGAGAGAGCGAAGAAAAGCAGGAAATGGGAAAGGATAAATAAGAAGGAGAAAACGAGGTGGGAGTAGGGGGTGAAATGGAGGGAAATGGAAAGAGGACAAAAGAAGTAGAATGGAGAAAAAAAAGAAACTATGAGGGGCGAGGAAAGTGTGAAAAAGAGGAGAGAAAGGAAGAGAAATAGATACAGAATGAACGAAAAGGTAGGGGTGGTAGAGAAAAGGAGAAGTGGTCAGAAGAAACGTGAAAATTAGGGGAGAGGAAAGGAAGATAGAATGAATACAAGGAGAAGATTGAAGGAATCGTGTCATTGCGAGGAAGACCAAGGCCAAGAATATGGAACAGACCATATGGAGATGCATGTGGAGGGTGGTATGATAAAAAAGATAGGACAACGCTGAACAGCCAGGTTATCGATGGGGAAGTAAGGAGGAAACGTGATGGAAAAAGGGGAAGAAGATGATACAAGGGAAGGGAAATAAGACGAGGGGTGGGAGAGAGAAGAGGATAACAAAGAAAATGATGTAGAAGGAAGGGAATACAGAAAGGGGGTAATAAGTGGAAAGGGAATGGTATAAGGAATGTTCAAAGAAGAAAGAGGGGAGGAATGACATCGATTGGAAAAGATGTGGAGATGCATGAAATGAGGATACTAGGATGACGAGAAAATAGGAAAAGGATGTATGATGAAGACAGTAAAGATATTGAAGAGGGAAAAGAGGAGATGGAGAGATGGGTAAGAAGTGACAAGAAAGGGTAGGAGTGAGGGAAAAGAATAGGAGAGAAAAGAGAATAGGGGATAGAAGAGGCAATGCCAATGAGGGGACGTTAGGGAAATCCCCTTGACAATGAGTGGTGGGGAAGGGTGAGAGAAAAAATGAAGAAAAGGAGAAAACTAATGAGGACTGGAAAGGGTAACGCCAACAAAGGGACGTTAGGGAAAACCCTTTGACAATGAGTGGTGGGCTTAGAGGAGGGAAGGAATGAAGGGAAACTCTAGAAGGTCCAAGGGAGTGAAGGAGGTCGTGCAGAATGAGGATTGATAATTTTTAGGGAAAACTTGTTTGACAATTATTAGCGCGGGGAAGAGAAGATGATGATAAAAGAATGATCTAGGAGTGTTAACAATAATGGCGAATGTGTGTGTGGGTAGAAATGTGGGGAAATTTGAGAAGAGGAAGTGGAAAGAGTGAAGAATATGGGAGGGATGAGTTGGGACTAAGTGAAAGCAACGAGAGGATGTGGGTGATGAGGATGAACAAGGTGAGGATGAAGAACGAAGACATGAAAATAATGGGAAGAAAGCGGTATGAAGGGTGATGGATCAAGAAGGGGAAAATGAGGGAAAAGAATGTGATTGTAGGTGGAAGAGATGAGTTGTATGTTGTAAGAGGATATGTGGAGAAAGGATAATAGTGGGAGGAAAAGGTGGGTAATAGGAGATACCGGGTAGAAGAAGCGATCAACAAAGTGAACGAAGAATGAGGCGGGGATAAGTTCACGATGACAAGTTAAGTGTAGGGAGGACCCTGACATAAGATTGTCATGTGACGGAAGTGGTTAAGTAAGATTGCCATGTGAGCAAAACTAGAGATGAAAATGGTCAAGCGAGAAGTGGTGTTTGCGAGAATCGAAAAGGAGGTGAAAGGATGTGATAATGGGGAATGCGAGAAAAAATGAAGGGTGAAGGGTGTGTAGTGATGGGGAAAGGCAAGGAGACAGATCATCCTTAAGAGGGACTCTTAAGTGAGATCGCCATGCCGGGTGAGTGGTTAAGTAAGATTGCCAAGCAGAAGAGGGTGATAGTGGTGGGAAAAAGATGTGATGATGGGGAATGAAGAGGAAATATGGATGGTGATATTGGAGAGTGATGGGCGAGTGTAAGATGACATGTCATGCTTAAGAGAATCTCTTAAGTAAGATCGTCATCTTCTTTAGAGAGGTTTCGTAGGGTCACCCAACCGAGCGGGAATGATATGCAAAGAGAAAGACAAAATGATATTGGGGATAGGGGTGGAATGGTAGGGTGAAGAAGATGATCACGATGAGAGGTGGGAGAAATAAGAAGGGGGAAATATGATGGGATGGAGGAAGGCCACAGGGCAGATCAACCTTAAGTGGAAGTATTAAGTAATATTGCCATGTGGGTGGAATGGTTAAGTAAGATCACCAAGCCGAGGAAGAAGAAGGATGATGTTAGAGTTGGTGGTAATAGGGTATGACAAAATGGGTGAAGGGAACCCTCAAGTGAATTTTTCCATGCTACGAGAGCATGTAAGTAGGATGACCAGGCATAAGGTGGATTTGGGGAAGGATGAGAAAAGAGTGAGTGAGGTATGCCTAAGTGGTATATGATATGAGATGAGGTGATAATAAGAAAGAAAGGACACAAAGGAGTGTAACATGAATGGATGAAGGAATATATGCAGTGGAGGGTGGAGAGTGTGAGGGGAATCTGAATTGGGATGCCCACGTAGTGAGAGTAATGATGCGGGAATGGGAAGTAGAAGAGGTGGAGTTGGAAGATGTGTTTGGTGGTGATGGTTATTTGATGAGAGGGCAGGTGGTGAAGAAGCTTCTACAGCGGGAAGATCTTAGGGAGAGGGTAAACCTCCACTGAGGATTCCATATAGAAGGGGTTATTAAGTAAGATTGTCAAGTGGGAAGCAAAAGGGTGAAAGGAAAGAATACAAATGGGTGAGAGGGGACCTGGAATGGTGAGAAGGGTAATATGGGTATAAGCGGCGGAGGAGTAAAAATGAGGAGTGAGAATGAATGGATCAAATACATGGTGATCATGGTGGGGGAGAAGGAGCTGCTGGATAGTGAATGCTACTTGAGAAAGATCATCAAGTAGGATTCGCAAACTGCAACGGTGATCAAGTAGGATTCCCAAACTAGAGAATGCATTAGTATGGGTGAATGGATGGGGTGCAAAGTAAGATGTTGATCATGCAAGAAGATACTCACGTGACGAAAAGCATCTTAATTTTAATATAGCACATAACATGATACATCATGATATAAAAGATCAGGATGACTAGATTGTAATATGTGTGATAGCATAGATAGGGGCCATCAAAAAGGTTTGATGCCCCGATCGATATACAAATGGAAGAGAGAATAGACAGAGGCCATCAAGAAAGTATGATGCCCCAGTACGACATGCAATCAGATAACATAAGAATATTACAGAGAACACCAGGATACATAAAATCAAGATGCCCCCTGTAATATATCAAGATACAAGAAAGCAATTAATAATTTGCCACTAATAATGCAACACAAGAACCAGTAAACATGTCCCTAACGTGTTCCACAGTGATGATTGATTAGATGTGCCCCCAAGTAGGGGTACAAGGGATTGGGTCAGTCTCCTCAAACAAGGAAACAATGAGAGCCAGATTTTCCCCAAGCGAGGATTCACGCGAGGAGAAGTGGTTAGAAATTGGTAGTCATAAGGTGGTTGGACCATTTGTTTGGGATAATAGTTCAAAGGATGAATTGTGTTGCTTATTGATTTTTACGATTTTGTGGATGTTTTTGGTCTTTTGAAAATTTAGTAAATACTTTTGTATTTTGGATATTTGGATTTTTGGATTTTCTAATGTTTGTTTTTGAATTTTATTTTATTTTTAGATTTTTTGGAGATTTTTGAATGATTTTTTTTTTTTTTTTTTTGGAGGGATTTTTATACTTGGGAATTTGACGATTTTCAAATGTTTTTGGATTTTGAGATTTTTACACTGTTTTTAGATTTTTGACGATTTTCAAATGTTGGTAGATTTTTGACGATTTTCAAATGTTTTTGGATTTTGAATTTTTACACTTGTTTTTGGATTTTTGACAATTTTCAAATGTTTTTGGATTTTTGACGATTTTCAAATGTTTTTGGATTTTTGACAATTTTCAAATGTTGGTAGATTTTTACACTGTGAGTGGCAATTTATGGCCCAGAGTGCAGACTTATTTTTGAGAGGCGATAAACCAGGATATTATTCATATGTAGCATGTTCAGTGTGGTAACTTATGCTCAGAATAACACAAATTCTCTTTCCATTGGCAGGATATGGTGGTGATGATATGATGAAAAGAATTCCAGCTCCATTCTTGACTCCACACAACTAGTAAGATGTGTGGGCTCATCACCAAGAATCAAGAAGGACGCAGGAGGTGGATAATGAATATAGAGACAAATGCTAACAACAATCCCTTTGGGAAATTGTGACTCCATTCTTCATAATGGTACTGAACCGGTTTCAAAAATAGCTTTCACTTTATGAGTCACATGCTAGACTTAGACAGTTATGTGGCCTGCTAATTGATAAGATATGAGGTTAAGGGATAGTTCTCTCTTCACTTAGGCATCTAAATTACGTGTTTGGGGATTCTATAATTTGTAAGCACTATAAGATTTTGTATTTTTGAAATGACTCCCTATGCCTTGCCCCATGCTACTAGTGAGAAGCAAGGGCTCATCACCAAAGGCAAAATATAGGTGAGTGAATTTCTTTTTAGTCTTTTTTTTTTTTTTTGTTTTGTTTTATTTTATTTTTTTTTTGGAATATTTTGCAATGTTTTTATGCTTGTATGAGAATGACCCTCTATGCTTTGCCCCATGCCACTTGTAAGAGGCAAGGGTTTATCACCGAAGACAAGACGTAGACGAGTAAGGGCACCTTCCTCCATTCCCAGTCTCACACTACTAGTAAGAAGTGTGGGCTCAACACCAAAGACTATGAAGGACGAAAGATGTGACAATGAATTATTCATAAGTTATTGAATTGATGGATTTTTTACAATAGTGCTTTGTATTTGGGAAGAAACATCTGCCCCCAATCTCAGCCCCACACGACTAGTAGGACGCGAGGGTTCAACACCGAAGACTGAGATGGACGACCAAACGAACTGGGTAACGAAGTTTAGAGCTTTGTTATGAAAGAGAGAATGTATTAGAAGGGGATATATTACCATCAGTAAGCTTCTAGGTATGACCATAGAGGAAAGCGACTGAAAGTGGAAGAAGTATGATGCTCACAAACTTAATAGGATTTATATTAGCACTTGTATCATGATGATAAATATGAAGACGTGATTTTGATAAATAAAATATCTGCCAATGGAAATGAATAAATTTAAATTATTTGGAGATAAGTAAGACAAAAGGAACAATGTACATGTTGTATCCTGGAATAGTGAACATCTCAAGGATAAAATTTCTTTAAATGAACTGCATTCATTGGTTCATCAAGATCTTAACCATCTGCAGTGGCCAATTTATAGGCTCCAGAGCCAAATTTAGTTGTGATTACATAGGGTCCTAACCAATTAGGCTCAAATTTTCCTTGTTTTTCTCGTTCTTTAGTGGTATTCTTTTGATTTTCTTTTAAAACAAGGTCACCAATTTTGAATTCTCTGGGTCTTACCTTTTTATGATAACTGTGTTGCAGTCGGTTTTGATAGACTTGAAGATGATTGAGAGCATTAAGTCGTTTTTCATTGAGAAGCTCAAGCTCTTGAAGCCGTGATTGTCAGTATTCATCCTCATTAATTACATCTTTAAGGGAGATCCTCAAGGATGGGAGTTCTATCTCAATAGGTAAAATGGCTTCACAACCATAAACAAGGGAAAATGGGGTGGCTCCGGTAGGCGTGCGGTAAGATGTACGGTAAGCCCAAAGAGCGGGGTAAATTTGAGTATGCCAATTTCGTCCATGGGTGTTGACAATCTTTTCCATGATGGATTTTAAGGTCTTATTGGTTGCTTCGCTTGACCGTTGCCCTGAGGGTAGTATGGAGTGGACCATTTAAGTTTGATGTGAAAACGTTTGGCTAGGTCTTTTACATCCCGATTTTTAAATAATTTACCATTATCTCTGCAACAGAGCGGATGGAATACCAAATCGACATATGAGATTATTGAAAATAAATTTGATATTTGGCTACCAGTAACATAAGTGAGAGGCATAGCTTCTACCCATTTAGTGAAGTAATCGGTAGCGGTAATGATGAACTTATGTCCATTGGAAGATGTTGGTCTGATTTTACCAATGAGGTCAAGTCCCCATTGAGAGAAGGGCCATGGTGTGGTTATCGATTGTAATGCCTGGGAAGGTGCATGGATAAGATTTCCATGCTTTTGACATGCTTGACAATGTTTGACAAAATGACATGCGTCACTTTCCATGGTGGGCCAATAATATCCAACTCGCAAGATTTTCTTGGCTAAGGCGATACCATTCATGTGTGCTCCACAGATACCAGAATGGACTTCAGCTAAGACACTCGAGGATTCTTCTTGATTAAGACATCGGAGCAGGGTGCCATCATATCCTTGTTTATAAAGAGTTTCTGCTAAAATGGTGTAACGAGAAGCACGTTGTGCTAAAGCACGTTTATGCATTGGTTTCATGTCGGCAGGAAACATTTTATCATGAATGAAGGTATAAAGATCGTGGTACCAAGGGTTATTCGGACCCACAATCTCACATACCATAGTGTTTTCAGGAAGATCATAGGCAGGCATTAAGAGATGTTCAACGAGAAAATGTGCCTAGGGTTGACTAGATGCGATTTCTAATAGGGATCCGATGGTTGCCATAGCATCAACAGATTTATTACGAATTCTGGGAATTTGATCAAAGCTAATTAATCAAAAATAGCTTCAAAGACTATCCACCATGCATTTATATGGGATAAGTTTTTCATCCTTGACCTGGTATTCATCGGTAACTTGCTTGATGATAAGTAAAGAATCACCAAATACAGCTAATTCTGTAAGATTCCAAGATATAGCCAGTTTTAACCCTGCGACGAGAGCTTCATATTCTGCGATATTGTTGGTACATGGGAATGCTAAGCGAAATGATTTGGGGATAACATGTCCACTGGGTGTGATAAGCAAAATACCAGCCCCTGAGCCATGGAGATTACAAGATCCATCAAAAAATAGAGTCCAAGCTGGCGCGATGTCTATGTGTAGAATATCTTCATCAGGAAAAGAAAATTGAAGTGGTTCTGTGCCAGGAAGGGGTGCCTCGGCAAGTTGGTCGGCAAGGGCTTGTCCTTTAATTGCTTTTTGCGGAACAAACTCGACATCGAATTCACTAAGTAATACGACCCAACTAGACATTCTTCCCGTGAGAATGGGTCTGGACAACAAATACTTGAGAGGATCAATTTTGGCAATCAACTTAGTTGTGTGATTGAGCAAGTAATGACGTAACTTATGGAATGCAAAGGCAACCGCTAAGCATACTTTTTCGATTTGGGAATAACGTATTTCATGCTCAATAAGTGTTCAACTAAGGTAATATACAACCTGTTCTTTTCCTTGATTGTTATGTTGTGCTAGTAGAGCTCCTATGGCATGTTCAGTGGCAGATGTATAAAGCAACATAGGTTTATCGGCAACTGGTGACATAAGAACAGGTGGACTAGAGAGGTATTCTTTTAACTTAGCAAAAGAATCTTGGTAATCATGGTTCAGTGAAATTGTGCATCTTTCTTGAGTAACTGATTAAAGTGATGGCACTTATCAGCCAATTGTGATATGAAACACCAAATAGATTGTATCTTTCCTTGAAGATTGCATAATTATTTTAGGTTTTGAGGAGGAGGCATTTCCATAATGGCTTTGACTTTGGCAGGATCCACTTCTATGCCTCTTCGTGAGACAATAAACCCTAATAATTTACCAGAGGTTACTCCAAACACACATTTCTTTGGGTTAAGATGAACCTTATACTCACGTAATCTATCAAAAATGTGTCTCAACACACTTGGATATCCTATTCGTGTTTTAGATTTTACTAATATATCATCAACATAATCTTCCATGATATCATGTAACATGTCATGGAAGATAACGATCATTAACTTGTTGATAGGTGGCACCAGCATTTTCAAGCCGAAAGGCATGACCTTATAACAGAAGGTGCCCCATGGTGTAGTAAATGTTGTTTTATGTTGATCTCCTTCAGCAATATGTATTTGATTGTAACCAGAGAATCCATCCATTAAGGAGAGCATTTCATGGCCTGCTATAGAATCAACAATCATGTCTATATTTGGCAAGGGAAAGTCATCTTTGGGACAAGCCTTGTTGATGTCACGGATTCTGTGCATATTCTGATGCCGAGAGTTTTCTTGGTGACAGGAACTATGTTAGATATCCATGTTGAATAATCAATAGGTTTGATGAAGTCAGCTTCCAAGAGTTTCTCGAGTTCGGCTTTAACAAGTAATGCAACTTGGGGATGCATTTTACGTAGTTTTTGCTTTACAGGTTTTACATTTGGATGTACCACAAGATGGTGTACTACAAGAGATGGGTCTAGGCCTGGCATGTCCTTATATGTCCATGCAAATATATCTTGGAATTCAATAAGGAGTGTTGTGAATTCCATGCATTCTTGGTCAGACAGACTAATGCCAAGTTGTAAAATTTTTGGTTGTTCGGTGGTGCCAATGTTTATGTCTTTTGTTTCTTCTACAAGCATTTTAGATGTATCCTTTTCAAAGAATGATGCTAATGGTTGATGTAGGTCATCAGTGTCGGGTGTTTGTTGGAATTTTTTGACATGTTTATTGGATAGGGTGGCGGTGAGGTTTTGACTATGGGAAATCCTCTGTTTGCACTTTTGATCCAAATTTTCTGACGGTGAAGGATCTGAATATTTTATCTCTTCACCAAAATAGGCCAATTCATTTAGATTGATTTCAAATCCTTTTCTATGGTCTGAAGTAGGTATTTGGTCGTGAGTTCCAAGGAATTATTCGATGGCTTCATCATTTTGGAACATGTCCATGGCTGCATGATGTGGTTGGCCATGGTCTATGAGACTCAGATGTGTAGGCTCAAAATTGATGACATTAATAGAGAAATGTTCAAAGGCAAGATGTGTTTCAGCAAGGTCCTCAAAAAGACTACATGGAGACCTAATGTCATTATCAGAACTGGTGTCATCATTGTCACTCGAAATTATTATGGGAGCGACATCAAACACCTTGAAACCTAGACCATGTTTACCGTGATGTTGTGTGTAATTTATAGGGTCTAAATGACCTTGTTCATTTGGGCCGAGTCCTTTACCCTGCCATCGCATGTTTTTCATTATTCGGTGAGCTTTGGTAAATTGAGGGGACTCATAACATGGAGCAAAGTCGTCATTATATAACCAAGATCCTGAAGAACTTGGAATATGTTCGTTGTCAAGATGACCAAACTTTTTCCAAACTGACTGACCCATTTGGTAATTGGGATGGATTCTCAGATGTGGAGCGTTAGGTTTTCCATAGCTATGTGGGGATTTGGTGATATAAAAAGAGTCTGCCATCTTTTGAAATTGATATTCACCGTATCCCGTGTCAATGATTTTAAATGTGTGAGATGGGGGACCAATAGGTACCTCATGTGATGGGGAAGTTAGTTTGGTAGTCTTAAAAGATGAAGAGAATGGGTTATAAGAAGAAGGGGGTGGATTGAAGGATGAAGGTTGGCTATTCACAGGAGGAGGTATCTTAATAGAGGAGGTGTGGTTGGATGAAGAAGATTGTCTTGGTGAAGAAGAAGATGGTGTGGTGGAAGAATAATTTTCTTTGGAAGAAGCTTGATTAGTGGAAGAAGATGATTGATTAGTGGGAGGAGCTGGTGGAAGGTGGTTGTTGGCGGATGATAATGGATTGGAAAATGTGTTTGGTTATGAGATGATGGTTTTGGGTTCTTTGTTAGGGAGTGTATCAGGATCAATGCGTGTTTCATTAGGGATTATACGAGGTGGAGCATATTTATCTGTTGATGGACAATAGTGATCATGTTGATACCGTCCTTCAAGGAATCTACAATACTCAAAAGGTTGGGGATCTGCACGTAATGTAAATTCCTTGTTCAAATGAGGAAACGTAATGCATTGGTGGAATGTTGATGGGACGGCTTTCATGGCATCAATCCATGGTCGACCAACAAGAATGTTATAGGAAACTTCTACATCTACCACATGACAGATCGTGTCTAAGGTGATGGGTCCAACTTGGAGAGGCAACGCGATTGTGCCTTCAAACTTTCTTTCACTATTATCATACCCACGAATGGTTATGATATTGTTTTGCAAATCATTTTCAGTGTAACCTAGACAATGTAAAAGTTTCATGGAACAAATATTTAATGCTAATCCGTTGTCGATTAAGATGTGCTTGATTTTACGATGAGTTACATAACCCTCGACGTATAAAGAATGATTATTAGCGATATTGGGATTAAGCATGTCATCGGGACCAAAAGATAAAATAGGATTGGGGACTGTAAGATGTGTAATTAAAGCCTGAAATTGTTGTGAATTGATGTCCTCAGGGACACGAGCATTATTCAATGTTTGCATAAGGATGCGTTGTAGTGCGGGAGAATAATTAAGTAGTTCCATGATTGAAATTTGTGTGGGAGTCTTCTCTAATTGTTTGACAATATTAAATGATGGCGTAGGTTGTGGAGAGGAATTGGCAGTGGAATTAGATGGTGGATTAGGAGGTGATTTGGGGATGAAGTGGCAGATTTTTTATCATAGGGACCCATATTTTTTCTCGTCTTCAAGTGGTGATCACGCGATCGGTTCGATCTTTATAGTTGCCACTAAGTCTTGGTCATAATCTATGGTCGAGATGACTGAGTCATACTCGACATTGTTTGATGATTGACCCTTATCTTTTGAATTATTATCATGGTTAGGGAAGGGATTTTTGAACATGTGAAGTTTTTCATTAGGTGTTTTTGTCTCAGAAGTATTTTCAACTTCTATGTCTCCACGTTCAATCAGTCTTGGATGTAATGGCGAGTTGCATGCATTGATGCGTGGAGTGCCCTTTATGCGATGGTAATCACAATATTCATTGTCTTTATACCAATTTGGTTTAGGTTGTCCTTCTTCGAAGGGTCTGACAATGGGATATGTAATCATATTAGCATTTTCCAAATGACGAAAGACACTAGATAGACTTTCTCCCGAGAGGAGTGAACTCTCTTCGTCGATCCCAAGAAGGAACTTCCTTTCTAGGGATAATGATTGGTTGTTTAGATTTTAACATGGTGGTGGGATGGTTTTGGACATTTTGGACATGGTGGGAATCAGTAACACCATCGTTGACGATATTTTGATTCCGATTAAAGAATTTAGATTTTTCCTGGTTTGGAGGAGTGTCTCGATAAGGTTGGTCTCTAAAGAGTGCTTTAAGTAAGCCCTTAGAAATGAGGGGGCTTTTTTGATTTGTGTCCCCTTTTCAATGACTTCTTCAAAACTATTCAGAAAATGCATTTGCATGTGGAATGATAATTCGGCATTGAGATTAGGGACAAAAATGCTAACTAGTTGTCTCTCGGGTACTGAGCAGGGAAATCGGCTTGCAATTCCGTGCCATCGTTTAAAAAAGGAAGCAAAATTTTCATTTGGCCTTTGCCTAGTGTTGCAGAGATCAAGCATGGTTATTTCTGAGTCTAAGCTATAAGAAAAATGTTTGACAAATTTCTCTGATAAAACTGCAAATGTTGTGACCGACCCTTTGGGTAGATGGAAAAACCAGTCTAAAGCTTGTCCTCCTAAACTTTGGGGGAATAATCGTAAAAGGTACGTGTCTCGATAGGAAACTTCTTGACATTGCATGTAAAATTCCTTGACATGTTCACGGGGGTCACCTTTGCTTTTGTATTTATCAAACTTAGGGATTTCAAAGGATGGTGGAAATGGTAATCGTGATATCTCTGTATCAAATGGATAAGGACACAATTCTTCAAAGTTGAATTGTTTCGATTGTTTTTGCAGTCCCTGAATGGTTTCTTTCATAAGTTTCCATTCTTGTGCAAATGGAGAAGTGGGGGATGGTTTATCAAACATGTTGTGAGTATTGGAATCTAGATTGAGGTCTTTTAATCTTTCAGCTCTAGTCGTTGTTTCCTCAAGTTTCTTTGTTAAATCTTAGATTTTAGTGAATAATTCTTCGGTTGAAGAACCATTTGGATTGTTTGGTATTTCATTGTGATAACTTGATTCACCATTGTCGATGAGTTTGTTTAAATTTTCGGTCCCGAAGTCAGGGGGTAGTTTTGCCCCCATGGCTAGGATGCGTAACAGATATTCATTTTTGTTTTGTTCTATCACCCTATTGACTTGTTCTTGTTCTTCAGTGGTGAGTTCTGGTTGTGCGACTTCTTCGTCGTCATTTTCATGATTGTGACTGCGAGTGAATACCATGATGACTTTGATTACTTTGGATTTATCGTGAATAAGCTTGTGATGACTGATAAGGAGAGTAACTCAAACAAGTTATCTCAATATGATGATGATGTAACTCGAGATGAGTTATTAGACGATTTGTTACACGTTGTGTAGATTTGACTTAAACAAGCTCTGGACTATTGACGGGGAGAGTAACCTGAATAGGTTAATCACGATATGGTTGTGAAAGGATTTGTGTTGGCTGTGATTTGGATAAATGCGATGGTGGATAGAATAATGAGTGAACTCAAACAAGTCACCCAATATTAGTTTGATATAGCTAGAAACAAGCTATGAATGATGTTTTGACAATTGACAATATGGGGAGTGAATGCTAGTCACTCAATATCAGTTGGATATAGCCGAAGACAAGCTATGAAAAATGTATTGTTGGATGAGGTAAGCTAATGAAATTGGTGTGATGGTTTGATCTGTGTTGTTGGATTGTTTGGATGTTTTCGCTTAGTATTGAATTGGTCGAGAACTGATTTTTTTGTGGAACACAACTAGGGTCTGAAATTTTATAATGAACACACTGATATCAGCCAAGTTTTATGATAAAAAAATACTAAACTATTGTGTTTTCAAACAAAGCAAGCAGTCATGTGGATTCAATTGTTTTGGCTTATGAGGTAACTTCTTCAGGAATGATCATTGTTTCATGCAATCATACAAGTATGCTGTGAAATGGTGGATGTAGGCTCTTATTACTCCAAGAAGATGCGTCCTCCGATATACCCTAGTCTGATATACCTAATGCATGCACGGGGACGAGAATTGGTATGGGAACCCTTAGAGCACCTTTGGAGGAGACTCACCATTCTTACTTGCCTGTTTGAGTGAATCACCATGTCTAGAATAGGTTTTGTGAAAAGGTGGAAGGTGATGGAGGGATGAATGTGTATGGTGTCCTTATAAATCCCCGAAGATTTACAGGGACGATGCCCAAGCTTCGTTGTTACAGCTATTTAGGCGTGACTCGCATGCGCTGCATGACAACATTACCTGTAAGTGAAGAGCAGCGGCGAGGTAAATACCGAACGCTATGATGAGACTAGGTCTCAAAGTGCAATGCAGATGCAAATGTTGTTGGTGTGTGGTATTCAAGTCCACATCACCGGTGTAGCTTTGGTGGTGATGAAATCCACCTCGTCTACGTGTAAAAACAATATGATAAAGTGATTAAATGCAGGGTTCTTTCCAACTTGAAATAAATCACTAGCAGAAAATAATTACGTACCTGAGCGTACTTTTTTTTTTTTTGTTTCAGCAATTGTCTTTGAATGGTGGTATTTTTGTGGGATTTTTGTTGTTTTTGTTTTTGTTTTGTTTTTGACAATATTCCAGCAACGCGGTTCTACAGAAAACAAATTAGTAGTTATCCTGCACATGAAATGTTAGAAAAGTGATCGTGGTTGTTTTTATTTGTCAGATCGCTCAAAGGCACAGGAAAAGAGCATACACAACCAATGACCAAACAAATATTAAGAATATGAAAAAGGAAAGTAATTATTAAAATGACAGTTAGAAAACAAAGCTAGAGGATCCTGCAATGTTAGAACAAGAAACTAAAAAATTGTGACCGTTTCTGATTTTCTAGATCGCTTGAAGGCGCAAGAAAAGAGCATACGCGGATACAATTGGAATAGTTTTTTTTTTTTAAATATTAATAATTATTGCAATTAATCATGATTGTGAAATAGCGATAATGATTATTTTCACAAAAAATAAAAACGATGAAAGAAGAGGGTGAAAACGTTATCTAGAAGTGTTGTCGTGGAAAATTGAAATGTAAGGCAAAAAATTAAAAATTAAAAAAAAATTGTTGTGCAGAGCCCGAGTGGCCTCACGTTTCTGATTTCCAAGATCACTTTTGAAGTGCGAGGAAAGAGCATACGTGTGAGGTTGTTACGTGAAATAATAAATAAAATAAAATAAAATAAAATAAATAAAACTATAATTTTGTTGTTTTTTTGTTAAAAAGATAGGTGTTAGAAGAAATGAAACCAAATTTTTTCGTAAGTCTAAATCTAAAAATTATTTTTTCATTGCATAGATCTTTTCAATACCTTTCCGTTAAAAAAATGAATTCATTCCGAGTGCGGGAGAAAAAGTTATGGCTTCCAGAAGATGGGCTACGAGAACGCTCTGAATGAAAATTTTAAACGTGAGAAAAACGTCCGGGGAGCTGGTTTTTTTATTTTCTGACTTCTATACTTCACCTGAGAAGCTAAAATTTTGACAACAAGGTTAAAAAAGAAAAATAAACATAAAGAAAGAGTTAGATCACAAAATGATTGATTAAAATAAAAGAAAATAAAAATGATTAACTTCCTACAAAGCAGTTATTTTAGCAAAAGTAAATAAATAAATGCATTTTCCGGATTGGTTGTCCCATGACAGTAAGATGATAAACTAATGGCTAGTTCATGTGTTTCTACAGATGATGAGTAAATAGCAAAATCAAAACTAGGAACTAAACACCAAGCACCGAGGAGATCAAAGACAGAATGAGCTTCAGAGTTTCATTGTTGCTATAACCTGCAGATACACCACAAGACACCACACAACAAAAACACTACCCAAAGCGTGAAGGTTAACCAAAGAAGACCATAAGGAACAGAAAAAGAAATAATAATGAACAATAATAAACAAAGAACAGATAAAACCACTAATTGGGAAATTAATGGTAATAGATCGAAAGTAACCGGGCGTGCCAGAATGTAAGCTAGGAAAAATACACTACTAACAAGGAAGTAAAATACCAATAATCGTACCTCCTCCTTCGCGTTCCGTAGCAAACCTTAAAATGGGCTAGGAAACTTGGATTGAGCCTTGATTTTGTGATATGTAGGTGCTTTTCTTCAAGACGGAGTAAGACCTTCCTGCAACAACGATCTTCTTACTTTGCACTAGATGGGAAAAAGGATTATGAGGCTATTAGGACGAGGCAAAATGATGTTCTTTGCTCAAAGGATGCAAGAACTTAGATATGGCATGAAAGCTTATTCTCCATGTGTTTAGAGGGGAGGGGTAAGGTTGTATTTATAGCCTGAGGGAGTGATTAGCTTAGATTAATTTAAGTAATCATGGTTTGAAAATGTGGGCAAGATTAAGTGAGTGGTTTGAAAATGTGGGCAAGATTAAGTGGGTGGTTTGAAAATGTGGGCAAGATTAGGTGAGTGGTTTGAAAATGTGGGCAAGATTAGGTGAAGAATGGGTGAGGATTTGAATTATATTTTTAATTCATAAGTGGAGGATTTTAGGTGAGTGGGGACCACGAAGGGTGGGTGAGGATTTGAATTTGAATTTTTAATTCAATAGTGGAAAAACATGGAGAATAATGACATGTGATGAGGATTGGGTTATTTTTTAGATTTTGAAATGGATAATTAATCAAATTATATTTGATTAATTCGAAGTGTATTTTTGTGGGAAATGAGGAAGGGGAATTAATTGATTTAAGATAGATGTGAAATTGGGGTGTCTACACTTGTAACCCTTCTATCTTTGTTAACATACCTACCAATGTGACCCTAGTCACACTTAAAGATCTTGCATCCATCATTCACCTTTTCCATTTTTAGCATAATTATTTGGAATTATGTGGTCTACCATCACTAGCCTACCTATGACCTTAAATACGGGCACCACGACTCTACCCATAGCATATTCCGATGGAAATTTTATTCCTCTTTGGTAGAAACTCTACAATCATTACTTTCATCATCCTCCTTATCTACCTATTGAAACCATGCAAAGGGTTTTAGGTGATGCTTGTACACCTTATCTTCCCTCCCAAGTGGTCTAATTGGTTATCTTTAGTTTTATCCAAAAGTAAAAATTTGGATGCTCATATCAAAAGCTATCTTACCCAAAGACAGACTTTTGCCTCAAAGGACAGCTTATTCATGTAAATCTAAATTATTAAAATTATAGACTAATCCCTCAAAGGACAGCTATCATGCATATCTCATCCTACCATCTAAAAGTCAAAAATAAAAATCCAAAGAAAAATCCTAATCATAGACCACTCCCTCGAAGGATGGCTACTATTTTATATCATGATACCGAAGGATTCTGTATAAATCAGCCTTCTTAAAAGCTCGGAGAAGAAAAATAAAAATATAAAAAGCAAGCATCCTAGAAAGCTTCTCGCATCGATAAGCTTTCCCATCCTTTGTAAACTTCCCACATTGATCGGTTTGCATTGTATTTCTCGAGAGATAGGGCACGAGACCTAGGACCACCACCTTAAGAGAACCTATTCCCCCATACAAGCTTCATATTCATCCCTTTTTCATCTTTGTAGTGAGTCTCTAAGCACACTTTCCATCTTTCCCTTAGGGTCTTAAATGTGACTAACTATCATTAGTTATGTGTTAACACCCATAATTGGCTGCAAGTGCATTGTTCCTTGTCACACTTTTCCTCTAATCTAATTCAAAATAATTTTTATACATACCCTCCTCTCTATGATGAAGTGTATTGTCTCACGCTTGATCACCCTGTTAAGTTTGAACCGTTTTCCACCACACTATTCTAACCTTTCCACCCATTTCTAATCCACATATTACATAATTTAATCTAAATCACCCATGTACCCCTAACATCTAATCAATATCTAAATTCCCATCCATCAAATCAAAAAATTGCATGTATCTACATCATCTCCTACATCTAAACATATATCCATCCATCACATAATGTATTTACATTTAATATAACATACGCATCTAAATCCATCACAAATCTATCCTCTATCACATCATTTCCTAATCAATATCTATCATATCATCACATCAAATCATTAAATCCATACATCACATCACATTCAACATCTAATCATCTAAGATCCAACCAAAACATCACATCATCAATATACATCAAATCACATCCAACATCTAAATCAACATCCATAATATAATCCAATATCCACATCCATAATATAGTCAATTCCATCGCATAAATCATCACACAACACATATAATCCACAAAAAAATCATATGTATATATATCCTCATCAAAATGTGTCCATACATCCGTAATAGGCCTCTGCATGCTCTATCTCAAAAATCTATACATCAAAAATCCATATCAAAATATATGTACAATGTTTGCCCACTAGGTGGTGAACTACAAATCAAACACTCTAAGTCTCAAACCCTACTCTCTTGGAGTGGGAGCCTTTCCACCTCCCTCTCCACCTCCATGTCCATCATCTAGGCCCGGATCATGCCTCGGTTGTGCCACACTTTCCATACTACACGATGTTGTTTCCTATGTTACTCTCCCTAGTCTCCACTCCCCTACTAGATAGGCCACATATTATGGTGCATATATAAATTTAGATGCAACAATGCACTCATAGTATTATTCCTCCACGCCTAGTTCCTTGTACTACTCTAGTGATACAATATTAGGCGTAGCCATATGGATGACTCCTGTGAATCATATGGTCTCACATTCCCGACAAAGTGTAACTATAGATCTAAGATCTTTGTATCTATCCCTGTAGGCCTCCCTCTACCTTTGGTGTCGGTCTCACCGTTGTATGACCAAGTCTCTCTCCGACATAACCCCACAACCTCCTTTCGTGTTACATCCCTTTCCTACCAAGTAACATCTAACTCCTCCCGTAAGATGCTTATCGCAGCTGTCACGTAGTATCCATATCTCTCAAAGTCATAGAAATATTTCTCTCTTAGATCTCTCAATTCAAAAATTCACACGGTGTAAATGATCCCCCTCGATCTCTCCTAGTTGCTTATATAGGTGCAACAACTTGGTCGTCATCGACTCATCCTAATTCTTGGTGACCCAATATTATTTTCCAATGACTCACTCGAGTTTTCGTCAACCAAAACCATATTTTTTCTTAATTTCCCTTGTGTTGACCAATATCTTCATTAAATTTTCCTTTCCCCTATCTCAAACTTATGTGTCACCTATAACAAACTTTAGCTTATCCTTTATATATGTCTTACATTTTGCAACCAGATTTGTGGCCAACGTTGTTCCCTTCTCGGGGCACAATCGCTCATCTTAAATCCCACCCTCATAGCAATATTTTATCCTCATCCTACCTAGGATGCATATCTTTACTTCCTTTTTCTCGCAAGACAACGCATAATCTCTTACCTCACTTTTTTTTGGCCTTATGTCAAACAATTGTTTTGACCATCCTCGCATTTATTTTTGCATATTGTGATGTCTTCCTTTGACCCATTGGTCCCATCACTTGTACATCCATCTAATCATATTCACATTGGATTCTATCCATCTCCTAATGACTTTTACTAACTCACGAGTGTCCGTAGGTCATTAACGTTGCCTCTATCGCGAGTCGTGTTATGATCCTACCGATGTGTTTCCAAGGTCACCCCCATATATTTTTTTCCTATCAATGGTCATCCCCTGCACCTAGGGCACCTTTTTATTTTACCACCAATTTCCTTCCCTCGTCACTCCATCTATCTCTTTCAAACTTTTCATCGACTCCCCTTTATATCATCGATACCTAGTTTGAGGGGGAGCACCTCAACCATCGCCTTTAATCTTCACTTGTATTTTTTCTAGAGCACCTCAAACATCACCTTTTATCTTCACTTCTCTTTTTTTGTCTCATGGCTTGCTTAAACACAAACCACTTGACAAAAGGGGAAAATGTAGACACCACTTTTTGGTATGTTGTCCCCCCATCCCACATTCACTCCTCTTTTATCGTCATCTCACACATTCATCCCTCCTTCTTATTCAAAACCTCAATGTTTATCACTCTTATTTTCATATCCTAATCCTATTTTCTAATCCCATCATTATTTAACTCCCATTCCTTATCCCTAATCCCGTCTAAGTACCTATTATTTTAATCACCTCATCCCATTATCACCCTATATTAATAATATTATATTATTCATCCCCTCATTTAATCCTATTAAATTCCTCAACTATCTCCCCTAATTTATACTCCACGCAACGATAAAATATCCCACCACCTCCATTTTATCCATTCTAACACCTCAATCTTCGAAATCAAATATGACCTAATTCATGTTGGGAGCACAATTTGAGAGGGGGTGAATTAGTCCTACAATGATTTTTATTTCACTTAACAAACCATACATTCATCCATTATATTGTTTATACAACATCCATAATCATGTGTGCTTATTAATATATGCAATATCAACCACAAGAGCAAGAAAGTAAAGTACTCAACACAAGAACACCATATGTAAGTGGGAAAACCTCATGGGAAGAAAACCCACTGAAACTCTTTTTATATTACACAAAGAAAATAATTTTAGTGAAGCAACAACTTCACAAGGAGCACCAACCCCGACTTAATGAGGCACTAACCCCATAAGGAGTAGTAATTGTTACTTTAGTATAACACTACCCCTATAAAGAGCACCATCCCCTAATTTAGTGAAGCGTCTCACTCCATAAGGAGGCTACAATCCCCCATGATGACCAAGCACTAACTCATTCACCTAAAGATGTCTTATTTCTTATATATCTTCTCGTCACAATTAGTGCGCAGATCACTAATTCAGCTCATAAACCCTAGGCCATGGACCCTAAGTCTTTAATCTTTCTATATCTTCTTCCTTCTCACCTTATCTTGCTTCTAACATCTTACACACATGATCTTAATAATTCATTAACATATAATGCATCTGATCATATCTCAAAAAATTCCCTCATACCTGCAAACAACTCTTCTCTAGGTCGCACTACTTCCCCACATAAGACTAGCTCCCAAAATGAGCCTAAACATCACTTTTATATGCATTTATTCTTTCTAACCCAAAGGAGGTCAGTACCTCATGATAACTTCGACCCATTCTACTATGTACCTTGGGGTATGATAATATAATATATATGGGTTGATGGACATGCCGACATGTGAACCCATACATATAACTAAGGGGATGTGTGCCATATGTTGGTATCTCCATCAACCCATATATATTATATTATCATACCCCAAGGTACATAGCACATTCATCATTACAAAACATCCCATAAATTTTCCATAACATATACAAGTGACCCAAGTAGTACGAACTAGCTAAAACCCTCATTACAAGTGCCAAAATGCCTCAAAACCCCATAAACACATTCTTTAAAATGACCTAACATTAGTACCATACTTTTTCATGACCCAAAAATTATCACACTATGACTAAAATAACATTTAACATCCATATATTTTCTAAATTTATCTTAGCCAATCAAATTATTTTGTCTACTCTAGGGCCCGATTCACTTTGTAATTCTCAAAACAGCTTGTTTCCTCCACCCTTCAACACCGGAAACTTCATAAGGCCAAAAATTACTTAAACAAGATAAAAAATTCCATGTAACTAATTTATTGAAATTTTATAACCTATATAACATTTCTAAGAAATTTATAATTCATTAAACATTCATCTCTTAAAACCACATCAACATTTGCCTTCATCAAAACAAGTTGTCCAAAATGTAGTTTTCTAAACTGAGCTGATAAACACTCTTTTTGTCACTTTCAAGACCTAAAACATAGATTCAATGGATTCAAAATTCACCCATATTAACTTTCGAGGTGGTATAAAGCATTAAATCAAACATTTGATGCTTCAAACAACTCAATCTCTTTGAAAGTACAATTATGTTCTAGAACTATGAAAAATCTTCCTATCTAATGAATGACCTAGAAACCCTATCAAATCACCTCATCATTATTAAAATTCATATCAATGGAAATATATCTAAATCCTCTTTCCAACACAACTTTAATCACTTCAAAAATCCACATGTAGCTCAAGTTATACTCATTTTATCGAAGCGCTATTTGAGATCCCAAAACTACCCTTTGACCAATCAACCTGTTTGGACCTCAAAACACCATGAACCTACATGAACATGTCTTAAAACCTCCATGTAAATCAATAAAAAAACTCCCAATAATCATGCACCATCAATTTTTCATGCTACTCCTTTGGACCATCTTGTCCTTAAACCTTCTTCATCAGAAAATGTTATTTTTAGGTGGGCCCACATTTAACCACAAGCTATATCCTACATTTCTGGAAACCTAGAAGAGTCCTCTACAACATAAAATAATCAATTTTTCATTATCAATAAAAATTTTGTTGATATACTCACTTTTCTACAAACTACTCCTATCTAAGGTTTAGCTAGGGTTTCAAACCAACTTAGCTTCTTAACGATCGTTCTTAAAAATGAGATTATAATACCACCTAATTATTTTTTTGAAAGCTACATAACTGACCTAAGAAGCTTTTCCTAAGATATCGGGTCCCCATGCAAAGCATACAATTCACAATGAGCATCAGAAGGTCAACATTTTCTTGAAAATCACACTGAAACTTACCCGATTTCACCAAAAACTTGCATATATTCAAAATTATTTAGTATATTGACCTAAAATTTTACATGAAGCACCATGAAAACATTCTATAACTTCTCAAAATCACCACATATCCCATATATTATTGAAACTCTCCAGCCACAATGACTTACCCATGCTAAACATCATGCTCTCAACTCTTTGCTTCCCAATGACCTCAAATATGCACTGAATGTAGACCTAAAACTTATCATAAACCTTAGGTAAATTGTCAAAAAAATTCCCATGCTTCATCATGACTGATTAGGCCCAAATATCACTTCTCTACTTCAAGTATGCATGCACCAGGGTTAGAACCAAGCTTGGAATGACCTAACTCAACACTGTAACCACATGACCTGACCATAATGACCTTGTGTAGACTCATACACACCTGTAACACACTTCATGGACTATGAATGACATCATGACACACTCCAACTAACTCATGATGACTCAAAACATGATTTTTCCTAGCAAACCAAGCACTAGGACAACATTGTACTTCACCAAACCACATGAACAACATGTTTGACACCTGAATAACATCATATGGGGACTCATACAACACCATGACACCCTTTTCCATCAATGGGGGTTGAAATCAATGACAATACAATCACACAATGGCCAACATTCCATTCACCAACAACTCATGTGGTTCATCGTCGACCCTATTTATTCACCTTCACCCCTCCTCTTAAATGGCTAAAAAAATTAGATCTCTGGAATCCTTGCATACGTTTTTCATCCTTCCTCTTCCTTGGAACTATTTTCATTAGTTGGAATCAATATCGGCACTCTTCACATGTTGTCATTTTTTTTTTGCATGTATTAAAGTTTTCTTCGAGATCTCTTTTTACTTTGTTACTTATTTTTGCAGATTTATAGGTTTCCTTAGATCTCTACCCATCCATTCAACCATCTAATATCTTTCGCACCCCTCTTTTTCCATCCAATCCAGCTTGCTAAATCTTACATCTCGATTCGGTTTTCACAACCCACCCCCGTGTCAACATTGTTCTCTATCTACATCCTCATCTTCTTATATTCCATAGCTCCTTTTTTTAGAGAACTCTATTTTAGTCACCCATTTGTTTATCAACCCCGATATGGTCTTCTTGGCCCTAATCACCATCGACCCCACCAATTCCCACATCATCTCTACTTCCAATTACATCATATTTGTTCACCATTGTTTCTACATCAGATTGAGCATATTTGTACTAGACCTAGCTCTTTTCTAGTTCATCCTTCAATCAGCTCTACATCATCACCACCGTCAATTGTACCGGTCAAGCCGGGTCGCCATTGACCCACTCAGGTTTGGTTTGTTTTTCAACATCTTTCATTATCATATCATCATTTTAGTATCTTTAGCATATCATATCTCTATTTCAGATTTTTATCTGCATCCTTTCATCTATTATCACTTACATATCATGTTATCAAACTTGGGTTGACATCCATCCTAGGAAGTTTTCTCTTTCCCAAGACTAACCTTGTTAGGAAACCCACCATCCTATTTTACTAATATTTTTCATGTTAGCTTCTCTTTTTGTTTAGGTCATCAAGGTCATGAGTGGATAGATTCTTTTTCACCCATACCTTCATCATCATCATTGTCATATACATTAAGAGGTAGCCTTAAACCCTCTCATATTTTTGAGTTTCTTGATTTCTTGTATCCCTTTTACATTAACTTGTAATAGGTGCGGGAACTCTCATTAAACAACCCTCAACTCAGTCTTGAAATATTAAACCAAGAAATGGAAATGAAAGATAGATCTGAGTCAATTTGTACTTCTCCTATCAATACACCACTATTTGATAATGAGATGGAGTAAACGGATGAGCTCAATGTTCTCATCAAAACCTTGGCAGATGAGCATGAGTATGAGGGTAAGCCTTCACCTTTCTCATTTTGTGAACAAGATTGTATCTATGATAAAAAAAAGAGGGAGGAAAGTCTAGAATATCCTATGGATATTCCTAATCATGAAGATAGCACCTCAACTATAGAAAATGATGTCAAGGTCAAGATTGAGTTGGTTTATATAGAATATAATTGTCGAGTCAACAAAGTAATAATTTACAATATTATTTTGAATGGGAAGAAGACCAACTTACACTCATCATTTCCAAAGACCCCTGTTATTTTTTAACATGAATCCACATTGTGATGTTCACTCAAGGATAATGAAGACCTTCGTACCAATGATGTAGCCTCTATTTTTGAACTTAATTGTCTAGAACATCAAAGTGAGAAGTTTGAAAAAGCTTTTGAATGGGAAGAGAATCATCTTATTCTCACTACTTCTAAGTGCATTGTTGATCCTTGGAATGATTTCATGTTACAATATCCACTTGAAGACGATGAATTATTTCATGAAAATAGAAAGGACTTCATTTTTAAGAACATGGAGGAGTGGCTAATTATGTTTGCAAAGCATTACACCGAGGCTACAAGAAGTAAGGATTCCAAATAGGTAAAAAAGTGTTCATTAAATACAAGAGTGTTTTTAGTACAATATAAGTATGAATATGGAATATTATTCTCTCTCCTTATTCTCAAACCATGCAAATCCATCACAAGATCATGACACGATTAGATAATGATCTTTGAGCTTCGGAGGTCTGAATTCAATCCATTATTCCATGATGGAACAAACTTATCCCAACCCATTGTCCGGTATATGTACATTCTTCCCATTCCTTGGTAAATTTCCCTCCCTATAATATATTTTCACTTTATATCATGTGTTTTTTCCTCTTTTGGTGTGTTTCCCTTTCATTAGTTTGTTTGTTTGGTTGTGTTTTTGTGGAAGAAATGACTCTGTATAGCCCAATGGATAAGGCACTAGTCCACATAGTTTCTTGAGATTCTAGGGTTCCTTATTATCATGTCCTAACTATATTTAATCTATAACAATTCCCAAGCTAGAGACATATTTTTTTCATGCAAATGCGTAGAATGAAAAATTCAAAGTTTCAAGCATCACAACTAAGTTAGATTTCAAAAATTCCTCTTGATTAGTTTTTCTTCTCTATCATTCTCATCATAAAATTTTATTTCCTCCCATTTGTTGAACAATATTTCTCTATTGTTTGAAATGAGGTATCAATTTCATTCATCTCATATAGTAAAGTGCTTCCTAAGACTAGTTCTTTGATAGGCTTGGAATAGCTATTTTTGGCCTTTTCAAGACTAGTGTGCATCGTCTTGGAAGGATATGAAATCCCACACTCATACGGAGGATGTATTCAAGAAATTTAAAGTAATGGAACTTATTTTAGAATATTTAGGGAAGTTTTATAGGTTTGGTAACAGTTGATGTGAAAGTGGGTTTTTCAGGGGTAAGGAGCATATAGTCAAAATTGGTGCCTTAACTTCATTGAGTGATTATAAGAGCTCTATAAGGAGTTAGGAGGAAACCAATCATCATTATAAATCTTAAATAATCCTCTACATGGTGAAATCATAAAATATTTCACAACACCTAATGGCTTCTCATGGAAGCTCAATCTGGGTAGACACACCCTACCGCCCCATAGAAAAGGGGATAGTTTTTGGATATGGAGGAAGATTAAAGTTATGAAGCACATTCCATTTTTATTTAAATTTTATTTTAAGTTAAACTCATATGAATTTTTATATGTAAATATCATATGGAGCTCCGGGAATTGCTTCGTCAAGTTGTCTCTCTTATAGGTGTGCTTCTCGTAGTTAGTCAAATTTTCAAGTGACAAGTGTCACCACTTGGTACATGGAAAAAAACTTTGTCCCTTTCCCAATGGGTTATATGGGACATAAAAATTTTCCCCTCCTCATATCTCCTCTTTTGTCCCCACATTACCAACCTTCAGCCCCTTAAGTGCTAAACATGTTAAATCCTTCCTCCCATATTTCATCTGATGTTGACACTTGGCATGATTAGGTTGAGGAAATTTTTCTTACACCTCTTGTCCCAAATCCTAAGGGAATAAAGGGAACAAAAAAAAATTCCCTCTTTAGCCCCTCTTCATATTCTCCATGTGACCAGATGATGACTCCTAGGAGCTAGGGCACATTTTCCTCCATCTCTCCATCCTCGCATCGGATGGTGTCACTTATCCTCATCACGGTAAGGGTGCATTTTTTGTCCCCTTGTCCCAACTCCCAATAGGACACAGGGTACAAAAAAATTCACCCCCATCTCAGCCATTGAAAACGTAATTTCAAACTTAAATTTGTTTCCTCATCCGTGCAAAAACTAACTACCGAGTTCTTTAAAAACACAAGATAACTTTTTAAAGCATATTTATTCACACGAGTTCAAAAATCCATCCATTTTTGAAGCTATAAACCCTAAAAATTCATGATAAAAAACCTTATATTTTCTCATCACATTCTAGATCCATCCATGATTGCAAAAAATGAATCTTTTCTCATAGTTCTTCATCTGGAAAACTTGATTGCACCAATGTTTGAACTGATTTTTCTTCTTCTAAACATCCATGTGATCATTGTAACTTCAATCATTCATTAATTTCTTCCATAACACACAATAAAACCTGAAAATTTTGCCCTATAAGTTTATTTTTCGATTTCCAAGAGTTCCAACCGAAGGATCACAACGAAAAATTGGAGCACGCGACCACGAAGTCGAGCCAAATCCAATGATGACGTTTTCGTTACAATCATACACTTTGGTATATGCACATTATAAAAATTACAAATTATTTTATTCCACCACTTACTAAAAATTTTAACTCTCCAAAAATAGTAATGTATCTACATTCGGAATCAATGAAAATGGCAAACTTGACAAAACAAGCAATTTGAGCAAAAAAGTAGTTTTCCCAAAAAAACAAAAAGAAACTTACTAAAAATAGAAAAATTATAAAAAAATAAAGAATCATCAATATATTTGAATTGATTATGTCAGGATATTCAGAAGACCAAATTCGAGCGAAAATTTGAAATACCCCAAAATAGCGGTCCTAGTCCACCTATTAAAAATAAAGTCTCGGTTTTTGTGCGAAAGTTACAATGTGCTCTAATTTTACTCATCTCATTACTTTTTCCATCCTCACATGATTCCAAGGTTTTCCCACAACTCAAATGATAAATTTCACCCTTCACAAAGATCGTAAAGCATCACCTTATTCATAGTTGTGCCGAAAGAGAAGGACAGGGGCATATTGAGGCGTAACAAGTGAAAGGAAAGGACATTGTGCAGCTGAAAAGAATTTAAAGAGATACAAAAACCCCATTAGAACCCATGATTCATCAGAAGAGGTCATCATGCTCATAATAAAATCATCAGGTCTTGAAGCCATCATCATCTCTCTAAGGTGAGTTGGTTGAGGTGAGCCAACTGAGTTGGGTGAGCTAGATGAGTTAGGCGAGATAAATGAGCTAAGTGATTTGGGTGAGCTAAATGAGCTACCCAAGTCAAGTGAGATATTAAATTAATCTAAGTGATCCATTACACCCTCCATCTCTTTATGGGCATCTAGGTATGTCTTCTATAATTGTGGAGCTTTCCCACAATGAACAAGAAGTGATCCTACATCAATATCCTAAAAATTCTCTAGTAACCAACATCATGTCAACTCCTAAAAATCCATTCCCATGGATTCAATAATTGCTTGAAAGTGAACCAAGAAAAAAATAATTTGTCATGTCGACCTTGAATAAATCTGAAGAACCTTGAAATTCAAGCGAAGGAAGAAGGCCAGACAACTTCCCACTTCTGCAATGGCACCCCAGGTAACCAATATGTAGAAGTTGGTAGAACTAAGAATGTAAATCCTATCAAAGAGATGAACCAATCAGACTACAAGTTGATCTGAATCTATTTTGGTCAAGCTTCACATGAGCTTGATTATCATTTATACAAGCAATAGTCTTCTCACCTCCTTTCTTAGAATGAAGAGTACAAGAAAAAAATTGAGCAATTGGAGGAATAGGTAAAAAAATTCAAGTACTCACATTAAACCTTTATAGGATCTCGATTTACTAACTTCACTCCTTGAAATACATTCCTCCAATCACTAGCTTTGACCTCAAGGTGATCAATAGAGAAAAAGGTTATGTGATGTAGGGAATGGCTAGTGAAAAGTGGGTTGAGAAGACCATCGAGAAAGCAAAGATTTTTTTGAGAGGTCCTCTCTCTAATCAAGTATATTCTTGTTACTTTATCATAAGTGAAGAAATCGAGGGAGGGATTGTAAAATAAAAGATCCCCTTTGGGATGATGTGTTCCCACTTATTTCCTTAATGAGATCCTTTGACTCTCACACCCTTGTGAGTAAGAATGTGTTTGCATCAATTGCTAACAAATTGTCTCTAGTTTGGGTCTACATCATATATGAAAGATACGGTATAATAAAGCAGATTCCATCTCCAAACTTGATTTGTAGTGAACAAGAGGCTTTTGAGTTTTTAAGCGAAGATTGTAACTATGTTTAGAAACTTGGGTTCCCTCTACTCACCGATAATTCATCATCAAAATAACTCATTGTTTCCTTTTAGGAGTTAGTGAAGAAAGAATTAGGAGACTCTCTCTCCTTCAATGAAGATACCTTAAGAGTCCTGGCCAACATCAAAGACTCCATTTTAGAAATTGCAAAAGATCAAAAAGGCGAATCACTCAATGCAAGAAGATCAATGATGGTCGCTAGTCATGGATCAATGTATTGAGTTTTGTTTTCATTCCAGAGGTGGACAAGTTGACACTTGTGGTCGCTCGAGTTTAGTAAGGAATTCAAAGGATGGGAACCCATTCTAGAAACTCTTCCTCAGGGATCATGAATCAACAAGTTCTTCATCATAAATAGTTTCTTCATCAGATCAAGAAACTTCTTCCTTCTTCTCTCTTTCTCCCTTTTTCTTATCTCCCCATTCTAATTCTTCATTGTATATAATCATGATAATTTTTCTCATTCACTTAAGTGAATTTCTAAAGTTGAATTATAAAATTCCATTTGATTTATAAAAATGGAACTTATTTTCTTCACTTCCTAGGAAGATGTAAAGTCACAAGTGGAATGAGAGCATGAAGATTCATGTGGGGGTTGATGATAAGGAAATATACAATTCTATAAATTGGAATGGCTAATCCATTCTAAAGGATCTTGAAAATTATTCTTTCTATAGAAATTGTGGATTTTTGTAGATTGTGAAGCTTTGTATCACCATTACACAAGAAATAAGAGTTACATTTCTTCCATTTCCTTTGCTCATGTTTTCCTCTATTCTCTCTCTTTTATGTAACTTTGAAAGCATAGTGATCTTGAATAACCAAGAAGGAACTTAGTGTCCTTGATTTATAAATCTAAAGAAATGTGTGTCTCTAGTTTGTTAGTCTTGTTAACTACCTACATTATTGCTTTCCTCTAATTGAATGTGGAACTACTCCAGTTATTGTGTGTGAACTATACTAGTGTCTACTCACAACAATAACATTCTCTTTCCTAATTTCTCTCCTTTACCCCTCATCACTGCAAATTCCTCCCTTTTACTTCATACAATCACTTTGCCATATGTTCAGTGAAGTGTTCCCATGTGATCCCTGACCTATTTGGACACCCCACATAAATAGGATAGTTTTAGATTCAATAATGGGATCCTCCCCATACACAATAAGGATGGATGTATCCCGTGAGCATTGGTGAAAACACATAATTTGCAACACGAAAAATTATTTCACCAACAGTACCTTAGTAGTCGTTAACCGCTAGTAGTTTGGAAGCTACTAGCCTTATATTAACTTACCCCTATGTTCACATTAAGGGAGAACGGGATATCTCTCATTCTCCCTGTGGATTTTTATTTATTCCTTCAAAGTGATAAATAACTAGAATGGGATACCTACAACATGAAAAACATAAAAAAAAAAAAAAGAGAATGGGAGACCTCCCATTCTCCCTTAATGTAAAAAAATAAATGTTGAGAGAATGAAAAACATCTCATTCTCTCTTAGCTCTAATTTTTCACATTGAGGAAGAATGGGAGGCCTCTCATTCTCCTTATCAATTGTTATTTATTCCTTCAAAGTGAATAAAAATGAAAAATAAAAGGGTGAATATAGAAAGAGAAGTTTTTCATTCTTTCACAACATTTAGTTTTTATATTGATGGAGAATGGGAGGCCTCCCAATCTCCTAACAATTATTATTTATTTTTATGGAGAATAGGAAGGTTTTTAATTTTAGGTAAATTATGATGCCTCAAATCTCCTCACAATGAAAATCTTCTCATTCTCCTTGAAAACAAAAAACTATAAATAAAGAGAATGGGAGGCCTCCCATTCTCCCTCCATGTGAAAAATCAAATATGAAATAGAATCATTGTATTGGTTGTTATCCTTATGTAGATTAGTGGTTGCTAGCCTTATGTATCTATTTTGTGTCGGTTGTTCACCCTACAATGAAAAACTTCTCATTCTCCCTGAAAATAAAAAACAATAAATAAGGAGAATGGGAGGCCTCTCATTCTCCCATAATGTAAAAATAAATGCTTAGAGAGAATGAAAAACCCCTCATTCTCTATTAGTTTTGATTTTTCACATTGATAAAGAATAGGATAAAAACATCTCATTATCTCATAGCTTTGATTTTTCACATTGAGTGAGAATGGGAGGCCTCTCATTCTCCCTATCAATTGTTATTTATTTTTAGGGAGAATAGGAAGTTTTTCACTTTCAAGAAAAATAGGAGGCCTATTAATCTCCCTTAGTGAAAAGCTTCTCATTCTCCCTCAAAACAAAATAAATAAATAAGAATAATGGGAGGCCTCCCATTCTTCCTTAATGTGTAAAATCAAAGCTAAGAGTGAATGAAAAATATCTCATTCTCTCTTAACTTTTTTCACATTGACGGAGAATGGGATAGCTTAATGTCATTAGCCTTATGTATGTTAATGGCTGCTAGTCATATGTAGCTTAGCGACCACTAGCCTTATGTAGCTTAACATCCATTATCTTTATGTAATTTATGACACAAAAATAGTAACTATTTTTAGAGCTTAGTGGTCGCTAGGTAATACCTCAATAGGATAAAAAATTAAATCATATTTTCTTATGCATTCCAGGATGCCAATTTTTAGAGCTTAGCGGTTGCTAGCTATGCCTCAACAAGATAATAGTTTTGATACTCATATTTTCCTATGCATTCCAGGGATGCCAATTTTTAGAGCTTGGCAGTCACTAGCTAATACATCAACAAGATAGAAATGGAGAAAGGAGAGCTCCCTTTCTACCTCGTAATTATTTTTCAATATGAACTAGAATGGGAGACATCCCATTATACTTCCTCTAAGGTTGAAAACTATTATTCCTACTAATTTTTAAGTGAAAAAGATACTTGGATGTAGTCATTAATTGTTTGTGGTTTATTTTCATTATTTTTTATATTGAGATAACTTTTTTCAAATGTCTCATTTGTATGAACGTTATGGTAACACTTGGTAGTTTTTTTCATTATTATCGATATTGAGATAACTTTGTTGAAATGCCTCATTTGTAAAAACAATATGACAGAACTTGGTCAACTTTAATTTATAGAAATACCACTATAAAAAATTGATAAATATTTTGAAATATGTGTAGACACAAAATCACGCACTTGGGTACATTTCTATGTCTCAAATAGACACTATCATTCATATGATTCCTAAGCAATAGAACTAGTAATTGATGATTGTCTTTGGTCTCTTGTCTTTACTTTTTGTTTTCTATTTGGTCTTTCATGCTCCATAGCCCTATCGGTATTTTACTCATTTATCTTTTATGGCTCTAGACACGGTGACTAACCAGGATAGGAGATCCCAGGCACCCCTATCCCCTCTGGGCACCCCTGACCCTTTTCCACCTTAATCACTTCTTTTGCATCTCTTTTATCTTTTGGGAACCTCTTCCACTTATGGGTAAGCTTTCCAGGTTGTCAATGAAAAAATTCAAAAAAGGAATTATATAAATACATAGTTATGTGTTCAAAATGAAGGACCAAGCTCTAAGCATATACTATCATCACCTAAGCTTGCATCCAAAGGCACCTAAAGCACTCTAAAGCATCCATCTAACACTCATTCAAGGGACAAGGGACTGCAATTTTTACATACACAACATAGGAAGGGGAATTTTTTTTATTCCATCCACACATCTATCTACATTGTTACATCTAGCTACAACCCGCTATCAAGTGCACTTGTATAAGGGCATCCTAGGGCATGATTCTTACACACACACACCAGAATTACATGGAGTCTGAGATGTAGTGTAACACTCGGTCGTAAGTTCACTCTCGGGGTGACCTCTGAGGTCAGTCGACTCCCCATATTTCATCTTTATTTTGAGGATTTGATGTGGTATTTTGGGTTTTATAGGTAAATATTTGTTTTACCAGTCAAAGGTACTTTAGCGATCAAATTATAACACACATGTGATTAATAGAGAATATTTGAGACACTATGAAAAATATATTTTGTCCATCTACGTGATCATAAGCACCCAATAGAGGTCTCCAGTGCCCAGGAGCCCATGTCCAACCATGGGTGCCCATGTCCAGCCTCATTCCTACAACCTTGAATTTATCTAGAGAATTAGTGACACTATTCACTTCCTATTTAGAAATTTTCCCCGCCTAGAACACTCCGGATCAAACGTTAATTAGCTAAGTCATTATTTATGTACCTCTTACTTAGGTTTTGTGCCTTATTTTCTTATTGCTTGTTTCATATTACATTTATTAGTTGTATATCATAGATTAAATTTAATTACCCTACAATTAGGGTTTTACAAAAAAAAAAAAAATTGTTAAATCATTTGGTGAACCCGACCTAGCTTTTAGGCATATAATTGTCTTCTTCTTGTTCCTAAAATTTATCCACCCTTTTTGGATGAATGCCTTCATGATCTCAATGCTTATATTTTTGAACATTTGCAAGATTTAGATCTTATTTTATTCACTTCTCATGAGGAGGCCACCAATATAGTTGAGCTTAACCTTCCCACTTCTAATATTGCTTTTATTCCTATTACAACACAACCTCCTTCTTCTACCCTTCCACCTACTTTTATTGTTCCTGTGTTTGTTCCTACTCCTACCAACCACTTCACTCCACCTCTTATTTCTCACACTCAACAAGTCTCTTCTTCTGGCACACAAGACCTCACTTCTCTCTATCAAGACATATGAGTTCAAATCCCTCGGTTATAGTAGGCTTCTTCATGATCCTCTTCATCTCTCAATTCCTTCCTACTTCACACTCCTTTTGCACCCGTCAATTTTTCTTACACACTTCCTCTCAACTTCATCACCCCTACGCTTCCCAATATCATCAATGTATTGGACATTCTATCGATAGTTGTTTCAAAATCTATCATCTCATTTAGGAACTTATTGAAAATAATTCACTTTGGAGCTCCTTGCTTTGTTGAGCTGATGAAATACATCTTAAGTATTGAATGCACATAAGGATTGGGTGTGCGGGAACAGTGAGTGTAGGTGCACACGGAAGAATAGTGGAATAGGGCATGCATGGGAAAGCAAGAATTCCTGACTTAGCCATTTTCAATGTAAGGATAAATATAGACATGGAATGCAGAGCATGTTTAGAATGAAGACTTGAAGAGCACGCAAAGGCTATTTCAGATGAGTGGGAGATCAAGCGCCATGCATAGTTTTGGGATATTAATAGGATTAGAACTATATTTATTATTAGATAATATATTAATAGTGAGCTTGCATGCTTTTGTAATTATCTTGTAGCGGTGCATGGCTATTATTAGCATGCATCTTATTTTAAGGATGCAAGGGTGGTGAATGGAAAGTCCCCACCCCTATATATGTATTGATTTGCACGGTTTAGGGATCCATGTTTTGTAGAGTTATGTTGTTGGTTTATGGGCATGCATGACTAATGGTGACATTGTTAAGTATATACAAAGCTTATGTGTTTACGAGAAATTAATATAATGGACCTTTGTGGTTAGAAATTGGTTTTTGACTTATCGATCATTCATTTTATATGTAAGTCTCGATCATGGTTCTTGTTTATAAATTCTTGGAAATATTCGAGATCTAGATCTAGTTTGTGTTATGCAATATATTTGGTTATCTGTTATGGATCTAGAATATTTGTATGATCGTGCTAACTTCTTGAAAAAGCTATAATAAAAGAGGAACCTAGTAACCTTGCACATTTTGGGTGAGTGCTCGGAGTTTTTTCTTGATAATGTGTTAATGCGCCTTGGGCTATTGTGGGTAAAATAAGACTACATTTTGGTTATGTTGTTAGGACCTCTTTTTCAGTTGTTTTCCAGGATGTTGCATGATGAAGACGTATCATTTGAATTTGACCAACATTGAAGAGTGGTTAGATAATTTAGAGGAAGAGTATACTCACAAATTTAGCACTAGGCCTGATTTTAATGCACGTGTGTGGGTTGAACAAAACCTGTATCATGATTTGGATGAAACCTTCTTCTACATTTTCCCCATAGATCTATACAAGTGGTTGGTATCTTATGCATCAAAGTGAAATTAGAGGTTTTGAACACTTATTTGAATGTAGGAAGAATTCCTGGATTTGCACAATGTTGACCTGACTTAGAAACACGTTGTAGATCATTGGTGGAGTGGAGTCCTAAATAGATACATTTTGGAGTATGTATTTTTGAATTATTCTGTCCGGAGGTTTCGATTTCTAGTTCTTGCGTGAACCCAGAGGATATTATCTGTATGGTATTCTTATAGTGATTAAGATCTTGATCATGACGCTGGATGTAAAACAACATCTTATGGCTAGCTAAACCCAACCGTGCACGGGACGAAGCGTGTGGTGAAAGATGGAAGACCTAGTGGTAGAAAGATAGAGAGAAGAAAGGTGGATTAAGTTTAATGAGGTGCATGAGAGGGATTTGGAGAAGCAACGTGAAGTTGTGGAATGAATGGTGTTATGGAGAGAGATGGCTCGTGAAGGATTTGGAGCTCACGCAGAGGACGTGGAGCAGAGCATCTAGAACTCCCCATTTAGGTAAGCATGGTAGAGAACCCTCTTTGACCTCAAATGAGAGCATCTGGTGGAAACTGTAAGGACCGTGGGCATGCATTTGATCCCTCCTAGTGACCTATCCCTTGTGCTTGGTTTTCTAGTTTCTACAATAGTATTGAAAGAAGAAAGCTAGTGTGGGTAGTAGAGTAAAAACCGATAGATTTAATTTACCATCAAGTTCAGGAGTTAATCAAGTATCTTATTCATCTATGGTGGCATAATCATCATTTTTTTATTTGCAGTCTGTTGGAGGTATATTTTTTGGCACGTCATCAACATAGAATGTGGGCATACGAGAACATTAGTATTATGTATGGAAGCAATAAAACTTCACGGACCTTGGGATTTCATTTTAGTTTTGTTGGGACACAAGGTAGTACATCCTTTGGTTCGTTTCCTACTAAAAGGGAGGATCGGGAGGATTAGGTGGTTCTAAATCTAGTGGATCTAGTTTTTCTAGAGGCAAAGGAAACATAAGAGGTAATATAGGTTTTTGAGTGGTGGGCATAGTTCGCACAAACCCTAGTAAGTATATTTAAAGATGTCTCTTCATCTCCCAGAATATAGAGGAATTGAGGATGTAACTGATCATGTGCATATGTGTGAGATACTATGGCGCACGAAGAGGATTACATCTCCAAAGTGCAAGGTAATCCAATTTGTAACTACTTTGTAGGGGTGTGCACATAGTAGGTACAAGAAATATGATCTAAACCAGACTTGTGTAGACTATATAGTGTTGCGTGATGCTTTCTTGGCAGAGTTTTACATACCTGAGTTTGAGTATAAGAGCATCAACGCGTTGAAAGACATCAAACAAGGCATGGGTGAGAGTGTAAGGGAGTATGATGCTCACTTTAAAATGTTATTTTTGAAGTTGTCTTATGACATCCACCCAAGTCAGAATGTTCAATGGTTTTTCATAGTATCACACCTTTCAAAAGGGTGCTCTCACATAAGACATTTACAATACTGCATGAGATTTTTTAAGATGCTCGTGTCTTTGAGACAATTGGGAGTGTAGACACTGGTTCTAACCCATTTTTGGAGGCCCAGATTACGATTATGGCCAAGCAAAGTTAGAAAACATTTCAGCTAATTCAACTCATGAGGTGTACGGTGGAATTTGGTGCACAGATTGTGAAGTGGAAGGACATACTAAGGATAGATGTCCTCAAAAATTGGTGTGCTCTATGTTGTTGGAATACAAGATCTACTACTTAGATCATGATTTCAGTACATGCCCCTCTTTACGTAATGTGTGCTTAGGAAGAATGTATCATGTTACTATAAGATTTGTAGGTCTACCACTCATGATACAGAAAATTATAGGTTGATTGATCATATTCATGATGTCATTGATATTGGTGTATAACAGACCAGTGTTACAAATAATTCTAAGGAACAAGGTGAGCATCATGATCATAATCACAATGAAGGGTGCTTTAATGGAGGTCGAGGTATAGGTCAAGGTTCTTGTGGAGGATTCATATTCTCGACGTTGTGGCGGTGGAAGAAGTAAATTTCCATGAGGAACATGTTATACATGTGGATCCCTTGATCATTACAAGTGCGAATGCCCTCAAAATATTATTTTTATTTTTGCGGAAAGAACCAAAATTATGAAGAATTCCCATACTTGTATGAACATTTTAGTGAGAAGTATAAGTAGGACGGGGGCACGAGAAAGGTTAGATTACATCACGCTATGGAAGATCAATGGATCTTTGAAGTTAGTTCTGATTTTGAGTTGGTGCCTATGTTAGTCACTATGTGCACTAAGGCTATGCGCGTGAGGAAGTTCCAAATAAAAATCCTATTATTACAAAGGAGGAGCTATTGAATGCAAAGTATCCATACCCTACTCATCGAAGGAATTGTTTCAATAAACCATGGAAGTTATTAGAAACGTATAGGGTGAGATACAATGCTTGAAGGAGCGGTCGTAAAAGCTAGAGTAGGCCAAATCAACTAAGCCGTCAAAAATATGTTGATGATTTGAAGAAATTTTGTAAGATGTTGTAACAAGAAAACAACATTCCTTTATTAGGGGAATGGCTAAAAGGGAACATGTCACGAGCTAGAGTTGAGCGCAAGAGACAGATTTTACATTCTAATTTACCTTCTCATAGTCTGGATTATGATAAAGAGATCACTCTAAATGCATTTGTTGACAGATGGGTTCTAAGTAATATTTTGATTGATACAGGTACAAAAGTGAATGTACTCACTTTGGATGTGTGGAATCAGATGGGGAGACCACCATTACAGCCATCTTCAAATGTGTTTTTATGACCAACATGACTCAAGCCACTCCCATTGGAGTCTTGAAGGATGCTACTATTACTATACAAGGGGCCAAGTTTACTAGAGACTTTGAAATCTTGAGTACGTGTAGAAGTAGACAATTTTCCATTGTTTCTTGAGTGCCCTTGGTGTTATACGAATAATGTCGATCTACACTTCAATAAAGGATACATCGTTGTTGAGAAAAAGGAAGTGTGTGTCATCATTCCTCTAATAGATGGAAAAGATACATCGTTTGTAAAGCCTTTGAGTGAAGGGGATTTGAATAGAATATATGTGTGCACCATTAGAGATCTTGAAGTACTTGAGGCATCAAAGGAAGGAGCTATTTAGTGGGATGATGCATATTCTATGATTGATACAACAAATGTTGCATGTGATAACTACGAACATGGACCTTATGAAATGGTTTTCCCTAAGATGAAAAGTGTAGTTATGCACGTAAGTTGGCCGACCGTGTTGTGTTAGGAAATTGGGTAGTAACAGTACCAAGGGTACCTTTGGTGAGGGAAATCCAAAATTATTTTTGTGCGTTATGGAAGCTCAGTGGATAGATCAAGTGGAAATAAGGAATATGTTGGTATATACCCTACATGGGATAGCCACACATTGGTGGATGGTACACAAAGATGGTCTTTTAGAGTGGCAAGAAGTGAGAATCACCTTCTCTACTAGATTTCTTCGAGTAATGTGCCTACCAAGACATGTGAATTTCATGGGAAGGATGCTTAACACCATGTTCAGACATTGTGAGAGACTCTAGACTAGAGGGGTAGGAGGCCTTACCACCTTCACTATGTGTGCACAAGTTCTACTACACCATGCAAGGTTACACACACACATTATATGTTTAGGCATATTTGAACAAAGAAACGGGAAATTGGCAAGAATTGACTGTAGGTATGATTAAGACCTTTTACTATTTTTACACTAAACCTCCAGTGAATGAGGCATTACAGGTTATGAATCGTTTAACATTGGGAGATCATGAAAATGTTGAGAAACCTATTCAGGAGTTACTAGGTGAGTCAAATATGGAGGCACACTTTGAAGAAGAAGAGAAAAATGCAAAGAACCTTGGGCACGCCTACCTAGAAAAAGAAAAAGGTAATATGGTCTACATAATCTATGATGAAGAAGTGTAGAATCTAGATGTTGAGCATACTGAGGGTACACGCGAGGTCTTAGATAATATATATGAGAAGGCATGTGCGTATCATGATCCTATGAAAATAAATAAGGTCAACATTAGGACAGATGTTGAACCTAAGGAGGCCATCATTGGTGATTACTGGTTTGACTCAGAGGTTGCTAAAATAATTGAGTTATTGTGTGACTTCCAAGATTTATTCCCACGAGGCTATCATGATTTAAAATGGGTACATCACTCATTGGGTGAGATGAAGATCAATCTAAAGGAAGGTGCACATCCTATTAGGAAGAGGCCTTATAGGATGAACCCTAATCTACACATCAAGGTTAAGGAAGAAATTGATAAAATGTTGGAATCTGGGATTATTGAGCCCATTGAGGATTCAAAGTGGGTTAGCCTTATGGTGATAAGTATCAAGAAAGATGGCATGATAAGAATTTACCTAGATTATAGGGAGTTGAATGTTGTGTGTGTAACAAACTCCTTTCCTACACCATTTCTAGAGGAATTTCTAGAAGGCGTTACAAGGCGCAAACTCTACTCCTTCACTAATGGATTTTATAGATATCATCAGGTGAGGATAGCTAAAGAGGATCAAGAGAAGACAAATTTCACCACTAAGTGGGGAATTTTTTCATACACAATTATGCCTTTTGGATTGAAGAATGTGCCTACAATATTTTCACGCATTGTTTTGCAAGCATTCTAGGACTTTATTCATAAGTTATTACACCTTTACTTGGATGATTGGATAGTTTATGGGCTAGTGAAAGATCGCTGTGATAATTTAAGTCTCATGTTTGAGAGTTACCGGCATTTTAGCATCCCCTCAAACATTAATAAGTACATTTTTGCTACACCTTTTGGGACTTTATTGGGACACAGGTATCTATAAAGAAGGTTTATTGGTAAATTATATTAAGGCTGTTGTTATTTTGGGCTTAGAAGAACCTACTAACCGAGTGAGTTGTATGCATTCTTGGGACACACAGGGTATTACAGAAGTTTATCAAAGGTTATCCTAGAATTATCATGCCATTAGAATAATTATTGAAGAGCAAATACAAGTTTAATTAAGGTGAAGGGAAATAGCACGCATTTGAGACATTGAAGGAAAGGCTTACTATAGCTCCTATTTTATTCTTTCCTTCATGGACCAAACCTTTTCATGTGCATGTGGATGCCTATGACATGGCCATTGGCGTGGTATTAGCCCATCTGGAGAAGGTATTGTTGATCATCCTATTTGTTTTACAAGTAGGAAGTTAACACCAACTAAACAAAATTATACAACTACAGAGCATGAAGCCTTGTCATTGATTTGCATCTTTGCATAAGTTTTGAAAATACTTGCTTGAAACACCATTCATCTTCTATATGGATCACATGGCACTTAACTATTTGGTGAGAAATCCCGTTTTGCGGGGTTGCATATGCCGTTGGATTTTTTGTTTCAAGAATTTGATTTTACAGTGGTGGTTAAGCCGGAAAGAGCAATTCTAGACCAGATCATTTATCAAGAATTAACTCAGGTGAGGATGCACATATAATTGAGGACACAATTTCAAATGCACATCTATTCAGATTGGGTCATGTTCCCTTTGACTTGGAAGATATTGTTTTCTTTTTATGTATTGGTGTGGCGCCTAAAGGGATGAAGAGTATAGAGAATAATAAAATTTTCATATGCATCACGCCTTACGTGTTAATCAATGGAGATTTATACAAACTAGGTCGGGATGAAGTTTTGCGCTAGTGTGTACTTAAGCATGAGTGTGAAGCCATTATGGAGGAATCTCATGGCAGTATTACAAGTGGACATTATGTAGGAGATGCTATCGTGCACAAGATTCTATTGGCTGACCTATGGTAAGAAACAATGTATAAGGATTGTAAAGAATATTGTAAGGCATGTGATCATTGTCAGTTCCTTAGAAAGCACAGGCATATACATGAAATTTCTTTAAGGCTTGTTGCAGTGCGAGAACCCTTTGAAAATTGGGCAATTGAATTTTTGGGTCCTATTTCCCCCCTGTGTGAAGGGTGGAGTGCACTACATTATAACTTATGATTATCTTACAACGTGGGCAGAAGTAGCGCCTATAAAGGATTACACGGTAGCTACAACAACAAGGTTTCTATGAGAAAAAATTATCAGTATGTATGGATACCCATTGAGTTTGACAAGTGATAGGGGTACTCATTTTATAAATGATACCATCAGGATACTATTAGTAGACTTTATGGTGGCACACCATAAAACAACACCTTATCACCCTCAAGAAAATGGAACCTGCGAGGCTTTCAACAAGATATTGAGCCACACATTGACTAATATTTGTGATGTTGGAAGGAAGGACTAGGATGATAAAGTCTCTTGTACTTTGGGCATACCTAAAAACTTATAAAATATTGAACAAAACAACACCCATTCGGTTGGTATTTGGTACAAAGGCTATTTTTCCTATAGAATTCATGATAAATTCTCTACGTATTGTGAGCGCAGGAGATTTGGTGATGAGTAATAACTTGAAGAGTACATTGATAAACTAAAGTAGTTAGATGAAAGGCATGTTATAACACGTTGGAGTTAGAAGACAGGAAAGGCTAGATATAAGGCATGACATGATAAGAATATTAAGGATAAGAAGTTTGAGGTTAGAAAATGGTTCTTCTTTAAGACTCCAAGTTTTGGACCACCTGGAAAACTTAAAGTTCATTGGTTGGGACCATATGTTGACACTTACATACTTTATTCGGGAAATTTCTTGTTAGAAGCGCTTGATGGGACATGGTTTCCCAGTTACTTCAATGGGAGTAGGTTAAAGCCCTACCATAAATGAGTCTTCTTGGTGTTTGTAATAAGGCAAGTATTTCCATTAGAGTAGATTTCTTTAATGCATTTCCTTTATATGTGTTTCCTTTCATTATTTTTATGCTTTGTCAATTTAGTTTAGTGTTTTGTGTAATAAGTGTGCTTGCATGCCAGAAGCTGATTACTACATATTGAATTCATGTGCAGAGGACTATGCATACTTTTAGTGTGGTGTAGAGTGTATACAGGATAAATAGTTTGAGTTTGAATGTTCTCTGAAGATGGGTATGTGTAGAAAGATATTGTGTAGGTGCTTGAAGTAAAGGTGCAGTACGAAATATTGCTCATGAATGAAGACCATGTATGGATGAATGGATGCATAGTGTAACATGAGGTAGGCTGCAGCAGTGGAAACTACTTAGTGAAAGGCACAGTGGATAGGTACTTGGTGCATAAAGGTGCACGAAAGGATTTTTGTGGCTAAGGAGTTGTAGGTGTTTAGAAGGTTATGACTATGGCATGGAAAAATCAGCGTGGAAAAATTAAAGAAACACCAATTTAATGTTGAGTATGGTGGTAGGTGGAGAGCAATAAATGTAAAAAAAATTCAAAAAGCTATATAAGGTGGTGTTGTGAAATCATTTTTACCTTTGCGATTGAGATAATTTGAGTGAGTTGAAGAGCGAGCTAAAGAGTGAGTTGTGACGTGTGAAGAGCGATGATACCAAGCTGAACCAAATGGATTTTTCAAAGTTACACATAGGATTGTTTGGAACTCCATTGGAGATAAGTATTTAAGTGAAGCAAAGGCATGCGGGGAGGATAAATCGGCTATTAGGGTTCAATTTTGATTTGTAGATCTTGAATTAAGCTGCAAGAACAAATTTTTATTTTTTATGGCACCTAAGCGAGCACTTGGAGTGGCCACAAGGGGAAGGAAGTAGAAGGAAGTCAAGGTCAAAGTAGAAGATGCCCCTGAAAGTCATTTTTCAGAGATGCAATATCTAAAAGGGTTTTTATGGGTTGCGAATTTGAATCACATGTTCCTCAGTGCAAATTAAGTGATTATAACCATATAACAAAGGACAAAAATATGAATTGGATAAGTTATTGGTAGTAAATATGGCCTTGAGAACAAAAAATGATATGGTGGTATATGATGATGCAAGAGAAAATTTGTTGACCAATGTGGGAGTTTTGCAGCTGTATGAACTCCTTTATTTTGGAAAACTAGAAAATCTATACCAATGGTTGATGAAAAGATTCCATGGGGAATTTTTCTACTTTTACGGACGATGAAAGAGGCTTACCGCACCCATGATTAGGAGGTTGCGAGATTGAGGACTTGAGAACAAAACTTAATAGCGACTTGACTAAAAAGGAGGTGATAGAAGAAACAAATAAATCACTTACATACTTGAAAGGAGGGCATGGGATGGATATCCCCAAGTTACAGAAGTATCAAGTTATTCAGGTAGCAGCATACCTCCTAACTAAGTTAAATAATCAAGAGCGTTGGTCGCAGGTGAATAAGGCATGGTTGCACATAGCAAAGAAGATGACAAAAGGGTGGTTTATAATTTGGCCAGTTTCATTATTGAAACCATTATTGAGGAGGTGCACCAAGGTGAGAAAATAAGTTTCAACGCGATCCTTCTGTCTCTTGTATTTGTAGAAATTGGAGTGCCCGATGGGCCAAAGGATAAAATATGGCAATACCCTAAGGAGAAGAAATCTCTTGTAGAGATATTTGTTAAGTATACATGTGATGGATCCATGAGTGGACCCTTTAAGCAAAGAGAGAGAATAATTGTGGTATACACATGTGTATGTTTCATTTAAGTAGGGATGGATAATACCTAAGTATCTTCCTTTGGTATTGGGTAAATAGGTACAATTTGTAGTATACCAGCACTTTTGCATAGCGTGTTTTGGCATGAAGGATGGAAAGTGGAGCCCCTAGTGCAAGCTTCCCTATGCCTTCACTATGTGATACTTTCAGGCATATGTACATAGGTTCTCCAACATGTGAAGGCTTCATTGAATGTAGATAAGGTAGATTGTGACTACCACACACTCAGGAAAACCTACGTCTACCCAAGTAAGTTTGCATACATTGAGAAACTGATTTTAGATGATATTAACATTAAAGCTATGAGCTTGGCAATTGGGAAGTCTGGGGCAGCTCTTGTTTACATTTATCTAAGGCCCAAGTTAGAAAATGGGAAGTATGTTGAAAATGAGTTCAAGCTCCCTGGACCACCCAAGGGGAAACATATAGTGGGCATGTTGCAAGATGAAGAAGACACTTTTCCCCTGAAGAAGAAGAAGAGGAGGAACAAGAGAAAGAATAAAGTGGTGGCTTGAATCCTAGAAGGAGGCAACCCATTGTAGGGGAGAAAAGAGAGCACGAGGTAACCCCTCCATTGCAGAAAGAAGGTGAAGAAGTGGAAATGGAGACAGGTGTAGTTGAGATCGAGAGAGGGTGCCATGGACCCCGAGTATAAAAGAGTGCTAAGAAGAACCAAAACTCATGGTGCGGGACCTTCACAACCATTGAGGAGGTCACCTAGGACTTCTCCCATGAAGATAGAACCAGTAAGGAAAAGGTACAGGTATGTCCCGACTAAGGAGGATGATGATGGAGAGAAATCGGAGGACGGTCGTCGAACACTTTGTAGTGCACACTAACGATGCGAGAGGAGCCTTAGGAAGAGGAATTAAAAATTAATGCAGATGATTTTAACAAGAGGGAGATAGATAGTAGCATTGTGGATACAGAGGTAGATACAGATAAGGGTGATCCATCGGGCACACATCATACTACATGACAAGTGAAGGATCGGTGATGGATTCAGGTGTGTACATCTTAAAGGTAAGCATTCAAGAAAGGGAAAGGAGGAAGAAAAATATGAGACACCAGTAGTTGGGTATGTTAATGACCCAACAAATATTATACGCGTGAGGTTTCAAAGCACTTTTGAACTTAAGGAATTTTTACGGCTAGAAGCTTATTGGTGAGAAAATTTATTGGGTGGACAAATTAGGTGTCTCCACCAATGTTCATGGGGCTACGCCCCTGCATTGAATGGTAAAACTCCCATTATTAAAAATTAACTAATCCTAATCCTATCTAAATGTTGTGGGTGGCCAAATTGGTCGAGGATCACACATGGACACTCCACTAAACTTGTGTAAAAGTTCTTGTATGGGGTACAAGGGAGGAAAATCACAATGAAAAGGGGAAGGGAGAAATTAGGCAAGGAAGATTACTTCCATGAGTAGATTACAAATCTCACACCCTACAACTGAAGTAGTTCAATGTTCAAAATAGAGGAAATCACAATGAAGCTATCTAGTGAGATAGACAACCTAAGACACCAAGTTCTCAGATTCATCTATCGAAGATACAAAGCTCTTGCATAAATATAATTACAAATTACATGAAAGAGGGAAGTGGAAGAAACAAAATATGTTTATAACAACCATATTTATTTCATCAACGATGAGAAGAAACCATGCATAAAATTTTTACACATTCATACATCTTGGAAAGTAGAAATTATATTCCTTGATTGAAATTTACATAGGTTATACAAAGAAAAGGAAAAGAAGAAAGCATGTAGAAGAAATGTAGATTTATTTCATGTATATGGATGACACAAAGTCCAACAACATATTACAATATATTATTGCTACAAAGTGATAGTTCTTCAAAATTTGGAATCCTTTGGAATGGAGAGGTCATCCCAATTTATAACAATGTGAATTGTCTTTTCACATCCCTCATATGACTCTTAATTTCCATATTCCACTTGTGACCTTTTTTTTCCATGAATTAATTATTTCTCTTATAATCATGAGAAAATAATTTTACAAATTTAAAATAGGTCACTTAAGTGAATATGATGAAATACAATGATTATGCTCAACGAAGAATTAGAAAGGAGAGAGAAAGGAGAGGGGGAGAAAGAGAGAGAGGAGGAGGGAAGAATGTTGATGAAGATGATTCCTTATTTCCTTCACCTCATTTCCTGACTAATATGATAAATTTTCCCAATGGTGAGCTCTGGATCTCTTCACGAACACCTCAAATTGAGTATTTAGAAACATTGTTTTATGACTTCTCAATGTGATCTCGAGATGGACATGGGCATTACTCATGATGATCCTCCCCTGACACTTGATTGAAAACCCACTTAAAATAATTGATCTATCTCTAACAAACTTATTTCAAATCACCTAGCTCCCCAAGTGATGAAGATGGATTCACATGATGTGCCTCGTGATGCTTTGCACTTGAACACAATTAAACCATAGATGATACTTCAAGGACCTCTTAGATTTTTTGTTCCTCTGCTTGAGCTATGAAGACATTTATAACCCCGTGAACATTCAAAAAAGTAGAAAGGTGAGTGAGAATGAAGCCATCTACAAATTTATGCTCTCAACATTGAAACTTTCTATTTTTAACATGTGGGACCATGATCTTCCATTTTGGGACATATCACCTATTTTGCTCCAATTTCACCCTTTGAAACTTCTAGAACATTCCACACTCTTCTGTTACTGATGCATTTCTATTTTTAGAACATTTCTATTTTTAGCAGGTTGTTGTTTGGGGACCTACTATTTCGGGAAATTTGTCATTTTTTGCCTTACTTTCCATTTTTGTATCTCTTAATTGTCTAAGTGATCAAACTTGTAGTTTGGAGAATTTTACCATTTATAGCATGAAAAAGAGCATAGGATATTTTATTTTTATAAAGTGGAAAAAATGGTCTCAGTTTTCGATAAGAAAAACATTTTTGAATTCGGATTATCATCGTAATCTCGTGCTCCAAATTTCATTGTGATTTGCTCACCGGAAAGCTCAAAAAAATGAAATTTTGGCTTGGTAAGAGCTTTGGGCATGGAGCTACCAGGGCAGCCATTAATGGAGTCACCAAGATTTTTTGAAGGTTTTCTTCCCGCATCTAATTGATGAAAAATTGACTTCATTATGATGGGTTTTTTCTCAAGATTCTTTGTTAAATATTTTAGCTTCACCCGCTTATCGATAAAATGACAAACTTAGGAAAAGGAAGCTAGGGTATAAAATTTGATCTCACTGCCATTAATGGTTTGAGGCACATTTTCATTTTATTTTATTTTCATCATGAATTTGTTTGGGAGAGGAACATTTTCTCAAATTTTCATGGATATCCAATGCACAATTTGGGAGATATGAGCAATTTCTCATTCTTGTGCCCCAGGGTTTCGCAATTCACAATCATTTTTTTCTTGGAAATCCCCATTTTCTCACTATAGTAATTTTGAAGGATGGTGAATTTATGGTGAAGGTGGTGTAGATGGTGTGGTAGCATTGTAAATGGAGGATTGAAGGAAATGTCGGCAGTTTGAGGGAACATGTGTGTGCGTGAAGGAAGAAGCTTGAAGCAACACGAAAGTTAGAATTTTTACATGTTTTTGAGTTTTGGAGTGGGTCGCACTTTTGTTCATTACTTGCCCCAAGTTCTTCATACACTTTGTGCAAAAACAATTTCCCTATGTTCATTGGGCCACTTTACGGAGCACAATTTTCCGATGGGTTGAGTGGGGGGCTCAGAAAAATCACCTTATGAAAGGTTGTCGGGGGCACATGGGTGACCAAGAGACTAAATGGGAGGGCTGGGGACTTTTTTCACCAGATGAACCAAATTTTTGGTGCACATTGGACACAAAAATGTTCCCTAACCTGGCTTGACAAGTAGCGAGTGTGATTGCATGAGAGCGAGGGTTGGGAAATGAAGCCTGGGGGCTTATCTTGAGAGAAGGAGTTAAATTGCGGATCATGTAGAGGTCCATGGTCTAAAATAGGTTAGAGGAAAATTTTCTTTCACCTATTTCACCAAATATATTTTTCACTTGGTGAAAAAAGTATGCCACTCTCCCATTGGTTGGATTTCCTGACCCGAAATTGGGTAACTATTTGAGCTATGCCTTGAGAGCAACTTATCAGGACCATAACTTGAGTTTGGGAGGATTTTCTTATTACATTTTATATTATTCCACCTAGAAATTTCCTTCTAAATCCAATGGTTGTGATCTCATCTCCCAATTCATCCATTTGATCTTTGAAAAATAAGATTTTGATCTAGCTAAGGCTATACATGAGAAAAACTTTATGGGGCATAGTGCACAAAGGTTTGTGAAGAATATGATTCCACCATATTGTATATATTTTAATTTCATTTAATAAAATATTGTTTTGACTCTTAACTCCTCCTGGAGCTCCCAGAATCACCTCCGAAGCTCAGGGGCTATTTTTGCACTATGTGCACTGCCTAGGCCTCCAAGACCCACTTTTTCTGAAACTGCTCCAAAACTTGTGAATCTTTAAAAACCTTCCAAAATTTATTGTAAAATGTTCTTGGCTCTCTAGTATTTCTCCTTTGACTATTTTAGGCCTTTTTTTCCACTCTGGGGACGTGCACTAGCTTCAAGAAGACTAGGGAATAGCCTTTCCTAAAGCTTGCCAAAAAGCATATCTTGATGAATCTTATTCTGAAAGCACTTGAAATGAATGGATACCCCTAAATCACCTATGTGAATACTGACATGATTCCTTGAACTAATCAAATAGGTAGAAATAGGACTGATTCAGGGATTAGGGTGACTGGGAAAGTGTTTGGAAAAGTCTACAACCAAAAATTTCGACACTAGGGTCCGTTGTCATGCTTGAAAATTGGGATTTTCCTGTTGCACATTTTCATGAAAAAATATGGCTCTATCTTTGTGACATGGTCTTGGATTAAGCATATAAAGCACATGACATGAGAACTCCAGAATCTCAATTTCAATTTACACATCAATGTTTTATCCATTGGGCTTTAGAGTCACCAGAAATATAGGCTACACAACTTGCTTTATTAAAACACACACACACATGAAAAAAAAAAGGGAAACACACCCAAAGATAAAAATACATACCAACGGGTAAAAGAAAACACAACAAAAACAAGTAAGATAACCTAAATCACCTATGCACATGGGGGACAACTTGATTTCATTAAAGTGAATCTTGAATTGAGTACTCACCCATAAAAGGGTGTCACCTAATACCATTCTTCTACAAATCCATTTATAGTTTCACTAAAGTATGAACCTCTTCTCAGCTACTTGAGAAATCTAGCTTGATGTTTAGTTCAATTCATGATTTGGTTATTCATTCCACCACCTTTCTTATTTTGACACAATTTCCTTTGCTTCTCGTTGTTCCTCCGGTTTATTCCAGGTTGTGATTTCTTAACGATGTCATGAGGATATTTCTTTATTTTACTTGACTTGCCATTTTAATTTTCATCAAAACACATTTTTTCTTCATTGTGCATCTACTTCATGATCACCTCTTTCATGGGTTGATTCTTGGCAAATGTCTCATGGACTTTGGCATCATTACCCACCTCTTGATGTCCTATGATTTTCAATTATTCTATGGAGTTGTCTTTCTCATGCTCGAGATTTTTTCATGCACTTCCTATACAGTATGTTACTTTCATTACATTACCCTCTTGGAAAGAGAATGAGTTCAAAATCAGGTCTCTAACCTAAAAATTGTCATCTTCCTTACCTTGTCCATTTTGGGCTTCATCCTCCATCTTTGTGTGAGGGCATCCATCTCTTGATCAAGGTGAGCACTGAAAGGTTGAAATATATTGAGAAGGTTTCCATTTTGAGTAAAATAAAATTTAGGATCAAGAACAATCCATTTCTCTATTTTTCATTGAGAATGTTTCCATCCTCATGAAAAGGAAATGAGCACAACACTGGAGCTAAAATTTCGTCATCTTTATCTTCCCATTCTTGATCACCGAAAATGAGAGGTCCATTTTTGTAGTGAAATCATCATTTTCTTGGGTATGCTCCATTTCAATTTTGAGAGGTGAAGGTATGCTGCCATTCTTGCATTCCCCATCATCTTCTTCCAATGAGAAAGAGAATCCTTCAAGTTCACTGGAACATACTCATCACATGAAGACTCATATTGATCCTCAAGAGAATCATTGAAATGTTAAAGTTGTCTATTAAGAAGGTGTTGAGCATCATTTCTTCTTCATATTTTCATCTATAATTACTTCAATATTTCTTTTTACAAGTTAAGGTTCCCATCACTAACCTCATTATCCACTGGAGAAACTTCATTGATGCCTTCATCCCACAAAAAGTACACCTTTTCAAACTCATCTTTCATCAACTCTTTATTGTGTTCTTTGAATGTCTGTGATGCTTGGACATTCCTCCACCAACAAGGGTAGCTCAAGATCCTCCTCAAAGGTCATGAAGAAGTTTCTAGGTTTGTAATTTTGGCATGGGATGTCTCCCATTATGTCATTTGGACACTAAATGGTATACTACATTTTTTGATGGGAAGTAGCTTCTTTGTTTTACCATTGATTGGGATGGTGGTGCGACCAATTCAACTGCATATCTCCTCCAACATCTTGACATAAGCTTCATCCTAATATCATGCCATATGTGGCAAGCATGTCTTCTACAAGGATTCTCATTGTGATTTTCTTGTCAAGGAAATCTACCAATGCTACCTCGACATCTTTGACTTGTCTAACTAAGAGGCACTTGTTTCATCTCCATGGAGAGGAATTTACCAGAGGTATGGGAAAGGGAGAGACCAAGAGCTTTAGCAACTTTTGTGGGCATGATGTTGTCGAGGCACCAGATTTAATGATGTCAATTATTTAGCTTTTAATTGTTGGCTAACAAAGGCAATGTAGAAAGGATCAACCTTCTTAGATGTAGAGGGTGTGGAAGTGAGGAAATTTCAAGATGGATAGAGAACATGATGGTTCTTTGGTGGAGACATATTTAGAAACATGGCCACTTCCTTTGACATGTTGAATGAGTCTCTCCAATTGTTTGGGATGAGTTATTAAGTATTCAAATGTAGAAATTTGGATTTTGGACCTTTTGAAATGATCAATGATGTCTAAGGATGAAGAGGTGGTGGGAGAATCATGGGTTATGGCAGCATTAAAATAAATGTTTGTAGAAACTGATTTTCCAAGAGGATTAAAAGAGTACTTACTTGTAGAAGTAGAAGGAGTCTTGGTTGTGGTAGCCTCATGATGTTTCTCAATGACCTGACCTTATTGGAGCAGGCTTTAATGATCCTCCTTTTGTTTCCTTTCCCAAAGATTTTCCATTTGAGGATTCAATTTCTTAATTTGGGAAGTGGAAGAAGATCCTTCTTTCTCATTTTAAGATTGTATGAATACCACATATGAATAATTGTCGATGGATTCTTCATCATCAAGTGTGCATTCACAAAACCTAATCTCAACATATTCACTTTCTCTTTCCTCTTCATATAAAAACTTTCTTCTTTTCATCTTCATAGTATTCGCACATTTCATTGGATTGGTGGGGCTTCCAATGCGAGCCTTTGATATGCTCCTATTATACGAGAGAGTTACTTCTTCATAGTAATCTTATCATTATCCATTTTTTGAATCGTTGGAGTGATGGTCATTGAACCTAAACTTTGACCTTTTTGTCTCCATTGGGATTACTTTACCTTACCAGACAAAATTAGATCATCTTCTATTTCAATAGCATAATCTTTTGCTTCTTTCAAATCTCTAGGTTGTGACCTTCTAAGGAAGAATCCAACCTCAGGTTGTAAATCAATGATAAAGAATCTCTTCATGTTTTATTTGGAGGCATGACATCTTCAGGGATCCTTCGATTAACCGGTCATATTTGGCTACGAATTCTCTCATAGATTTTGTAGGCTCCTTCTTCATTTGCACCAATTGGACTAGGAAGTCTTGATAGTATTTTTGGTCTTGAATATATGCTCAAATATGGTTTTTATATCTTCCCAAACAAGTTATAAACCTTGCGGGTAACATATAAAACCATTCAACAACCTTTTCCTACAATGATTCCATGAACAATCGAACAGACACATCCTCATGTTCGACACCCAACACTCCACAAGGTGATGAAGGTTGTTATGTGTTCTTCAGGAAGTTGGGAATCGTCTCCTCTAAATTTAGGAAATTTCTTGTGGGAACATGTCGGAAGATCATGAAGAGGAGGTGAAAGAGAGAGTGGTCTATATTTCTTCCCCATGGAACAATGGGTTGGGTATTTCTCTTTCTTCTTCCACCATTATGTCTTCTTCTTTAGTTTTTTCTTCTTCAACTCTTCAAACGTGTATATTTCTCAATTAGGATTACAAAGAGGCTTTTGATCATTCAAGTACTTTTTTATTTATTTTTAATATATGTATATATATTTTTAGATATTTTGATTTTTTGGGTAGAGATATTTTTTGAGTGCACATGGAAAAATCTCTCCCCAGCGGATTCACAAAAAATTGTTGGTGAGAAAAAAAATTTGGTGGAAAAATTAGGTGTCTCCACCAACATTCACAGGGCTACACCCCTCTGCATTGAATGGTGCAGCTCCCATTATTGAAATTTAACTAATCCTAATCCTATCTAAATGTTGTGGGTGGCCAAATTGGTGGGGATCACACAAGGACACTCCACTTGAACCTGTGGCAAAGTGTCTTGTATGGGGTACAAGGGAGGAAAATCATAGTGAAGAGGGGGAAGGAGAGAAATTAGGAAAGGAAGATTACTACCATGAGTAGATTGTAGAGCTCACACCCAATAACCGGAGTAGTTCAACATTCAATATAGAGGAAAGCAAAATGAAGTTATCTAGTGAGATAGATAACTTGAGACACCAATTTCTCATATTTATCACTTGAAGATACAAAGCTCTTGCATCACTATACTTACAAAGTGCAAGAAAGAGGGAACTGGATGAAACAAAAGATGCTTATAACAACCATGTTTATTTTGTCAATGATGAGAGGAAACCATGCATACAAAGCTACACACATTCATACATCTTGGAAAGCAGAAACTCTATTCCTTGATTGACATTTACACAGTTGTACAAAGAAAGGGAAAATAAGAAAGCATGTAGAAGAAATGTAGCTTTATTTCATGTATATGGATGACACAAATTCCAACAACATATTACAATCCACTATTTCTACAAAGTGATAGTTCTTCAAAATTTGGAATCCTTTAGAATGGAGAGGCCATCCCAATTTATAACAATCTGAATTGTCCTTTCACCTCCCTCATATGACTCTTCATTTCCATATTCCACTTGTGACCTTTTATTTTCCATGAATTAAGTATTTCTCTTATAATTTTGAGAAAATACTTTTACAAATTTAAAATAGGTCACTTAAGTGAATATGACAAAATATAATGATTATGCTCAATGAATAATTAGAAAGGAGAGAGAAAGGAGGGGGAGAATGCTGATAAAGATGATGCCTTGTTGCCTTCACCTCATTGCCTAACTAATCGATAAATTTTCCTAATGCGGTGAACTCTGGATCTCTTCACGAACACCTCAAATTGAGTATTTAGAAACATTGTTTCAGGACTTCTCAATCTGATCTCGAGATGGACTGGAATTACTCGTGATGATCCTCCCTAACACTTGATTGAATAACCAAATCAAATCATTGAGCTCTCTCTAACCAACTTATTTCGAATCACCCGGCTCCCAAGTGACGAAGATGGATTCACATGTTGCACCTCATGATGCTTTGCACTTGAACACAATTGAACTATAGATGATACTTCCAAGACCTCTGTGAAGTTCTTGTTCCTCTGCTTGAGTTATGAAGCCATTTTATAACCCGTGAAGATTCAAAAAATTAGAAAGGTGAGTGAGAATGAGGCCATCTACAACTTTCTTCTCTCAACATTGAAACTTTCTATTTTTAGCATGTGAGACCATGATCTTCCATTTTGGGACATATCACCTGTTTTGCTCCAATTTCACCCTTTGAACCTTCCGGCACATTCCATACTCTTTTGTTACTGATGCATTGCTATTTTTAGAACATTTCTATTTTTAGCAGGTTGCTTTTTGGGGACCTACTATTTTGGGAAAAAAATTTGCCTTACTTTCCATTTTTTCATCTCTCTTAATTTTCTGAGTGATCAAACTTGTAGTTCGGGGGGGCTTACCATTTATAGCATGAAAAAGAGCACAAGATATGTTATTTTTAGAAAGTGGAAAAAATGGCCTCGGTTTGCGATAGGAAAACATTTTTGAATTTGGATCATCGTCGCAATTTCTGCTCCAAATTTCAATGTGATTTGCTCACCAAAAAGCTCGGAAATATAAAAATGAAATTTTGGCCTAGCAAGAGCTTTGGGCATGGAGCTACCAGGGCTGCCATTAATGGAGTCACTAAGCCTTTTTGAATTTTTTCTTACCCACATTTTATTTATGAAAATTTGACTTCATTTTGATGGGTTTTTTCTCAAGATGCTTTGTTAAATATTTTATCTTTACCCGCTTATCGAATCAACAACAAACCGAGGAAAGGAAGGTATGGAATAAAATTTGATCTCACTTGCCATTAATGATTGAGGAACATTTGCATTTTTTTTCACATCATGAATAATTTTGGGAGAGGAAAATTTTCTCAATTTTTCATGGATATCCGATGCACGGTTTTGGAGATATGAGAAATTTCTCGTTCTTGTGCCCTAGGGTTTTGACGGCAGTTCACATTCATGGTTTTCTTGGAAATCCCCATTTTCTCACTATAATAATTTTGAAGGATGATTAATGGATTTTGGAGGTTGTGTAGAAGGTGTGGAAGCATCGTAAATGGAGGATTGAAGGAAATGTTGGCAATTGGAGGGAACCTATGTAGTGCGTGAAGGAAGAAGCTAGGAAGCAACACGACAGTTAGAATTTTTGCATGTTTTTGAGTTTTGGAATGGGTTGCAATTTTTTCATCAATTTCCCCAATTTCTTGGTACAATTTTTGAAAAAAAAATTCCCTATGCTCATTGGGCCACTTGGCGAAGCGTGTTTTTCCGATGGGTTGAGTGGGGGGCTTAGAAAAAACACCTTAAGCAGTTGTCGGGGCACATGGGTGACCAAGAGACTAAATGGGAGGGATGGGGAATTTTTTTGCACCATATGAACCAAATTTTTGGTGCACATTGGACATAAAAATGTTCCCTCAACTTGTCTTAACAAGTAACGGAGCGTGATTGCGTGGAGGAGGAGGATGGGAAATGAAGCCTGGGGGGCTTATCTTATAAGGAGTTGAATTGCGGTCATGTGGAGGGTCCAAGGTCTAAAATAGGTTAGGGGAACATTTTATTACACCTATTTCACCAAATATTTGGTGCACTTGGTGTAAAAAAGTATGCCACTCTCCCATTGGTTGGATTTCCAACCCAGAAATTGGCTAACTGTTTGAACCTGTGCCTTAGAGAGTGACTTGTTGGGACCATAACTTGAGTTTTGGGAGGATTTTTTTATGAAATTTTATATTATTACACCTTGAAATTGCCTTTTGAATCCAACGGTGGTGATCACATCTCCTGATTCATCCATTTGATCCCTAAAAAATAAGATTTTATATCTATCTCCAAGGCTATGCATGAGAAAAACTAAATGGGGGCATAGTTTGAAAAGGTGTTGTGAAGAATATGATTCCACAATATTGTAGATATTTGAGTTAAATTTCTTATGATATCTTGTTTGAATCTTAAATCCTCCTGGAGCTCCTAGAATCGATTCCCGAAGCTTAGGGGCTATTTTTGCACTATGCACTGCCTAGGCCTCCAAGACCCACTTTTGTTAAACTCTGCTCCAAAACTTGTGAATCTTCACAAAACATTCCAAAATTGATTTTAAAATGTTCTTTGCTGTCCATTATTCCTCCTTGATGATTTTATTCCTTTTATTCTACTCCGGGCGTGTGCGACTTTAAGAAGACTAGGGAATAGCCTTTCCTAAAGCTTTCCAAAAAGCATATCTTGATGAATCTTGTTCTGAAAGCACTTGAAATGAATGGATACCCCTAAATCACCAATGGGATTACTTACATGATGCCTTGAAATACACAAAGAGGGGGGAATAGGACTGATTCAAGAATTAGGGTGACCTAGGAAAGATTTTGGAAAGGTCTACAACCAAAAGATTTAGCATTGGGGTTTGTTGTCATGCTTGAAAATCGGGATTTTCTGTTGCACATTACAAGACAACAGATTTGAAGGATTCGAGAAATGTTAACCAATTGCACATGGAAAAAATTATCATGGGTGATTTAGACTCACATGGATAAGCCTTACTTTTATGTGTGTGAAGAATCATGTGTATCAATGAGAATGAAGAAGACACCAAAATCGTGTCATGTGACTGTCAATCCCCCTGTAATGTCAGATGAAAAAGTGAGCAACGTACTGAAAAAGGTATCTACCAAGGTTGTACTCTAGAACATTGATATACTTGTAACTATTAGGGTGTTTTGCATGATCAAAAGGACAAAGATAGCGAGATAAAGCACTGACGGACGGAAGAGAAGGAAAAATTTGAGGTGAATGGGACATGTTGGTAAGTATGGCGGAGCAAATTAGAGATGAAATTTTGAAGGTAAGGCCGCACTTGGAAGAGAGAGTGCCAGAAAATTTCCCATTTGTGATGCATTATTTACACACCCTTGTTAGATGGTGATGGAAGAAGGTCTAGTGTGTATGTCAACACCGAAGGATGCTACAACACAGAAAAGAAGGCCAAGGAAACTATTGTGTGGAAAATCACAAGTTATGAATCCATACTGCAAACCTTGAAGGATGAATTGAAAAGGTGGATTTGGCCTTAAATATGTGTGCAGCGCCTAATGTAATAATAAAGACAAGAACTATGGCAGAGGAGGATGAGGTCCTTAAGGAAGCAAAGAATGAAGCACTTGGGCATGAGGAGAGGCTCACATTGGTAGAAGAAAAGTGTGATGTGCTTCAGTAGCCCAGATACCTCACAAGGAAAGAGTAAAGAAGATTGGAAAACTCATTACATGGCATATGGATGTGATGGAAGGGATGGTCTCAAGCATGGCTAATGTTCTCGAGTGTTGCAGAATGAAGGTGAGAACATGACCTTAGATGAGATGGATGGAGTGCTTATCGACATCCCAGACAAAACTAATAAAGCATTGAGTGATTGGAATGAGTTAGAAGCAGAGATCAAAGAAGAATATCCAAAATTAATTCTCTCTGCAAAAGTATAGAGCACCCAAGTATACTTTTATTCTTTTGTATAGTTATTATTTCATTCCTTATTCTTTGTTCATGGAGAGATAAGTTATGATTACCCATTGTCGGAGGAAATGAAGCAAGTGTGGGGTAATGTTGGGTTGATGAAATATAGCCTAAGTACTTGAAGGCACATAAGGATTGGGTGCATGGGAATAGGGTGCATACGTGTACGTGGAAGAATAATGGAACAGGGAGCGTAGGTGCACATGAAAGAATAATTGAACAGGGTGTGCCCGTGAAAGTGAGAATTCAGGACTTAGCCATTTTCAAAGTGTAAGGCTAAATATAGACATGGAGTGCAGAGCACGTTTAGTATGAAGACTTGAAGAGCATGCAAAGGCTATTTCAAACGAGTGGGAGATCAAGTGCCATGCATAGTTTTGGGCTATTAATAGGATTAGAATTGTAGTTATTATTAGATAATCTATTAATAGTGAGCTTGCATGATTTTATAATTATCTTGTAGTGGCGCATGGCTATTCTTTATATGCAACCTATTTTGAGAATGCAAGGTCCATGAAGGGAAAATCCCCACCCCTATATGTATGTATGTATGTATGTATGTATGTATGTATGTATGTATTGATTTGCACGGTTTAGGGATCCACGTTTTGTAGAGTTATGTTGTTGGTTTATGGGTGTGCATGACTGATGGTGACATTGTTAAGTATGTATGAAGCTTCTGTGTTTTACAACAATTAATATAATGGACCTTTGTGGTTGGATATTGGTTGTTGACTTATCTGAGCATGGATCTTATATGGTAAATCTGATTATGGTTCTTGTTTAGATATTCTTGCAAATAGTTGAGATCTAGATCTAGTTTATGTTATGCAATATATTTGGTTATCTATTATGGATCTAAATATTTGTATGATCATGTTAACTTCTTAAACAAGCTACTGATAAAAGAGGGGGCTGGTAACCTTGTGTACTTCAGGTGAGCACTCGGGTTTTTCTTGGGTGATGTGCCGGCGTACCTTGGGATTTTGTGGGTAAAATAAGACTACATGCTCCATGTTTTTCTTCTTCTAAACCATTTGATGATAACAAAAATCTTAAAGTCATCAATGAACCTTTTCCTAAGTATGATATACAAGCTCTTGAATATTTTTCTAATCATACATATCAAGTTGCACCTCCTCCTTCATCAGGGCCCCTTGATTTTTTTGTCGCTTTTCTTGATTCATCACCACTAGCTATTTCATTTTCTGATTATGATTATCATGCAACATTCTCTTCTAATTCACTACACATCAATGCTTCTATTGGTTCATACACTATTAATAACACCATGATCTATCCAGAGGATCCTATCTAGTGTGTGCTCTATTGTACTTCTTATGGCTATCAAATGTCTAATATTTACTATTTCATATACAATTCCTAAATATTTTGGCTTGATTAGGTTTCCCATTACGATTAGGACTCTTACTATGTTTTTGCCATTTTTTGTGGCATCTTCAATAAAATGTTGTGGCATGTTCTTAGGTCTCTATTGGCTCTACACCGCTTAAGCTATTCCCTCCATGCACCATATATGTCTTAAATTCATTCGTAATAAACAAGTTGTCATTATTAAAGGTGTTCCACCATGCACACCATTGCCTCTACCTCCTCTTGACGACATTCTCCCACCAGCTACAATATCTAGGCCTCGGGGCCTCTCAAATCTAAGGCACATTTAGCACCTAGTTATCCTATTTACACATGTCCTACTTCACAATGTTGTCATCTTCATAGGTCCACTAGTCCTTCACATAGGTTCTCATCACCTCCTTCACCTCATAGGTCTCCTTCAAATAAGTGCTCAACACCTCCTCCACCTCATAGGTCTCCTTCACATACTTGCTCATCACCTCCTTCACCTCATAGGTCTCCTTCACATAGGTGCTCATCACCTCCTTCACCTCATAGGTCTTCTTCACATAGGTTCTCATCACCTTCTTCACCTCATAGGTCTACTTCACATAGGTGTTCACCACATAGGATTCCTTCACATGTACATCATTATTCTCATACACCACCAATCTTAGAGAATTGTCACATGTCTTTATCTCCTCGAACATTGTGTGGAGGACCCTTTCCCTTCACTCTCATTGGATAGCATAATTTTCATCACACACTTGGGGGGCATCGTGCTTTATCCCCCCTTTCAATCATTACCAATTCTTTCTAAATATCTACACATACACATTACGGTTTGTGCTTCACATATAATATTTCTCATCTAGTCACTCTTATAGATCTTGATACATAACTTGTATCATCATTACCCTATGATGCACCTAGTTCTATTATTCATACTCATTCTGCTAAGGGTATAAATCTAGATCAAACCTCATCACTCATTCACACTTTACACTCTACACTTCAGGATTTATCTTTCTAGCACACATTTTCAAACCATTTCCTGATGACACACTCTTGTTCTATGGTTCATTCTTGATTGTTGAGGTTCTTTATAAATGAACCTTATCTCATACTCATCTACATCCATTTGGGGGCACACTGCTGCCTATCACATTCATATTGCATATAATTTCATTATACTCATACTTTGGATATTACATATCTTGGTTAGACTTATTCTTGTTTGAATTTACTAGTTACATGTTGCACTTTTCTTACTATGTTAGTCATATATCTAGTATGTCATTATCTTTTCTATATACACATGCACATTCACTTGTTTTCTAGTTGTGAATGCATATTTCTTACAGATACTTACATTATGCAATGATGTTTAGCATTATACCTCTTACCAGTCCCACCGAGGCTCCTAGGGGCATCTACTTTCTCAAACATTATAAGTGTTATTATTTCATTATTTACTTTTTCCTATTCTTACTAGCACACTAATTTCTATCGGCACTTACATGCTTTAACATACTCTTTATCTTTCTAACATGATAATGGGTGATTCATGTGCAAAATTTTCCTTGAAAGAACTATTTTCCACCATGGTTGTGTGTCACATCTTTTTGCCATTGTTTCCTATTGTATGCCATTATTTACGGGCTATGCATTATGTCTTGTTTTCTTACTTCTTGTATGATTTTTGTTTCTTTATACTGATTGTCTTGTGACATTGTGAGCAATGTCCCATGTTTGAAACCCACTTTTCTTGGTATATATTATATCCACACTTGCTTATAACATTTATTTTCTATGACATGCTCACAACTTTTTACTAAGACATGTATCTAGCCACTTTTTTTACAAGTTCCTTGGTTTCTACCATGCACATTCCCCTCCCCCAGCAAGGATATAGTTCATGTAAGCATCGGGTCCTCTTTTTGAGCTGCATGCTCCTATTGATGTCACATGCACCCCAAATGTGAGGGGAAAACATTGGGTCAAAAATCACCCCATACAGTAGTTTAGAGATACATTTCAGATTCATTATAGTACATAATTACAATAGGTTACAGTTACAGTGTTGGCTTAGAATCAGACTTGGGTCAGAATCATAGTATAGACACTAGCACCCAGGCTCATATAGGAGCACTAGGGTTCTTGTGTCCTCCCCTAGGTGCTAATTACCTAGGGGCACACATGGTCATTTTCTCATATCAACACAGTTCACAATGGTTTCAGAGCAGTTTTTATAGTACAAGCACAATCCTCCTAAAAACAACATACATGCAAATTCCTACAATCAATTTCAATCGAAACAATTAATACATTCAGAACAAATTAGCGACAAAAGGAATAAAGTAGGAACACACCATGTGTAGTGGCGTATATCGGGAAAAGTCATAGAAGGAGAGTAACACTAGACCTCTCTCCCCACACTTGTTCTTTGGCGTGAGATCACCCAAAAACTCACATTTGGCATGAGATTTCCCAAAAACTCACTATTGGCATGAGATCACCCAAAAACTCACTCTTGGCGTGATATTTCCCAAAAAAATCACTCTTCTACAACATTTTAGGAAATTTTCTATCCTTTTCACTCTTCGCAAATCAAGTGCACACTTTCCATTTACTAATTTCACATACTTATGTAAATTTTTCATATACACATCTTTGACTACTTCTTCACTCTTATTTTATAGGTAAATCCTTAATACCTAATAAATATCATCAATCATAAGCACAACACAAGTACATCACATAGGTTTCACCCTTAGGGTCACTTTCTCTTTGTAGTTCGACACTTCATTTTTGCATCATTCGCACTTCACTTGTCCACATGGCATGTTATTCACCACTCACTCTACATGGTTATCAAGTATGTATCTCTTATCTACTTTATGTTATCGAGTATTCACTCAAACACATAAAGTAGGGGAAAATTTAGACATAAAATCATGCACTTGGGTAAATTTCTAGGTCCTAAATACATACTAGCATTCATATGATTCCTAAGCAATAAAACTAGTAATTGACGATTGTCTTTGGCCTCTTGTCTTTGTTTTTTTTTTTTTTTATTGTGTCTTTCATATTGCATAGCTCAGTCGGTATTTTACTCATTTATATTTTATGGCTCCAGACACCAACACCCAACTAGAACAGGAGTTCCCAGGCACCCATGTCCCCTCTGGGTGCCCTTGACCCTTTTCCACCTTACTTCCTTCTTTTGGGTCATTTTTATCTTTTGGGCACCTTTTCCACTTATGATTCGGTCTTCCAATTGTTAATTATGAAATTCAAATAAGGGAATCATATAAATATATATTTATGTGTTCAAAATGAAGGACCAATCTCTAAGCATATACTATCATCATCTCTTCTTGCATCCAAAGGCACCTAAAGCACTCTAAATCATCCTTCTAGCACTCATTCAAGGGATAAGGGACTATAATTTTTGCATACACATGGGAAGGGGAAGTTATTTTTTCCATCCACGCATATATCTATATTTTTATATCTAGCTAAAGCTCGTTATCAAGTGCACTTGCACAAGGGCATCCTAGGGCATGATTCTTAAACACACTCACCATAACGACATGGAGTCGAGATGTAGTACAACACTTAGTTGTAATTTCACTCTCGAGGTGATCATTTGTCAGGGTTAGTCTAAATCCCCATGTTGAATCTTTCTTTTTAGGATTTTATGTGGTATTCTGGGTTTTATAGGTGAATCTTTGTTTTGTAGATCACATGTACCTCGGCGATCATATTGCAACACATAGTAAACTAATAGGGAATATGTGTGACACTTTGGAAATCAGATTATGGACATCTACGTAGTCATAGGTGCCCAGTAGTGAGGTCTCTAACACCCGGGAACCCTTGTCCAACCATGGATTCTCGTGTCGGCCTCATTCTTGTAGTCCTAAATTTATATGGAGCATTGATGTCACTTTTCACTTCCTATTCAATAGTTTTCCTAGTCCATAACACTCTTGGACCAAGTGTTAATAAGCTAGGTCATTCATTCTATACCTCTTGCTTAGGTTTTTCTACCTTACTTTCTTATTGCTTGTGTCATATTATATTAAGAAGTTATATATCATAGTTTACATCAATCTTCTTTGTAATTGGGGTTTTACAAAATCTTATTTTTGTTAAACCAAGAGGTATTTTGGATGAAGAATGGTTTTTTGAAGTACATAAGCCATATAACTTCTATGAAAACTTATGGATGTTTCAAATGATAGTTAATGGCGTAATGAGAAATCAGCATGGTTATAGCTACAAAACCAATAAATAAATATGTGATCAAGGTTCAAGTTGAGAGAAATGATAACATCATAGGAAAATGTTACCTTTTGGAAATTGATCTCTATGTGGCCAATTATCGTAAATATTTAATGGAGAGGTCAATACAAAATGCCAAATATTCTTATGTTGGTTGTGGTTGGAATTTTCCATTCCAAATTGATATGAATAATAAAGAAGGTATGGCTACATCACAATATATATAGAGGTATGTTGTAAATTCTTAAAAGGTTATATGGAAAACCTACAACATTATAATTCTTCATCTTATTAATAAAAATTCTTTGCACATTAGAACTAAACTTGCACTTGTCAGAAAAATTACATATCATAGGTGTTCATATTTATCTTCATTATAGGTAGATATATCTCTTTCCTCTTTCAAGGAGATGAAAAAATATCCAAAGAAAGAATTTGAAAAGAAAGTAGAGACTATCTTTTTAAAAGTACCTATGGAACTTAGTGAAGAGGTAAAACATTTCTTGTTTGATGAAAAGTGTTTTCTATTGATGTTCAAAGGTGTGAAATTGCACCTAAAGATATCCAATTCAGGAATCTAGATGAAGATGAAGTTTCAAAAATAGTGGCCTCAATGATACAAAATATGATTACAACTCCTCGAGATGCAATACTTCTTCCTTTTAATAAGATTACAAAACAAGTTGCTGAAATTATAATAGAAGAGGATCTCATGGATGAGAACATCAATTTTTATATATTAGATGGGCAACACACTATTAGTGCCCAAAATAAAATACTTGGAAATCCCAAGTATGTTGATGTGCACAATCACTATAAAATGTGAAATTCTAGAATCATGGCCCATAATGTTCCATTGAGTACAATATATGTTATTTGCAAGCAACAAAATTGAGCAAACAGAGTGTGGGTTGAGACACAATTTATTGATAATATATCTAAGGCAAGGGATCTATGGATAAGTTGTGGAAGACCCAAATGTCCAAGAAGGGGAAATGAATAGTCAACAAAGTGGAAGGTGTGTATTATAATTTTTTCAAATTTATATTTATTCAATATTTATAGTTAAATAGAAATTAACACTCATGCTTGTAATAAATTTAAATGTAGGGGTTCATTAAAAGGTGCTTAGATATATTTGAAATAGCAAAAGAAGAAATTTTTCATGATAATTTGACATTAGTTTACTTTCCTAATTCTATTTGGGAAAAGTGGGGAAAAAAATTTAATTGTATAGATTGGGTGGATTAGCATGTTCACTCAAAAAGACAACCATTGTGAATTTACGCCAAATTCAGCACTAATTTTTTTAAGTGCATGCGTGGGCTTGATGAAAATGAATTGGATTGCCTTGTTAATGAGATATACAAAGGACGTGTCTGGATAAGGAAATTGATTGACCCTGTTAAAGAGCTGAGACCATTTCCAATTACTACAAAATAAACAAGGAAGAAAGAAACACAAAAGAAAAAAATATATGAATATGTTTGCATGAAGGATAGTGACAATTGTAAAAGACTTCAATGTAATGCAAAAAAATGTGGTAAACAAATATGGAATTCATATAACCCATTTGGCTCAATTTTCTCACATAATTGGTGAATAAAAGCACTTTGCTAATGTTCAACAAACTTCTCAAAAGGGAAAATAAAAAATTCATAAACAAAAAAAAAGTTCTAAAAAAGGAAAGAGAAAATTAGATGAGGCTAAGGAATCAAAAATACCGGTGACTCCAAAGAAAATATTATATTTTTACATCAAAGATTTTCACAACAATACTCTAGCTAGAGATCCAGATATAAATAATTTTACTTGTAGTTTTCCATTTGGACTCAGAACTACATTGGAGAATATTTCTAGTTTATCTATGATTGCATGTGATCTTCTTGTTATGGATATGTGTAGTATTATTATTGATGTAACGGTAAAGGACCTTATTGACATATTCATATTTTTGGGGAAAATGCAAGTAGATGTTTTGGTTCCAACTTTAAAAGTATTGATTGTGGAAGAAGCTGTGACAATATATTCTAGAGATGTTAAGGAGAATTTTCTAGAGCTTGATTATGGGTGCTATAAATTGTATACTTCCCATGTTTTTGATGGGTTTTAAGTATTATGCAAACTACTTATGACATCCATAACCATGATGAAGAGGAAGAATAAATTTAGGTCAATTTATATTGGGAGCATAATGAAGATGAAATGAAAATTCCTTCTTGTAATGATCTTAGTCTTATTGGGTCAAGGCATCCATTCCTCTTTGAGCGAATGGAGTGTTTTTGGAAAAAATGATAAAAAAATCACACACAAGAGGAGAGAAACATTATCTCCATTTATACATGATGCACATTACTTCCAGCATTTGTAAAAATAGGTGATCATTCTCTTGTATCAATTATTAAAAATGTTGACCAAGAGTTATTTATGAAGACATTTTACAAGGAACTTTCAACCATTGAGGTTTCATGTGTGCTGGTGAGTTTTGTACCTTTCTATGATTATAGTTTTTGATTTTGGAGGGAGAAAAAGTTAAATAATTATACTATCAAAATGTATTCTCTTAAATTTAAGTTTATTTTGTATAAGATATGATTTATTCCACATTGAGGAAGTATGGGATACCTCTCATTAGCTACATAAGGCTAGCGGCTACTAAGTTACATAATCCTTAATGATGTAAGAATTTGTGATCTCTTTTTAAGATGTTTTTAAACTATCATATTCATTATTTTTTCATAATTGATATAATATTAGTGAATATGTGTTTATAGGTGTGGAAATCCAAGAATTCAATGTCTCTCAAACATATAAAGAACCACTTGCATTGCCATCTTGGGGTGATTCACATGGTGTTGGGTTGGATGTAACAGAAACAATAGTTTCTAAGAAACATTTTATATATATCTAATCAACAATATTTGGAAAATGTTCTGAGTCAAAAGATCCAATCATACCCAATGTTGTGAAATATCCAAAAATATAGAGAATCAAGAAGTTGAGAAAGGTTTGAATAGCATTGCAGTTGAAACATGTAATTAACTACTCACTTTTTTATTTCATATGATATTTTTTGTTGCAATTAGTGAATTTAAATGATTAATTCTATGAAACATTTATTTACATATGGTTATGAGAATATAGATGTAGAGTCAACAATTCAAGGCCAAATACCACACTCTTTGGGTATAATATCAGAAAAATTAGTTGCTTTAATTTTATTTAAAAATGTTGTAATTGGTAGTTTTTAGAGTATATGATTCAATAATTTATTTGTGCAGATCTAAGTAGAAAACCTCTATTGATACTAGATTTGGAAGGTGTGTTAATTTTTCAAGTGACTTCTAAAATATCCAGATCTTTCCAGACCAAAGGATGTCATTATGTTCCAAGACAAAAGTTATCTCATTTTTTAAAATGCATATGTACTAAATTTGAGATAGCATTTTGGTCAGGTTTATGTGACCAAGATGTTAAATATTTAGGGAAGAAGATTTTGAAGAAATATGGGGATGGTAAGCAGAGATATTTATTTTATTATGGTGTTGAAATGTGCATAAATACAAATTGTGAATAGGTAAAAGATCTAAATATGGTTTGGTCAAAGCATAAATCATATGATGCTACAAATACCATATTGATCAGTTTTGAAATGGTAGGGGTTCCTCAAGAAAATTGTTTCATTGCACCAAGTTTTTCTTTCTCAGATGATATGCAAGCTGATAATTGGCTAATGGCTCATATTTGGCAGATCCTGAGCACTTTAGAGAATGATGTAAATGATGCAAGAACATTAGTTAAAAATTTGTAAATGATATTACAGTGAATATTTTGAGCTAGTTTCATTGTAAGCCAATTTTGAAATCATTTTGAAGATACTTTGTTGTATTGTAAGACAATAGAATCCATTTAAAAGTTAATATAATGTATTATTACTATTTATTTTATAGCATTGAAATGACTTTATTTTTTATTTGTTGTTTTGCTAGTGTAATTATTAAAATGCTAGTAATGTTTTTCATATCTTTAACTACAATTACAATGAAATTATTGCTTTTGTAGTAATAGGGATGTACTTTTGAAAGTTATTTTAAAGTTAGTTTACATCTTGTTATTTATGCTATAACATTGTATGGAGTTCAATTTTTTGATGTGGTTATTTATTGGATTAATCATTAATATATATCTCTATAATAATGTATATCATACATTTGATTTCAGTTGCAAGGAAATTGTTGATATTGGGAGTAGAAGGATTGTTGTTCGGAGTTCCAGGATATTCTAGAACTAAGCCTTACAAATTACAACATGATTTTAAATATGATTCATATACATATTTTCAAATGAATTGTTCGCATGATTTTTAGAGTTGCGTAAGATAACATGTTGATCTAGATTTGTGGATTACATTTTTAGATAACAAAGAAGTATTGTCGTGCCCACATAATTTGGCACACAAAAACAATAGTAGAAATATCAAAATATTTGTTTTCATCTTTTATTACCTTTTTATTATTATTGGTAAATAGTTTTGAAGGGACTATACCCTGTTACAATAAGGGCTCAATAGCCAAATAGAGCTATAGAGGGACAAAAAAAGAGGATCAAAATCCAGATAAAGCATTATGCCCAACAGTAACCAAAAGATAGTTACTAGTAGAAATCTAAATAGAATGACTGCAAGAAGACAAAAAAAAGCAGCAAAAAGATAGCGAAAAGACCAAAATTTAGCAAATCACAGAATGAAGCCCTCCAAAGACAGGAGATTATTTCTTGGAAGCTCTGTCGATCCTGGATTTGATTGTTTGTAGCGAAGTGAACAACACCAAAGTGGTGATGTGCGTGGGGTCACTTGCATTCAACTTCGATATGGTCTGACTTCTCTCCTTGTTAGTCCCCCAAATAGTTTCAGGGACCCTGCTAAGCATGGAAATGTTGTGAACATGTTGTTCCAAAAAGTCACTAATGGCATTGAAGATAGCCATGTTATGGTCATGCCTGTCTTTGGCTCTCCCCAATCTATTGTCCAAAGAGTTCAATTTCTTGTAGATGTCTACAATCTGATCATTCCCATTATCAGTTTCATCATCAACCTTTCTTTTTCCCTTCTATTTGGCAATGTGTTGTAGGTCCTTCTTTAACTTCATCATCTCATTTTCCAAAGAATCCAACCTGTGAGGAATATTATTCCCCTCCTATTGCAAGGTTGTATCCTAGCCAGCATTACTAATATGCAGCAGATTATGCACAACTTCTAGCTCTTTAGTGCTTCTAAGAACCCGGGCGAGTGAGGGATGTCAATTTTGGGAAGTTTTGGGTTCTTAGTCTTGGGTTTGGAAGAGGTGTTCAAGATGGAAGTGGGAGTAGTGATGGTAGGGATGTGCAGATCGTTGGGAGAGGGTGGGAAGCTGGGGAACTTAGAGACACAAAGCTTATGAAGTAGAAAAATAAGGCCTTGGTGAAGAGGAATGGCACAAGAGTGCTTCTGGAATTCTAAAATGGAGTGCTCAAGGGAATTTAGCAAGTAATGCAGGAAGCAAACTACAAATTATCTTCTAAAGTGGTTAAGAAAGACCAGGTGCTTGATAGGGACTGTTATGTAGCATCCTTCTAAAGAAATGTACCTAACCATCATTTTTGTAACCTCATCAAAAGGCTTGGGGATAGAGCTTACCCTAACACCCACAATTACAAATTCGAGCTCCTCACCATCATCAGAGAATTTCTTTTCCTCGGTAGTCTTATCGATCCTTTTGTTGAAAAAATGATATCCCTCCAACTTAAGGCATGTTGCCTCAGCTATCAATTCTTCATTTATAATTACTCGGTGACCACCATACTCCACCTTTATGTCCTTCCAGTCCATTGCAAAATGAACCAAAATATTTTGGTCGTGCCCCTGAATGTACTCTATGAAATTGGAAATGCCTCCCTTTTGAAGGAGGTTCCATAGCTCCTCATTGTTCTTCCAAGACAGATCACTGCAAGGCTCCAGTTGGCACGGGGCACCTCCCATCTCCTTCTCCCTACTACTCCTACAATTTTTCTGCTCAAAACCCTCATTTGAATCATTATTTTCCTTATGTTTGTCCCAGTTTTTAAGAACCTAGCCACATCTTTGAGAATCATGGGAGTTATTATGGCCATAGTTAGGATGATATTTTTCACATGTGTGATCTTTCACACTTGCTAAATCCCACACCATCTCATTATAATTCCTACTCCATGCATGATTGCCCATATTTATCCGCATTAATGTTATTATGTACCTCCTTAGGGATGCAATTTTCATTATCCCAAATGGTTAGATTATTATTGATGCCAAAATTGGCCAAGGTATCTACTACCTTATTCCCCTCCCTATAAGTATGCCTAATGTTGATATTCTTGAAATTTTGACAAATATTTATGGATTCCATAATGAAGTCCTTAATAGTCTAGCTAGGAGGAGAAAATTGATTAAGGTGATTGATAATGTTTAGTGAATCTCCTTCCAGAATGATGTTTTGTATGTTATAATCCTTAGCAACCCTTAGCCCCCATAGAGTAGCTAGGGCTTCTACATAATGGTTTTTCTGAATCCCCATTTTTCCAGCATAGGCAGCAACTAAGCAGCCTTTATGATTGCAAATTACACCTCCCCCTACAACAATCCTAGGATTACCCTTGGAGGCACCATCAAAGTTTAGTTTGTGCCAGTTAATATCAGGAGGGTTCTAATGAATCGAAGACCTATCAATGTTTGAAGTATTCCTATTCTACATATTTGCAACTCCAATCTTCCAGTTGGAAAGAATATATTCTTCATTCTCAGGATATTTCTTATTCTTGGGAGGTTTGAATCTCTCAATATTTTCTTTAATAGCATGAGCAATCTTAACAAAGCTAATCTTGCAATGTTGTTTATTGTTTCTGAAAATGATGTCATTTCTATCTTTCCAGATCCTCCAGATAATATGGGGCATGACTAGTTTCCAAAGTCTTCTCACAACACAAGTGCTTAAAAGGAGGATTCCATTGGGTCCAAAACTAGATGAAATCCTTTGGCACAGTCCAGAAAACTTTGAATTTAGAAAAGGCATAACTCTAGATCATTGAAGCATACTCACAAAGTGGACAAAAAGATGCTTAATATCCTCAGACTCTTTTTTGCAAAGGTGACATCTATTTGGCATTATGAATCCTTTCTTCATCAGTTGTCATTAGTAAGAATTCTACCTCTGAGAACAAGCCAAAAGAAAAAAATTAATTTTAGGGGTTAGTTCAGTCATCCAAATCTTGCTCCAATTAAACTCACTCTGGATATTTTCAAAGTAAGAGTTATAACTAGATTTGACCATGTAATCTCCATCTCTAGAATTGTGCTAGACAATTTCATCCTTAACTTCCAATTGATTCAAGGGAATGAGGTCCAATTGTTCCTATAAAGAGGACATCATGAAGTTCAGTTCATTCCTATCCACCGAGAGTTGTTTCCATCTCTTCTTGTTACCATCTATTTCCATGTAATCAATGACCTTAGTACCATACTTATGTTCAAGGCTATCTTTGACTGCACCAAATCTGTCATTGAGGCTGAAATTAGACCAATTATCCCCCAAAAATTGATGTCTCTGCCATTTCCCACTTTCCATCTACATCCTTTCTTGATGAAATTCCTGACTTGAATCAAGTTATTCTAGAAAATGGAACCTTGGGGAAGTTGTTCATCATGAAGGAAAGAGATAGTTGTTTGTTGATCAAGATACTTGGCCTTAATTAGATCAATCCAGGGTTGTTCCTCCGAGAGCATTCTCCAACCCATTTTTGCAATTAAGGCCACATTCATTTTTCTGATATCTTTTATGCCCAGTCCCCCAATTCTTTTAGGAGTGCACACTTGATCCCAAGCTACCAGGTGATATTTGAATTTTTCCTCCAGCCCCTGCCATAAAAAGTGCTTCTGAATCCTTTCAATTTTTTCTCTGAAGGCAGAAGGAATATTATAAAGAGACATAATGTAGATAGGTAGATTTTGAAGAGTGCTTTTGATAAGCAGACATTTACCAACCTTTGGAAAGAATGGCCCCTTTCCAACCAACCATTTTCTTTTGGAATCTTTCCAGTAGATCATTCCAGACTTTGGTTGAGACTTTTTTAGTACCAAGGGGGAGTCCCAAATAAGTAGTGGGAAGTGAATTGATTTTACACCCCATTATTTTAGCAATTCTAAGTTGTCTTTCCATAGGAGTGTTGAAAAATAAAATTGAGCTTTTATCAAAGTTGATCTCTTGCCAGAAGCAGACTCATAAAATTTTAGAATGGACTTGATCGCCTTAGCTTCAAGGATAGAGGCCATTAAAAGCAGGATTGTATCATCCGCAAATTGCTTTGATGAGAAGCTGTTTGATTTGTAGAAGTAGGCTTAGTGCCTTTAAGAAGACCATCTTTAATTGCTTTGTCAATTATTCTACTGAGGCTATCCACCATAATAATGAAGAGAAAAGGGGATATAGGATCCCCCTGTCTTAAACCCCTACTTTGTGGTAAAGAATCCCATTGGCTGTGTTGACCACCACAGAGAATATTTTTTTACTTGATACTTGATACCGCATGGGATAACTTAGGATAACTCAAAATCACGCAAGATATTTACACCAACATGGACCCACACATTCCACAAGATTAGGTGATTGGCATCATAAGGAAAGATGACACACATTGTCAAGCCTACCTAAGAGGCTTATATAGGGAGAGGTCATCATTGTAACTACCCCTTATCACTCCAAGAAGGAATCATGGCTATCCTTTGGTTCCTCCAAAGTATACACACCACATCAAATTCAACAAGCCCTTTATCCCTCCATTATAACACGTGTTTATCCCTCCACTAATACTAGCCACAAATGACTTTGATTCCTCCAAGGAAAACATGCATTTCCCTTATTCCTCCCTTCACTAGCTACACCTTATTCCTCCAATAATCAATGATGAAACCTCACCCCAACAAGAAGAAAACATAACCACAAGAAACACATGATGCACATATAACCACAATTCCCAATGACAAAGGAAAAACAATGATCTAACTACAATATAAACTTACAAATGGGCACTTCCCATGACACAACACTTTCATGGTTACATATTTATTACAATCATGTTTCAATAATTAATCTTAAGGATTTGAAGAGAACTTAACATGTGAACTTACATTCTCCTTTTTGCCTAAACTAAATTTCCTTTATATCATTTAACATTTAACTTAAAATGGTTTCATTTAATTTGGTTTGTATATCTTATTACAATTAACTTATATAACTCAATTATTAATAGGGACATTTAAACACACATGAGGCTACTAGTTATTTTCCTAAGGATTCGTCCTAAGGAACATGTTTACTTGATTTAGCATTATACTTTCATTATGCAATAGGAACTAGTGTGAGATCAAGAGGGAAGAAGTCTATAGTTTAAAGGATTAAGGTTCAAGATTCCCTTTTTTCCTATACCTTAGTAATTGGTTGGGTTCACAACAATGTCGATAAGCGTACATGTTTTATGGTAACCTAAATTTGGACTCTTATTTCCCTTAAACTAGGAGGTTCCATCAAGTGTAAGGAGCTAGGATCATCCTAAAATTTTCAGTTTTCTACATTATGAAGGTGATCACACAAGAAGGGTAAATCATACAAGAATTTTACTCTAAGGTTGACCTTTTTACTAGGTTCCTTTCTTACAATTTCAAAGTAATTAGAACAACGCACAAGAGGTTCATTCATTAATTTCTTAATTAGGTTTCCTAGAAGTAGATTACCCAAACACTATAGTATATTAACATTCATGTTATTTTAGATCCTTGGATTATAATTATAGCCCTGTTGTATGAATGATAACACTTATATAATTTAGGGACCCATTTAACATTTTGGACCTTAGCTATTAAAAGAACAATAAAACCTATTTTGCATTACTTTATTAGATATAATCAATAATTTACTATTTTCTAAGTTGTGCATAATTCGTTATAAGGTTTAACCATTACAAATTTTAATGGGGAAGTTAATAATAATTTGACTTATAATTCCTATCCATTTTATTTACATTTCTTAATTCAACTTATTAAAACACTACTATAATTAAGCTCCTTATATCATCACTATGAAATATTAATTAGCTTAGGCATCATTACAATATTTAAACTTAATTATAAAATTGCTATGGGATTATATTAGTCTAATAGTCTTATCAAGTCAAAGGACAAAACAATTGGGTAAGCCTAGTACAAAAGTAGGATTTAATTTGGGCCTTAGGATTAAATCTAACTCCACTGTTAGATCTATGTTTCTTAGAAAAACCCTAAAGATCATTCATATGGCTATCTAAGCCATTTTACCTTCTCCTTATTTCATTTTTACATATTTTTCCTTCTTATTTTTGTAGGTTTGAAGAGTGGAGCTCTCATGGAAGCATCCAAACTATTTGTTTTGGAAACACATTTTCTCTTCTCCTTTGTACCCATATTGATCTATATAATGCATTGATCATTATTGTCTTGCTCCATTCATTCTTTATTTTTCTTATTTATTTATTTACCTCCTTCAATTTGTTTAATTTATATGCAAAAATCCTCTTATTTTATTTGTTTGAGAAAATACAAACTTAGAATAACAAAACCCTGGATATGAAAATATATTTATATCAAATATGTATATCTGTAAAATTTTAGTTTTCAACACCCTACATTAAAATCACAATATCTTCAAAACTATGATCTAGGTTTTTTTTTAATTTTAACAGTATAATAATAACATAATCATATACACCCATTAAAAATTTTGGATTTCAATTTTTAAAAACAAAGTTATACCCCATTTAGTGGTCATGTCTAATTTTGTTTTTTTCTTTTATTATTATTATTGTTATTATTATATAATATACATGGTATGTTTCATAATATTTATATAGTATATATCATATGTAATAACTATTAGGTTAGCTTTTATAGCAAAAATAACCCTTATAATATATATCCCACTTAGTCTTAAAATGGAATTATATTTACACTTATAACAAACCATATGTATATTTGTATTGGTAGGATTTAATTAATTTAATTATTTTGGTATTATATCTTTTGTTCTAAGATACAAGCCCAACAAGTTAATAGAAGACATGGAGAGAATAAATTTTCTTATATTTCTTAATTGACCAAGGGATCTAACACATATTGCCTTTTTACTTTATCAACGCATTCTCTTGCTCTAAGTCCTTACTTTTTCCTAGAATTTACATAGAATATAAAACAGCCTCTAAATTTCTCCATTTATTAATACCACCATGGTTTCCTTTATTTTTCAATAAGGTAAGCCACAATACAACAATTAGAGAGAGAGAGAGAGAGAGAGAAAAGAAAGGGAAAAAGAGATGTTGACTCCCAAAATTTTCATTGAATTTTCATAAAAACTTACAACAATAAAACTTCTATTTTCCTTGAACTCAAGCTTACATTTCTACACAAAATAAACTTATCTAGTTATAATTTCCTTCCATGTCAATATACACATTACACTTTAACCTTGTTTGTAGCTTTCAAACAATTCCTCTTCAACATTCAAGTAGAATTTAAACAATACAATGGTTCATAATGATTACAAACATAGAAAAAGTGTTTACAATAAGGGGGAGATAATACATAATGTGTTTCATGAATAACAAGTCTTCCAACATAGATCCTCCATTCAATTCAATTTCTTTAACCAAAATGAGATGGGAGCAATGCTCACCACCCAACCAAAATTCAATGGAAAGAGGGTTACCCTTCCCATTGACCCCTGAGCCCCAACAAGGAAGGAATAACATATATTAACCACAATGAGCACAAAAACACAAAAAAACAAGTTTAACACAAGCAATAAGAAAAAAAAAAATTAAGGACCTACCTTGGAGGCATCTTGTCCTCTTGAACAAATTCTCCAAACCAAGCAAAAATCTTCAAGTCCTCCTTCCAAGCTCTCCCAAAGCCAAAAGCAACCAAGAAAACACCAAAGCATAAAGCATGGAACCCCCTTTTCCTCCTCCAAGCTCTCTTATTTATATATTTTTAGAGGCAAGGTGAGGTGGAGTCCACATAGGATTTCCAACAAGAAAACCCATGTGCACTCAAAAAGGTTAGGTGCACACAAGCCAAGCCCCATTAAGAATGTGTAAGAGGAGTAAAATAAAATCTTTTCAAAATCATTCACATGTAAGGAGGTTCATTAAAATTCCATTATCCCAAAAAGGCTCCTCTTCCCAAAGTCAAAAAGTAAAACTCATAATAAAAATATGGAGTGAAAAGGAAAAAAATCTCATCAAAAACAAGGGAAATGACAAATTTAGCCTACCTACCAGAGATGAGATTTGATGCCTCGCCCCAAACATTTTTGTCCATTTTAACCATATTTTACACTTTGAAAAATAGTCATCCCATCCTTGTTTAACGTGAAATAATTTGGAAAAACCATCATTATCACGATAAACACATTCAATATAAATATAAATGTAGTATTATATAAATATTTAAATAACATGGTTGTTTGAAAATGTGTTTATATCGAACATATAATCCTAAAACTTACCGAAACTTGTAAATACAATAAATAATAAAATTTTTTTTTAATTATTACATAAATAAAATGTATTTAACAAAGATGGACAAATTGTTTGAAACCTTTTACCGTCATAGATTTTTGGTTTGATGAGTGGGGTCATCCGTCAAATATCATCCTGCTACCTACCCAATAGGTATGGGTTTGGGGGCAATTTTGGGAGTGTGGGACAAGGTAACCCTCTCCCACAAACTTCCAAAAATTACTCCCAAGGTCAAATCCAATTTTTCAAGATCAAAATCAACTTAATGCTCATTCTCAAGGACAAATTCATAATAAATGAGATTTCAATCAATCAAAATGTCATTCATTTAAAAAATAATAAATTATAATCATAAGATTAACACATTAGGTTAATACATTAACTTAAAATCATAAAATTAAAATAATCCAAACTAGGAAAATATTAAATAAAAAATCACATGGGTTATAAAAATAAAAAAGGGGATGAGGGACTCCACAACTCACACACTTAAAGAAAAAAATCCTTAATCAATTTAAAAGCAAGGTAAAATCATAAGGGGAAACACATACTAAAATAGAGTTAAAATAAGTAAAACATTATCAATAACCAAAGGGTCACTTATACATTAGAACAACACACACACATGCACACACGCACGCGCACACACACACACACACACACACACACACACATGGTTAACACATGGTATTCCTAGATTTTTGGTCTCCCCCACCTCAATAAGGTATTTTATAGTGTTCATGAATATACATAGGGGCATTTCATGCCTTCGGGGAAACCTAGTCGGTTGCCTAGGGCACATAAGGGGAGGTGGTGCCAAAAAAAAATTCTTAGGTCGGCTCTTTCTGGGGTAGTCAAAAATAAAATTAAAATATTAGTAGTCAAATATATATATATACAAACATGAAATTTATTAGGTTTAATTAAATATGAAATACAAAGGTTGAAATTTGAGACAAATTTATTCATGTGATTGAATTTTGTAAATCGTAAACAAATTATGTATTTGGCACAAATGTATGCAGTGATATTAAATTAATGGAAGAGTAGGTCTATAGGTCGAACAAAAATTTTGTATGTACAATCTATAACTATTAAATTACATTAATGGTCAACTGAAGGGTCAGCCCTTTGAGGGCAATATAAAAGTGAATTTGTTATAAAAATTTAGGATTACCATTTACCAATAAGGTGAAAGGAAAATTATAAATCTATTTCCAAGTCAAGCTTTGCAGGCCATTTGAAATTTATATTTTATGTATTAGATTATCTTAATTTATAACAAACTACATCGACTTAATTTACAAAGAAAGGTATCTACTAGACTACTACTTTAGCATATTAATTTGATAAATTTCTTTCACATTTATACTTTCCCTTTTACGGTGTATTATTTTATAATTACTTTGTTTTGATAACCTCACTTAAAACAAAACAACACTAATATTTACATTCATGATAGAAAATGTCAATTTATCATTTTGTAAGGAATGAGTTGCCTCGAGTGCCCTCAAGATGTTTGTATTGGATAATTAGAATAGTAAATATATGCATAAACTTAATTGTATTACTATTTTGGAATCGATTGGCTTTGAAGATGTTTTCCTTTCTAACTTTAATTGTATGTGTTTAAAATTACTCTACATTTTTTTAAAAATATTACACTACCAGTGGGTGGTTGGATGGGAGGGGGCGTATGCTCGCAGTACCACCTAGGGCACTCTAAATCCTTAATTCAGCCCTAAATATACATATTCGTCACTTGCACACTCCAAATGAAGCATCATACATGCACAACAAACATATAGTATAAAATATAAAACAATTCACGCACAATTCAATACATATAAATTTCAAAAATCAATTTCCCAAACATCTATAGTTTGAACGATTAATTTAATGATATTTCATATTCATTCCATATACCACATACATATTATATCATAGAAATTTCCAATTTTCATTTATACCCTACGAATCATGAATTCAAAATCCACATTCCTGATAAAAATCATCACATCAAAATATTCCATGACTATAACATGTGACACATTCCTAGTGATGCTAGAACATACACTTCCATCAAACCCCTACAAGGTTAGCGTAACATGATCAAGGGGAAACACGATAATATAACTATTATATCCCTACAAGGTTAGTATTAATCCATGAAAGAAAAATGTCATAGAACTGTCTTAGGCATCCTATGGCCCAAACTACATAGTCAAACTAAAATGTCTCCAATCCAAATATCCAGTACAATATAGTAATAATAAACACATATCATAATGAAACATGTATGAAGAGTGTCCTGTAATAACATGAAACAATGTGTAAGGGAAGTGGGAACTACAAGAACATTCTTTTCTTACACACTTTACTCGATTCATTACGACTGAAAATCAACATGTAACCTTCAGGCACACTCGACCTCCCGAGGTTGTGTTGGGACAGCCGATGTGGAATGAATGGATGGCTATGTGTAATGAAATAGAGAGAATGGTCAAATAAGTTATCGAGGAAATCTGATATCCTTTACGGGAACCAAAGGTATCTTCTCCTCAAGGGAAACAAAAGCTTATCTAACTCGAGCGGGTGTTGGTACAATCAAGAATGATACACACACGTAAAATTATATAAATGTTTGTATGTGTATTGAAAGCAAAGGATAAAAATATATAAAATGTACAACTTTCATCAATTTGTGGTCTTCTGATATCTTGGAAATGCGTTTTCTACAAGGAAAATTATCAGCACAAGAGGATAGAGGAATGAAGGAGAGGATGGAGGGAGAAGAAGGCAATACTTTCAAGGAAAAGAGATTACAGAGAAAACCCTTATTTGCATTGGACAAATGAAATACAGAGAAGAACCATTCACGTTTTTACCAGATACAATCCCACAGACACAAAGTTCTTGAAATTGCATTCACAAGAACACAAAGTTTCTTCACATATTAGAGATTAAATGATTCTCAAACCAGAGCAGAGGAAGAAAGAGAAACAAAGGAATAAAAGAGAAGATCTTGTATTGATTCTTTTGGTTCAAAATTATAGTCCCGACATATCAAAATTCCAACCCTGACAATGGCTTCTAGAACCCATCAAATAGCTCATGAAAAGTGGTTATAACTTCCTCCAGGTGAGAAAAATGGTTTGTAAATGGATTTCATCCTTCGTGCCCTTCAAAAATCATCCAATCGTGAAGAAAAACCATGGTGGAAAACCAATTTATGTAAATACATAGACATTTCATTTTATTTTCCAATTTTGATATGAACCATTGATTTTGTTGTTAAAATGTTCAAATCGGACCATCCACATGTGGAAGGAGAAGATTGGAGCGGATGTGGGGAAGCCCCTTTCATTTTCATGAATTTTTGTGTTTTGGCACTTTGGAACAAATTTCCCCAGCCCCACTCTACTTGACTTTTTGACTTGGACATGTGGCAAGCTATGATTAAAAATGGGGTCATGGTGCAATTCTGAACATTTTGACCTATTTTGCAAAAAAACACAAAATCTCATTTACCTCCACCGGCCCATAGCTCCGATTTGGCATGGACACGTGGTGCAATCTAGTTGGAAATGGGTGCGTGGCTCTCATTGTAACATTTTCACCTTTTTTAAAAAATGGCGCAAAATCTCATTTACCTCCATCGGCCCGCTGCTCCACATCGGCTCTTTGGACATGTGGCGCCCTTAGATTCACTGCGGGTTATGGGGAAAATGACTTACCTTAACACTTTTTAACCTTTTGGCAAAAGGTTCAAAACCTTGAATTCTTCCATGGCTCATTGATCCGATCCTCCCTTTGGACACGTGGCGGCCTTTGAATCATTGCAGTCCTTAGGGATTTTGTTTCAATTCTCCCATGGGCTCATGGGCCAAATCTTACCAACTTAGCTTTTTTGAAAAAAAGATCAAAGTGCACAAATACCCCCGCATCTCCATCCAGTCCGCCAAAGGGAAAATTTTCCAACTTAGGCCCGTTGAGCCATAACTTAAAAGTACAAGGAGTTAGGAGGACTTCTTTACCTTTTTGGAAAGGGGAAGAAATTTCCCATCTGATGAAATGATTTTCATGAGTCTGAAAGTCCTTGGAAAGTTAAAATTTTCAAAATACCTCTTTCAAGCATACTTTAAGGGCACCAACTCAAAATTTTGTAATTTTAGACTTAGAAATTAAAGGGAAATTTGAGGGTGACAACAGTTGGCTCTTTTTGGGGATGACTTGGCTTGAAACAAAGGCACAAGGCAAGATCAAGAACAATAGACCAACTCTGGGAAATGAAGACTAGTGCCTTATCCATTGGGTGATAGAGTCAAGAGGCAAAACCAATACAAGACAACACACACAAGGTAGGAAAGGAAACAAACCAAAAAGGAGGGCCCAAAACAAACACCCCACACAACAAGGAAGAAAAAGGAAACAAACAAGCCCAAAACAAAGAAAATACACAATGTATAGAGGGACTCCCTAATCACCTAGGACCTAAACAACTTTAAGTACTGCCCACTATAAGGGAGTGGGAGAGAAGATCCATCCATGTAACTCAAATAAAAAGAGTTCTCACCAGCAAAATGTCTGATTCTGAAGGGGCCAAGCCAAAGTGAGTCAAACTTACCATGGCTTCCTCGAGGCTCATGTCTCTTATCCCATAGCAACACTATGTCCCCCACCTGGAAAACTCTGGATTTGGCTTTCTTGTCAAACAAAGCCTTCACTTTCAACTGATGGGCTGTTATTCTATCAACCACCTGTAATCTATCTTCATTCAACTTTTGGAGATACATGATTCTCTTGTCTAGAGCACTGTTGAAACTTGAATCTTCAATAGTTTTCATCAAATGCAAAGTTGGAAACTCCACCATCACTGGAAGTTGAGCTTCCACACCATACACTACTTGGAAAGGAGACATTCCAATGGCTCTCTTAGGTGTAATCCTATCAGCCCAAAGTGCATCATATAATTTCTTATGCCAATTTCTTTGAGAATCATTCACAAGTTTCCTGACAATGGTCACCAAATTCTTGTTTGTTGATTCAGCTTGTCCATTCCCTTGAGGATAATAATCAGAAGAGTGAGCAAGAGATATTCCATATCCATAACAAAAATCCATTATCTCAGCAGAGGAGAAGTTAGAAGCATTATCAGTCACAACTTTGTTTGGAATTCCAAATCTTATCAATATGTTTTCCTTTATGAAGTTGCATACTACTTCAGAAGTAGTACTCTTGACTGGGATGGCTTCCACCCACTTGGTGAAATAATCATGGCAGTCAACACATGAGTATGTCCAACACTTGAAGATGGATTGAGAGTTCGATGAAATCCAAACCCCATTGTTGAAAGGGCTCCTCGATCACCACTGGCTTGAGAGGCAAAGCAGCCAACCTTGGTCTTCCAACAAATGTTTGGCATGCTTCACATTTACTCACCCACTTTGATGCATCTTGGAATAGAGTGGGCCAATAATAGCCAACATGAAGGATTTTGTGAGCTATTACAGTAGAGGAGAAATTCCCCCACAAGCTTGATCATGAAAAGTAGAAAATAATTTCTTTTGCTGCTCTTTATCTACACATTTTAAAAACCTTCCATCTACACCTCGTTTGAAAAGAGAATTTTCCCAAAGAACATACTATGTAGATCTAAGTTTGATGGATCTCTTTTTTCTTTTGCAGTCAAGTGAGATGGGCATTCACCATAGGTCAGAAAATGAGCAATATCAGCATACCATACATCTGTCGAGCTGAGAAACAAAACCACAGGCAGATCCACTTCATCTTTGGACAACGTTTCATCAAGCACCTTCAAGCAATGAGCTCACATAGGCCCTTACCATGAACCAGCTTGGTTGGCTTGATATCCAAATCGTATTCTTGCACTTTTTCCACCCAATTACCTCTCTTAGTTCCAAATTCTTGTTGTGTGAGAATCGATTTGACACTTGTATCAGGCACAAACACAACAACATGAGAATTTAGAATATAAAATCTGAATTGTTTAACAACTTTTACAACAAGCAAAAGTGTGTTTCTCCATCATGGCATATTTCAGTTCATGGGCTTTCAAAATGTAGCTCATGAATGCTATGGGAAATTCATGATCTTCAGCATTCTTTTGAGTTAAAACAGTGGCCAAAGTGTTTTCAGTGGCATAGCAATATATAATAAAAATCTCTGCTAAAGTTCTGGACATGCCAAAGTGGGAGTATTTGCAATGGATTTTTGATATCTTCAAAAGCAAGCTTTCCTTTAGAGGACCAGCCAAAATTTTGCTTCCCTTTCATCATGTGAGCAATGCTCATAGTAAGTTCAGCAAAATCAGGTATGAATCTCCTCAAGAAATTAATCTTACCAAAGAAGGAATGAACGCCTTTCTTACTCGTGGGAAGAGGAATCTGTTGTATGGCCTGAATTCTTTCCGGATCAATTTTGATTCCATCTTTTGAGACAATGTGTCCCAACAACTTACCTTCGGTTACACAAAACATGGACTTCTTAGGATTCAAAGAAAACTTCGTGCTCTCTACATTTTTGTAGGACTTTTTCAAGGTGTTGAACATGATCTGCTCTGATTTTTGAAAAGACAGTCAAATCATCCAGGTATACCATGATGCATTTCCCTTTCAAACTACCAAAATCCAGATCCATAGCTCTCGAAAAGTAGCACCAGTGTTAATGAGTCCAAATGGCATCCTCTTGTAGGAAAAAGTGCCCCAAGGGGTGGTAAAGGTGGTCTTGTGCTGATCTGCAGTGTTTACCTCTACTTGGTTGTACCCTGAGAATCCATCCAACATTGATAACATCTCCGAGCCTGTGACAGCTTGTAGCACTTGGTCCATCATGGGAAGAGGATAATTATCTTTCAAGGAAGCCTGATTTAGATTTCTAAAGTCAACATGATTCTAATCTCCCCATTTTTCTTTCTGACAGGCACTATGTTGGAAATCCAAGTGGAATGATGAATAGGAAAGATGATCGGGATTTTAAAAGTTTTTGTATTTCTTGAAAGATAGTGTCAGCAATCTTTGGATTATATTGCCTTTGCTTTTGTTTGAAAGGCTTGATGTCAAGCTTAAGAGGGATGGAATGTTGCATTTCTTTTGGTTTGAAAGCTTTGAGATCTTCATATGAGTAAGCAAGCACATCAACATACCTCTTCAAAATATTTATCACCTTCTCTCTTTCTTCTTGAGTGCAGCATTTCCAATGTTCACCATTTTAGGTTCATCTATACTTCCAATATTTATTTTTTTAGTTTCAGCAGATTGTTGATTTCCTTGAGAAACTTTAGATTTGACATACCTATCATGTTTATCAAAAAGATCCTCCAAACTCACCAAACCCTTAGGAATTTTGTTTCCTTTCAGTCTGATACATCCATCATGATCCATCTCTTCTTTGACACTTTCTTCATTTGAAAACACACATTCTCTGGGCAAGTTATCACTTCCTTCAAAATACAACTGATCAAAGTTATCTCTCAACTCCAAGAAAGAGAGTAGATGTTGGTCATCATTGAAGACCTGCCAATTGTTGGCATTTAGGAATGCTAGGCCTATGAATCATTTCAATGGAGAATTTTCTGAGAGAAGTCAGGATGAGGAATTAACAAAGATCCAGAGACTGCCAGGAATCAGCCCTAGTATTTTCTCTTCTCTTGGTACTGCTGCAATGGAGAAAGCATCGAGGAATTCAATAGAATCCCAGACCAGATTCCTATAGTGCTTCAATCTTCTATTTTTTACTTGATAAAGGTCTCGGACCTACTTTACAATAAGCTCAGCATCACCATGAGAAAAAAGGTTCTTAACTCCCATCTCCTTCACCATATTCAACCCAAGAATGAGGGCTTCATATTCAGCAGTATTATTGGTATTCTCGAACTAAAACTTGAAAGAAAAAGGGTGAATCTTACCCTCGGGAGAGATCAGCACTATACCAGCTCCAAAGTCGGTTGAGGAACAACTGCCATCAAACTCCAATGTCCAGACATCATTAGGATCAAACAATACTCCTTTTGATGGACTTTGCTTCATCAGTGACATAATCATATAGTTCCCATGCCCAATGTCTTCATACAAAATATGTGCTTTTGGATCATCTATTTTTTGCACAATATACTCAACTTGCTTCTCAGGCATCAACTTCTTCATCTTTCCATTAACTAGGATAATGGCATGTGACCAATCCATTTTGATTTCCCCTCCAACATCCTTGCAAAAGTTCCTACTCAATAGCATGTCGTAGGAAGGAGGAATGTCAAGCAACTAAGATGGTTGCCAAAACCTTTTTCTCTGGCCAAGCAGTGAAAGCTACTTGTGCATCCTTGATTCTCCCAACTAAAGGCACTTCCCTACTCTCCATAGAATAAAAAGAACCATATGTGTGGGTAAGAGTGAGGCCCAAGGCATGAGCTACTTTAGTAGGCATTACATTGTTAGATGCTCTAGAATCAATAACACAATTACTAAGCTTGTGGCCTGCTATAAGGAGAGTCACATAGAAAGGTCTGATTTTCTCATTAGGTGATGTGACAACAGCTACAAGATTTGGTTGGGAAGGGGAAGAAGGAGTTGGAAAAAGACCTTTGGAAACATGGGATGGGATTTTAGATTTGGAGTTGACAAAATCAACCATTTTGGCAAAGGCTTTGGGATGGGTTTGATAAAACTCAGCCTCAGAAATCTGAACCTTAGTTCTCTTTATGTGATCAATAATATCAAAGGATCCAGATGTGGATGGGGTATCATTACAAGGAATGGAAGAGACCTTAGACCTATCAGCTTTATCATTTGACACAAGTAGAAGCTTTAGAAGTAGAATTGGAGGGAGAAAAACCAACAGAGCTTACCTTTTGTGTGGAGGTGGTGGGGATAGGAGAACCTCTCTTTGCAAGCACTGGAATGGTATTGGAAGACTCCTTTGATTTCTTTGCAGGATGCACAACTTTCTCTTTTTTTGGTTTGTTCTTGAGTCATGACAACATATGACTCATTGTTCATGTCAGCCACTATATCATTATAATCATCCTCATCATCAACACCTTCAGTGGTGAGGAAGTTGACTCTAGAATCACAGGATGCTCCAACTCTTCATCAACATCTTCTTCTTGATCATCATACAATTCATTCTCTTCTTCATCATCAGGTTCAAGGACTTCACATGTTGCAGTTGATAGGCACTTTGAGAGGTGGACCTTCAATTACCAACCTGGTTTGAGAAGAAGGAAGTTTGTTCCTAGGCTGAAAATTCTTCCTTGGAACATCCTGGTATGGAGCATGTTGAGCCAATTGTTTTTTGATTGCAATGAGGTCATTGGCCACTTTTGTACCAACTGATCCGAATTACCTCCAGGAGAAGAGGGAGAAGATGATGTCTTGGATTTCTAGGATTCTCTTTTTAGTTTTCTGACATGATCAAGTCATCTTCCATGCTGATTTCCAACCTCTGATCCTCATCCAAAGTTGCTAGATTGGCTCTCCTCTAGAGCATAGCTTACTTAGGTAGTTGTGCATTCAAAAAGAAACATTTTTGGATCTGATCAATGGGTCGGGTGTCTTGTGGGATCTTGTTAATAAGCTTATTAAACTTAGCCACAAATTCTCTCATGGGCTCTTGTGGTTCCTTTTTATTTGAGAAATTTGGGCAAGCAGAGCATGCACATCTTCTGCAGGTTTGAAACGGTTCTCAAATCTTGTTCTCATCGTGGTCCAATTTGTAATTGCTCCAGCAGGGAGATGGTAAAACCAATCTGCTATTGCATTGTCTTGTAAGGTCTCCACAAACAGCCTAACAGAGACATCTTCATGTTCCACACCGAGGACTCCACATGCAACAATGAAGGCTGTAATGTGTTCATCAAGGTGCACTTTCCCATCACCCCTGAATTTGGGAAAATTCTTTCTATTACCCCTAGGTAACTCATGCAAAGGTTGTGGAAGAGCCAAGGGACCAACTTGGTGGCCCCAAGGTAATGGAATTTCCATCCTTGGAAAAACTACTTGAAGAGGAACTGAAACACCAAGCAAGAATCAAAGCATGAAGATTAGGGCTGAGTTGCTCTTGAGGATTCCACTCCCAAGGGTTTTGTCTTCAACAGGGGGTGTGCTTGTAGAACGAGCTCTTCTATTTCTCCCTATTGAAGGAAGAGGAAAACCTTGCTGCTCTCAGAAGTTGAAATTGAGAATCTTCAACTCCAAGAGCTCTTCTACCACGTGTGTATCTCAGAGTCACAGATCAATGGAATGATCAAATTGTTGTTCTTCTTAGAAAGGAATCTATTGAAAGCATTCCCAGTGGAGTCACCAAAAACTATTGGGTTTCAAATTTTCACTTTAGGTGAAACCATAGTCAGGGGACAAACAAGTCCCTCCTCTTTGATGGGAGAGGTTCCCTTATTGAAAGCAAAGGATAAAAATATATACAAATGTACAACTTTCATCAATTTGTGGTCTTCTGATATCTTGGAAATGTGTTTTCTACAAGGAAAATTATCAGCACAAGAGGATAGAGGAATGAAGGAGAGGATGGAGGGAGAAGAAGGCAATACTTTTAGGGAAAAGAGATTGTAGAGAAAACCCTTATTTGCATTGGACAAATGAAATACAGAGAAGAACCATTCACGTTTTTACCAGATACAATCCCACAGACACAAAGTTCTTGAAATTGCATTCACAAGAACACAAAGTTTCTTCACATATTAGAGATTAAATGATTCTCAAACTAGAGCAGAGGAAGAAAGAGAAATAAAGGAATAAAAGAGAAGATCTTGTATTGATTCTTTTTGGTTCAAAATTACAGTCCCGACATATCAAAATTCCAACCCCGACAATGGCTTCCAGAACCCATCAAATAGCTCATGAAAAGTGGTTATAACTTCCTCCAGGTGAGCAAAAAATTTACAAATGGATTTCATCCTTCGTGCCCTTCAAAAATCATCCAATCATGAAGAAAAACCATGGTGGAAAACCAATTTGCGTAAATACACAGACATTTCATTTTATTTTCCAGTTTCAATATGAACCATTGATTTGTTGTTAAAACATTCAAATTGGACCATCCATGTGGAAGGAGAAGATTGGAGTAGGCGTGGGGAAGCCCCTTTCATTTTCATGAATTTTTTGTGTTTTGGCACTTTGGAACAAATTTCCCCAGCCCCGCCTTGACTTTTTGACTTGGACACGTGGCAAGCTATGATTGGAAATGGGGTCACGCAGTGCAATTCTAAACATTTTGACCTATTTTGCAAAAAATGCAAAATCTCATTTACCTCCACCAGCCCGCAGCTCCGATTTGGCATGGACACGTGGCACAATCTGGTTGGAAATGGGTGCGTGGCTCTCGTTGTAACATTTTGACCTTTTTGCAAAATGGCACAAAATCTCATTTACCTCCGCCGGCCCACTGCTCGCATCGGCTCTTTGGACACGTGCACGCCCTTATATTTACCGTGGGTTATGGGAAAAATGACTTACCTTTCCACTTTTAACCTTTTGGAAAAAGGTTCAAAACCTTGAATTCTTCCATGTCTGCACCAATCCGATCCTCCCTTTGGACACGTGGCAGCCTTTGATCTATTGCAAGTCCTTAGGAGCTTTTGTTTCAATTCTCCCCATGGGCTCACGGGCCAAATCTTACCAACTTAGCTTTTTGTCAAAAGAGCAATGTGCAAAAATACCCCCATAGCTCCATTAGTCCGCCAAAGGGAAAATTTTCCACTTAGGCCCGTCGAGCCATAACTTAAAAAGTACAAGGAGTTAGGAGGACTTCTTTACCTTTTTGGAAAGGGGAAGAAATTTCCCATCTGATGCAATGATTTTCATGAGTTTGAAATTCCTTGGAAAGTTCCAATTTTCAAAATACCTCTTTCAAGCATACTTTAAGGGCACCAACTCAAAAATTTTGCAATTTTAGACTTAGAAATTAAAGGGAAACCCGTAACGTGAAAGCTCTATAAGCGTATTTGTTCAAGACGTTCAATTATCTCGACAATATCTCGTGAATGTGGGGATATTCTAAAGGCGGGAATGAATCCATTGTCTATGTCTGTAAGTTCTTTAGGCTGTTGGTTAAGGGACCCTTGAATAACAATCGTAAACTCTCTCTTGTTGTGGTCCGGGAATGGTCATGGGTGTATTTGTTTAATTTAATCTACGAAAGAAAATAGCAAGCTAATATAAGTAAATAAAATCTACACTATGTTTTTTTATTTTCCAATATAGATGAAATGAAGCAATATAAACAATCTAATCTAATTTAAACTAATCTTTTTATATTTTCTAAACTTTTCGAGAATTAACAGAGGAAACAAAGAAATGAAGAAATGAATTGCCTCTAATTTTAATTAACAAATCCTAAACAAATAAATAGTCAGATGTAACTATTTATCTATGCAGCAGTATATCTAATATATCCTAATTAATTCAAAGATTTTTCCAATTTGTAATTCTAGATGTGAATCCTCTATTCTTCCTCAAGGCACGGGAAGAAATCAAAGCTTGTAAGAATATTTTCTTCCCCTGCAACTTCCCCGACAAAAGTAAAGAAGGATTCAATGGAAGTTTTACAAATGAAAAGATATTGCAATTGATTCTAAATTAATGCAGAAGCTTTCCTCTAAGAAACTTCCCTTGCAAACCCATAGGGATAGGGGAAGTAATCTATCACCGGGAGATTTTCAAAGAAATGGAAGCTACAGTATTGATCTATCTATTTGTAAACAATTGAAATGGAAGATTTGTTACTCTAGTAAATAAATGTGCATATAGATTCAAAAATAAATAGCAATCCCAACTGGAAATTGTAGTGTTGAGGTAATGTCAATTGTGGTATCACTTTGTGTCCCCTTAGTTATCTTTTCCAATCTTCAATTTCCACATGAGTCCAAGAAGTTAGGAATGCAGAAGAAGCAAGAAGAATGTGTTGGAGAAATGGTGGCTTGCAAAAGTGGTCTAGTAGAAATGCAGGTAGAGGAAGAACAATGCAAGATAACTATGCTTGGTTGTGTAGTCTCTAGCAAGATTTCAGTAGCATGACAATGCAATTTACAAAAAAATATTCAATTGTTTGCTTTAGAAGAAGCGTTGATTTTATAGAACATAGGTTGGGAAATGGTCTAATCCATTTGGCAGCAATGGGATGCCACATCACAATAAAGAGGGGAAGTTAACTACAATTAGTCATCAAGGGAAGAAGAGGAAGTTAGTACGCATCTATCAAGCCTACAAACAACCAAATTGACTAAGAAATGTGTGCAAAAGGTGAACTGGAAGAAGTTTACATGCGTATAAATCACATATGAGAAGTCCGGTCAAAACACACGGAACCGCTGCCCTACACATGGCGGTGGTTACACAACCACCACCCAAGTAGGGTGGTGGTTACGTAACCACTACTCAAGTAGGGTGGCGATTGCATAAGCGCCACCCAAAAAGGGTGGAAATTTTGTAACTAAAGGCCAAAATCGAAGGAAAAACCATGCAGGAGGCTAAAATAAAGTAGGAAATGGCTAAATAAGGTTTTCTAAGCTACAAATATAAGTTGTAAAGAGAGAAAGGGGCTCAAACACCTTTGGAAAAGATATGAATCATCATTGGGGACTTTTGAACCATTTCCAACAATGTAGCACGTGTAAATTTGGGTGTGTATATATTTCCCCCTCGGAGAATTTTTTAGCCATGAAGAGGTGTAAAACATAGATTCTGAGTATGGTGTTCCCAAAATGGGGAGTTAGAAGTTATACCTAACACATCCGTGTGTCGAAGTAATGTCATCCAAGCTCCCACTACCTACAAAATGAAAACAAGACTCAAGTGTAGATAGATATGATATCAAAAAATAAATGCTAAAACAAAATGACATGAGGACTTACCATTAGTGCGGGGATAAAAGTATACCCGTATCGAGTGCTCCATCCTTGCAAAGCACACATACTTAAAATGAAGTTAAAACAAGCAATATATATATATATATATCTAAAACCATCATTTACTTTCCGTCATAGAGAATTTGGACCTCTGGACTACATGTCAATGCTTTGAGCACGAGATACATTCAAATCGAAGAGTACGTCGATGTGATCATGGCCCCACAAGTGAGAGATCCAATGGCTAAGAGAAAGGTTAGTATTTTACATTTGTTTATTTGAAACCTAAAATGTGAAAAATTGAAAAATCTACACCTAGGGGGTAATTTTTACAAATATTTTAGTTAAAATGTTCCCTAGGGGGTCACCTAAGTGGGTCTAATTTTTTATTTCATCGTAAATTATCAATTTTTGTATTTGTTTGAGTTTATGGGTGAGAAGGGATGGATTGTTTATTCTAGACACAAGTGCCGCCCTACACGGGGTAGTAGTTATGCAACCGCCACTCGCACGGGGCGGAGGTTGTGCAACTACCACGGAAATTACATAATTACCGCCTTGCACGGGGTGGCGGTTGTGTAATGTCGAGGCGAAGATTTTTTCACCAACTTAGACTAATTTTTTTAATTTTAAGTTGTTTTAGATTGTTTTTGACGAGATTATGTGTTGAACCATGTTGTTAACTTGCTCTTTTTCTTATTTTTGTGAACACGAAGGATCTCTACGATCGGTGGAGCTGAGTCAAGGAGTGCGAGTGGCTTCCAGGGGATTATTGAGCAGCTGACTCGAGAAAAGATAGACTTACCGCATAGAGTGGTATATGGCGATTTCGCATATGACGTTAATATCACCAGACCAACCATTTATTGTGTGACCCTACTCGAGTTCTTGGGATGCCGACTAGAACACTTTAAGGTTTCTGGGTTAGGGAGAGTGGACCATCACTCTCGAGGATGTTCATAGGATTTTGGGTGTTCCTTAGACTAGCAGGTGGTTGACATTGGATAGTGCAGGGATTGAATGCCTTATCTAGATAGTGGGTAGCATACATGGGGATGATGAGGTGTCTAATACGGGTGCCAAGTACAACATGTGGTTACTCTATTTTTGCTTTGTACCTATCCCCACTTTTTCTAGATCGTTATTGGTATTTTGGCTTCGCACTTGGTGGCGAGACAAGGGTGAGGACTAGCTTTTGTATTGTTGGGCTCCCATCATTCAGGCTATTGAGTAGTATGGGAGGATCTATGCTTAGGATGTTGACATTATTAGGTCGACATATCAAAACTTGTATCTTGTGTTTTTAGGCTACAAGGAATACCCCTGAGCCCCCTATATTGGGTATGAACTGGGTGTATGAGAGGATCATCCCCTACCAGAGGGGAGTTGGTATATCGGATCAAAGGGCTATCATAGCCGCCAAATGAACATTCATGGCCCCTCTACAAGGGGTACATCAGCCCGTATCTACAATTCCCACAGATGACTTCATTATGAGGCCATACCAGGACATGATCAGGATATGGGGTAGCAAAGGGACTATACTACTTGCTTATAGTGGTGTGAGGTAGTTAGTAGACATGACGGCTAGGGTGGAGGTCCACCCTATTGAAAGAGTCCCTCATCAGTTCGGGCTTCCTTACGATGATGCACTTCATATTGTGCATATTGTTTACTATGGCATCAAAGAGGCTCGGGGAGGCCCTAAGGGATTTAACATGGTTGGATATTTTTTATACCGAGGGTACCTATCAGTGTGGAGAAGGTCCCAGTTCTTACAAAGCACTAGTATCTCCATTCCAGATTGAGGCCACGCCTAATCACATCGGGAGGAGGAGGAGGCCCATGCAGCCATAGAGACTAAGAGTGAGACCGGCAAGGAGACGGGATGAGAGGGGCATGATGAGGAGGAGGATAGTGATTCGGAGTGGAGGGTGACAGGTGAGTTCTCTATGGTTGCAAAAGCAGAGGCGGAGGTAGAGGAGGTGACTCTTGTTTTTAGGATCCACTTTCTCATGACGAAGGTGGTGATGATCATTCTGTGATGGGTTAGCACGTCACCCCAGGAGAGGGTGAGGCTCAAGCAAGTGCCTGCAATGGCTCCACCACCACCAACTGCACCAGCCAACCCTTCCTAGATGCCAGGATATTTGAGTATGTAGATACTCTTCTCTTGACTTTATTACTTAGAATTATTAGTGAATTACTCGTTGTCTTTCTTTTTTGAGTTTTTAATAGTTTTCTAACTCGCCATTGTTTTCACTTGTGTTTTTCAACCACTTTTGATGGATGGTGAGACCTTCTTCTTCGTATCATGATTGATACACTACTCATCCCCACGTGGAAGACCCAAGAGAATTTTCTCACAAACATGGGGTAGGTGATGCAGCCGGCCATCACACTGATGTTTTCACTGCTTGGTTTGACGAGCCACGAGATTCTTTCGAGAGATGAAGACCAAGCTTACCACATTCCAGCTAGCTCAAGAGGATGGAGAGGCGGAGCCACTCCCGCAATGAGATCGTGACTAGCGGTAGATCACATGGTCACTCTAATCATTTAGTACATAGAGGCTCACATTCACATCGTTGGAGCTAACCATGCACCTTCTCAGGGGTCCCATAGGGAGGGATAGGTCATGGGCCTTTATTACTTCGATGTCATTTTGTGAGACATATATATGATTTTTTTGATTTCCCGCTGCTCATTGCGAGCATTTTTAACCACACCTAGAGTGTGATGGAATTGTATACAGACTTGACTTATTATGGATATATATACAGATACTTCTTTTTGTTTCAGTCATTCTTGCATAAGAGTTGACTCATTGATGGTTTATTTTGCTTGTGTACTCTTAGATGCTCAAAATTTCCAATTTTTTTATGCTTTTGGATGCATGCTATGGATGATGATATGCTAACAAAATGATTTATTTTTGTTGTTTTGTTTCATATGATGTTAATGCAAACACAATGTAATGTTGAAACTTTGGTTTTTCAAGCAATATTTAATACTTCTTACTTTGTTGGAAAAATGTGATGAATGTAATATGATAAGGAAATGAACCCACTCCACTTCTAACTCCACACAACTAGTAAGATGTGAGGGCTCAACACCAAGAGCTAGAATTGACATGATTTTTATGAATGGAAGTGATGAGAGAAAGACAAGATTTTGATAGAAATCCAATTAGGAACCTACAACCTAACTCTACACACGTTTACTACATAGCCTAGAATGTGATTTTCTTGTAAGTTTATCTAGACTTAGATCCGTAGATGGCCACTCAATTGAAAAAATATGGTTTTAAGGTTTTAACTCTTTTGGAACATACACATCTAATTCATTTTTTTTGGGATTTAAGATTTCAAAGCACTTTTTATTGAATGAATTTCTTACAACTTATTAACTTTTTTAAAAGACCCCTATACCTTGCCCCATGCTACCAATAAGAAGCATGGGCTCATCATTGAGGACAAGATATAGGTGAGTAAGGTCACTTACCCCCTTTCGCAAACTCACGCTACCAATAAGAAACACGAGCTCAACCCCAAATATTGGTGGGGCAAGGAAGTGCGATTTTATTTGTAAATGAAATTTTTACATTTATTTGATTTGGCTTATATCATTATTTTATTTTTAACTTTCATTTTTGTTTTTTGGAGGGATAACTTGCTCCTAGCCTTAACCACACGCAACTAGTAAGATGTAAGGGCTTAACATCAAAGGCTAAGATAGGAAAAAAATGATTCGAGTAAAAAAATTAGAATGTTTTTGCTACCAAAGAGGTTTTTCTAGGAGATATGTGACACCAAGAAGCTTCTAGAATAGCATTATGGGCAAAGACACCTAAGCTGGAAGAAAACTACAAGTAGAACCAAGTATGCATGCCTTGGTAGGATTAGTGTCAAAATTATGTCTTAACTTGTTGAACTGATGAAATGATTAGAAATGTTGATGATAATATTGTGGATATTTGAAGAAATGTGATTGAATTTTTGCCAATGTTTTTAGAAGTTTTTGAAAGTTTCTTGAAAGATAATTTATTTTATTACAAATTTATAAAATGATTTGGCAGATGAAAATGTAGTACAAATGTAATAATGTACATGTGGAAATGTAGATGGATCATGCATAGTAATGTTTTAAGTGAAGTGAGTTGATGGATTTGCCAAATTCTTCACCCTCTAATGTACACAGTGATATGCCCCATTCTTGTAGTCCTCTATGACTCGATATGGGCCCAACCACTTGGGCCTAAATTTCCTTCCTTCATTGGTTTTCTTATCTATCCTGGCTGTCAAGTCTCAACACCAGATCTCCTACCAATATTTCATGCTTGTATACCTTTTTGTTTTACTAATGGCTCTTTTGGTCATCATAGACCCTATTTCATTTCTTAGCTTTGAGCTGAGCTTTATTGAGAGTTTCTAGCTCAATGAGTTGTGCCTCACAATATCCTTCTTCACCTAAGATGCCTTGTAATGATATTCGAAGGCTAGGTATCTCAACTTCAAGTGGTAAAACCACTTCAGAACCGAACACTAAGGAATATGGGGTTTCCCCCGTAGGCATTCTTACCAAAGTTCTGTAGGCCCAAGGCTGGAAATAGCTTCAAATTCCAATCATGTTTATTCTCCTTGACCATTTTTAGGAGAATGGACTTTAACGTCTTGTTCGTAGCCTCAGCCTGTCCATTGTCCTGAGGATAGTATAAAGAGGTTGTGTGGTGGTTTATATTGAACTTTTCACATAACTCACGCACCTCTTCATTCTTAAAGAGATGTCATTATCCGAGATAATGACCAGTGATACCATGTACCTACAAATGATCTGATTGAAGATAAATTTCATGATCACAGACCTAATAATGGTGGTAAGAGGCATGGCCTCAACCCACTTTGTGAAATATTTTGTGGCCGTAATTATGAAATTGTGGCCATCCGTTGATGAGGGAGAAAACTTCCCTATCAAATCTAAACCCCATGTGGAAAAGGGCCAAGGTGTTGCAATAGGTTGTAGAGCCTGGGCATGTATATGAATATCATGAGAGAATTCTTGACATTTGTGGCCCCGTGCACATACTCCACAGATTTGTGCTCTTAGGTGGGCCAAAAATAACCCATCCAAAGTGTATCTTGCGAGTAGTAGCATGCCCTCCGAAGCAATCCCCACATACTCCATTATGGGCTCCGAAGAGAATATTTTCTAACTCTTCTTCATCAACACACCTTAATAGCATTCCATTAAAGGCTCTGTGATAAAGCACTTGTTTTATAATCACATATTTGGCAGCTATGACATGTAACTATCTTCTTCATTGTGAGGTTGCTCCCTCAGGGTATGCACGAGTCCATAATGAGATTGGTAATGTTTGAATACCATGGACACGTGGAAATGGGAGGCATGGATTATATGTAATACATGCACTCATCGAGGAAATCCAAGTCTACTAGATCTCCACCATCTAATGGGTTGTCTGCCAACCAATCTACAATGATTTGTCCTTTGATGGAATTTTTATTAACAAAGGTTAACTCGAATTCACCCATTAGGGTCATGAAGCATGTAACTTTCTTAGATAAGAGCACGTTATCCAAATAACTTCCCTAGTTATTTGGACAACCTACATTCATATTCTAGCTTTGAGGTTCTACATTGCATGGTTTTATACACTTCAATCATCTCCTTGGCACATCTCCTTGGTTGTAGTTCCTCACGCACCGTGCTTTCTCCACTTCTACGCATTCCTTCCTTCCACTCTTCCCTTGTGTGCACCCTCTACACATCCACCTTCTTCATAGTAGTTATTCACCTTACATGTGCACATTAGACTTGTTTTCCAAATCAGCTAATTTCCTAGCATTCACATGCCCTTTCTACTTATTGTCGCACATTATCATGTAATAATTATGCCTTGACCATACCTTCCTTCCTTGGGTATTTCTCCCATTTCCTCCCACATGCATCACTTTTTATGCACCCTTACTCTATTTTCTCCCACGGCTCATTCTTCCACGTGCATTCCTTTGTGCCTTCTTCTATGCCCTTTTGTGCCATGTCAACTATAGAGCATTGAGTGTGCTACACGTAACCAATAAAAGTGTGCCAATAAGGTGTCGAATCCTTGAAACAAACCATTAGGTGACATGTGGCAAAAATGATAAAATAAATCAACAACTAGCCATTTCTTCATCCAATCTGTGCGCACCACATGTCTTCTGTGCCCAATTTGCACTGCAGATCTTCTGACAGTCATAAATTTTGTTCCAGTGCTCAAATCCTTGTGCGCCCAAACTTTTTGGAAACTTGTTAACATATGTTGCATGTTGGACCATTTAAATTCAAATTTTAGTGGGATTTGGTAGGTGAGGAGTTGGAAAACATCTTTCACACCATTAATATGTGATCTGATTGCTTCAACCACCCATATTTGATTTGATATGCCTTCCTTCCTTCTCCAACACGCCAAATAGACATGGAGAACCACACTTGATAGATTGTAGGTAGATTTTTAGGCATTGATGGCTAATGGTTGAGCTTTCAAGTCATATTTTCCTCCTCTTCTTCTCCTATTTTTGCTTCATCTATAAATGTAAAAGCTTGGGTCATTGTAAATGGTTAGACATTTTATATCCTTTAGTGTTTGCTAAGGGTCCTATTTCTTTGTATTTTTAGTCGCAGACCTCTAAATCTGGCTCTTGCATGTGAATATTGGCCTTCAGTTGCCATTGTAATCGATTGTACATACCTAGAAGTAATAGAAGCATTGTTTTATGGCTATCTTCTACCTTAACATGTTTTATTTATTCTTTCTTGCCTTCTTTTACATTGTATGCTTGTTGTGTCACTTTAAGTTCCTTGCAACTCCATTTTCTAGTTTTGTTTCATGGGATCGATGGTGTAAATGCGTTCTGGTTTTGCTACGCGTGCATAACCTCCCCTCGTGCTTTCTCCTTCATTTTCACTCAAAACAGATAGTTTTCATCCCACTTTTTCTAGTGATATCACCTCCCTTAGTTTAGTTTTCCTTTTCTGTTATCCCTTTATCCCTTCCTTGGCATTATTAGCTTAGTTTTCCCTTCCAACAATAGGAGTATTAGTAGAAGTAGAAATAGGTAGAGCAACCATCCTTCTTCAAAGGTTTTTCTTAAGCACACAAGGTCCCGCAACTTGGAGACAGTCCCATTGTTGACTTAAATGACTTAGTTCCTTTGATATAAGACATGGATACACGTTTGACACACAATAGTTTTTGGCACCCCTAGTGGGACCAACTTTGAAATCTTAAATTTTAGTATTGCTAAGTTTGGTGTGCAACCTAGCAATTTCTAGCCTTTGGAGGCTTGTTTCTACACATCTAGTGACTCCCAACACTTAGATCTACTATTTTAGCAGCTAGAGCACCTTTTATGAGAAGAGTGCACACTAGATAGAGTGTTGTAGCTAAAGGATCCTTTGAATACCTCCATCTTTCTCCTAGATGCACTCATAGTAGAGCTCCCACTCATGCATCCCCATCTCTAGTGCACCGTGTGCACTCTCCTCCTCCTCAGAATAGATTTATGCACCCTATCATGGCGTTGCAACCACCTCCTCCTCCAAGGAACTTTTCTAACTTCACAAGAGGGATCCCCTCAATTTCAATGCACAATGACATGATATACCAACAACCGTGCTTAAGAGCATTCCATACTTCATTGGCAAGAATCAATTTACACTTGTCGAGAACATTCAAGATGTGGCTAATGTATGCTCTATTTATCTAATCACGCATGATGATGTAGTAATTAGGTTGCTTACATCTTCTTTCAAAGTTAAAGTGCTATAATGGTACGGTGGCACGAGACCTACATCTATTACCACCTAGAATGAGCTTGAGTACAGGTGTTGTGTAATTACTTTGAAGACAAATCGATCATCTATCATTGGTGGAGCAACCGACTACAACAAAGTGAGTACCCAATGAGCAGATGACTGATTTCAACATCAGATTCTAGAAGACTTGGGATAGAATTCCTCAAGTGGTAAGGTTTACAGCCAAAGCATGATTTCCTGTATTATCTAAGGGGTTTTAATAGTGAAATTTTAGTCATGATTCAATCCATGGGAGGTATAACCTTACCTGTTACATACAACATTTCAATAAGGGCATATAATAGTCTCATTCATGCGGTAAATTTGGCCCCTAGACCTCCTGCACCATTATTTCTAGAGATGTCTCTAGTGCCCTAGCCTTTTGTTACTCTTGTTACGATGCGGAGCGCACAACCAGTCGCATCCACATCCTAGTTTACTGTGTAGAAAAAGAAGATGAAGGATTGAAGACCTTGATTAGAAAATTATCCAACAAGTTCATATCATTAGAAAAGCAGCATGCGCAAGCCCTACATAAGCAGTTCTAATCAAGTGAAAATCCAAAGCAATCAACCTTGGCGGAATCAATATGGAAACTAGATATACGCGTTGAGCTAGCAAAATGACAGATGGCATGCTAACGCGTAATTTCCTTTGCAATTCATTCCTCTTGCACAACCTCTTCCAGTTCCCAATATAAGCCAAACACTTGTTCAAGTTCAAAACAACATTGGCACAAGATTCGAATGGTGTTTTCCAAAGTAACATGCCTCATAGTCAATATCATTGCACCAAATTTGCACATGCCCAAGCATACATGATTCATGTTGCTTATAATTATGAACCTTCTATAAGCACAAATGAGCTTAAGAACCGAAAAAAAATCTATAAGCTCCACTTGAATCCAATTTTATATTCTTTGGTGCCGAAGACTTACGTACAATCAATCAAGTTGCAGATGATATAAAAAGGCCAAGTGCCTAGATTGCGAAAATATAAGGTACAAGAAGAGAATGCTCAAATCCGCATGCATATTTCAATTCCAACAACACAAGAAGATCCTCAAAAGCAAAAGGAAGAAGCTAAGGCATCCAGCAGTAAAAGTGCTCAAGTTCTTACATGTGAGGCTTCATTTAATTCTCCTTTTGAAGTAGCGCGTGCCCCTCCTTGGTAGGTCAATCCTCTGCTCCAGCTAAATCTCCTACCTCTGCACCTGAAAAATCAAGAAAATATGTTATTTTGACCCAAATGCATAATTCAAAGTGGGATGCCCTAACCATTCCATCTTAGTGCAACTTGTTGCATGAAGCTCAGCCCAACTTTGGCGTGTTGAACCAGTTGTTCAAAAATCATGTGCTACTATCAATATCTTCCAAGAAGAGGAGAAAAAATAAGGTTTTCAAAACCCCACCCTTTTATATGTCCTTGATCATAGGCAAACACCTTGTGCATAATTAAATGATTGACTCGGGAATCGATACTACATATGCGTAAGAAAATTGTTGATGTTTTAGGTCTTAATTATAGCCCCTTGGCAAAAGGAGTCCTCTGACTTGATGGTTCAAATTTCACCACCCGGGAATCATTAAGGATCTTTAGTTAACCCTCCATGCATCTCCAAGTCTCATAATAAATCAATATGTGTCAATCATTGATCTTCCCCCTCTGTTTTCCCTATATTTATCAAGAGATTTTATTGTTAAATTGGGTGGTTACTTGTCTTATGATTGTACACATGCTACTTAAGACAAGGTATGGTACCCAATTTACCATACAAGATGGGCCAATATTTTCCTATCATGTAGATTCATATGACCCATCTCCCCTCCAAGCCAACTACCTAATCCAAGAAGAACAAGTTTCAGTTTCCGAAGAGCAGCATGTCACACCTCCTATTCCTAACTTAGTGTTGGATGAATGGGTAGAAAAGAATCACAAGTTTGATCCATATGTTGAAGAATTACAAGCTTATGAAACTGGGCTTGGTACATATTGCATCCTTGAAGAAGAATTTTTGTTGCCGCGTGTGCTAAATAAGAATGAAGAAAGCGCGGGTCTATGGAATTTATACTTTGATGGATCTAGAAGTAGAAATGGCACAGGCACAGGATTTGTTCTCATCTCTCCCAAGGATGATAAATTATTCTTCGCACATAGATTTTAGTTTGCATGTTCTAATAATGTGACATAACATGAGGTGTTAGTGCATTATTTTCTTATTGCTGAAAAGAAAAAGATCAAGGCGCTATAGATCTTTGGGGACATAGAATTGGTTATCCCACATGTTCACCAACAAGTGCATAGAAAAGAATAAACTTCTCAAATATTATAAATATAGAGTTTGGAACATGCTTAAGAGATTTGATGCTCTAAATGTACAAGTGGTGCCATGGAGATTCAATAAAGAATTTGACCAGATGGCCAAGCTTGGTTCACAATTCTCCCTAGTTAAAGACTTTGTTAAAGGAAACATGTAGCACATCAAAATGGTGACTAGGCCATCCATTCCACATAACAAGATCAGCTGACAAGTGTTTGATAGTGATGCATAGATCATCCTTTTCATCCAAAATGAAGTTGAGTTCTCATTAAGAATGCAATCTGATTTGCATGATAGTTGTGTTGACCAACCTGATACAACTAAAAACAAATAAGTTTCCTCAAGGGTTGGTCACCTTAGAGAAAATTATCAGCCCCGATGATGAGTTCAAGGGTGAAGAAAAAGAATATGTACACCACATAAGAATACTACTCGCATGATTGCTATGTGCATCTTTGGAAGGATTTGTTTCTTAGTAAAGCTTACGCGCATAAAGAAAAAGAGGCTTTCATATCTCTCTCACAAATATACGGTGACATATTTTCATGGGAATATGAAGACCTTAAAGTTTTCATCCAAGTATTTCTCAACACTCCATTAACCTTGATCCTAGTATCAATCCCATCAGACAAAAGCAACAGCCAGTCAATCGAAGATAGAGCCATTTATGAGGAAAGAGTTGTCTAGACTCGTTGAGGCAAAGATCATTTTTCCAATCAAATACTCTACCTAGGTCACAAATCTTGTTCCGGTACACAAGAATAATGGTGAAATCAGACTCTACATTGATTTCAGATATCTAAATAAGGAATCCCTCAAGGGTCATTATCCTTTGCCTTCTATGGAGTAGATTCTACAAACGATGGTGGCGTGCGAGAGGTTTTCAATGTTAGATAGATATACTCTTGGTTTTAATCAGATCTTGCTCAAAGAAGAAGATCAATATAAAACAACATTTACGACCAAGTGGGGAACATATGCTTATCAAAATATACCCTTTGTCTTTCGAATGCAAGCATGACATTCTAGCGCGCAATGGATATTACCTTCAAATACTACATCAAAAAGTTCATCTTGGTTTACCTAGATGAAATTACGATCTTCTCAAAGTAGGGTGTAGATCATATGATGCATCGGAGAAATTATTTGAGATATGTAGAAAATTTGGGGTGTCTCTTAACCCCAAGAAGTGCAATTTCTCTATGGCACAAGGCAAGTTACTAGACCATGTGGTTTCAAAGGATGGAATCACTATCGATCATGACCACGTTTCATCCATTCTATCTCTTTCCTGTTAGTGCACAAGAAGGCCTTGTAGTTATTCCTCAACAAGATCAACTTTTCTCGGCACTTCATTCCTAATTTTACAGGACTGGTAAGGCCAATCACCTTCATGCTCAAGAAAGACATAGCTTTTAGGTGGACAAAGCAGAAGGAAGAGAAAGATTCAACAAGATCAAGTAAGAAAATATTTGTGTGCCAACTCTCATCAGCCCCAACTATTCAAAGTATTTCATCCTTTATGCTTATGTCGTTGATGCAAGTGTTGTTGTTATCCACACATAGGAAAATGAACAAGGACTAGAACAGCCCATGGCTTTCTTCAATCAGACATCTTGAAGAATTATGAGCTGAGATACGGTCACATGAAAAAATAAGTTTATGCCATTATGCATGCACTTAATAAGTTCAAAAGGATGATCTCAATAAACCACATCAAGGTGTTTGTTTCATACGCTTCATCATGGGAGCAAAAATTAGTGAGAAAAGAGCATGATGGGTGACAAAAATCATGGATTATGATGTGACTATCAAAGCCAAAAATCTAGTAAGAGGCGGTGCGCTCTGCAAGAAGCTTGTTGAGGATGTGCTTAATGAACTTGAGGCTTCATTATGTTTGGATGACGATCTCTCGAGCACAAAACTTGAATAGAATGTATATCCTAATGCTTGTGACTAGATGAAGGATATGATCACATTCCTTTCCAAGGGTACGTACCCTCCTGGTTTAAGAAAAGTAAAGAGAATACATTTGTGGTTGCAATCTATTCCATATGTTTTGATTGATGGTATTCTCTTCAAAAATAATCTTTATGGCATGTTGTTGAGATGTATAAACAGCGCACAAACTGAAAAAGTGTTAGCATAATTTCGCGATGGATTCTCTGGTGGACACTAATTTTCCAAGTCTATAGCAATGAAGATCATAATGGAAAGATTATTTTGGCCTATCCTATTCAAATATGTGCACAAGTGGGTCATGAAAATCAAATAATGTGCTTTCTTTAAAGGAAAAAAATATTGGCAAGAGCACTTCTCTCTCGACCAATCCAAGCGGATCAGCCTTTTGCACAATGGGGTCTTGACTTCATAGGCATGAGAAATCCTCCTTCAAGCATTGACCATAAATGGGTGCTGAAAGCTACGGACTACTTCACCAGATGGACAAAATATATCATGCTCAAGGAATCAACCGATTCAATCATCCTTGACTTTCTCAAGGGTATTATAACAAGGTTTGGCATTCCTCAAACCATTATCTCAAATAATGCAAAATCCTTCCTTGGTACTAAAATCACTGATTGGGCTCTTAGTCTTGGTATATACTTGAAGACTTCTTCCAACTATTACCCTCAAGGAAATGGTCCTGGCAGAGTTAACAAACAAGAACCTGATCAAAATCATGAAGTGAACAATAAACATCAACCAAATACAATGGCAAACAAAGGTCTCGTGTGTGTTCTAGGTGTACAAAATTATAGTGAAGAATTCAATAGGAACTTCATCTTATAAGCTCATCTATGGAAAGGAGGCTACACTTCCTTTGATACTTGAGTTGAATTCATTGGCACTTTTAAGCAACTAGAATCGAGGGCGCGGACTAAAGAAATTAGAATGGAATAGCTGGTTTAACTCAAAGAATCAAGGAATGTTGTCATGATCAAGCTAGAACAGCATCAGGAAGCAACAAAGAAGTGGCTTGATGGAAAGGCTAGGCCTCAAGATTTCAAATTTTGGGACTTGGTCTTAAAGTGTGATGCTGACATAGCTAAACCTAGGTGTTATTCAAATTTTGATGCACTTTGGAGTGGCCCATACATAATCATTTTGTGCAAAGAGGCTAGCTCTTTCAGTTAACTCATCTTAATGGAGGCACATTGAAAATCCCGGTGAATGGGATCTATCTCAAACCCTTCCATTGAGCTTGCTAGATCATATTTTATATATTAGAGTAGTTTCAATACCTCCAAGTGTGCTACATGCACATTTTTTTTGTACATAGTTCTTTCTTATCGTGTGCTTCTTGTGCATGCTCTTTTTTTTCTTCTAGGACTTTAGTCACTCTTCCAAGATAGTTTTAACAATTTTTGCAGGATTCAAAACAGAGTTGAAATCATTCATCAAGTGACTTCAAGCGGTAGTTCTTCAATTCTAGATCATAATTTCATAAGAAAACAATAGACTCCATACCCAATGGATGCTTCAGTGCTACTTATCTCCTTCATATAGTAGGGAGATGGCCTCGAAAGTCACCAAAAATTTATCCAAATAATTCTCTTAGTTTTTGGACAACCTACATTCACTTTCTAGCTTTGAGGTTCTACATTATAGGGTTGTGTACACTTAAATCATCTCCTTGGCACATCTCCTTGGTTACAGTTCCTCCCTGCACCTTGCGTGCTCCACTCTCGCGCCTTCCTTCCATTTTCCTTTTCCTCTTTTTCCCACTCTTCCCTTATGTGTGCCCTCTGTGTATCCACCTTATTCCCATCAGATATTCATCCTACGCACACACCTTAGACTTGATTTATAAATCGGCTAAGTCCCTATCATTTTTACACCTTTTCTCTTTGTTGTTGCACATTATCTTGTAATAATTGTGCCTCAACCATACATTCCTTCCTTGGGTATTTCTCCCATTTCCTCCCATGCACATCACTTTTGTGCATACCCTTCCTCTATTTTCTCTTGTGCCTCATTATTTTGTGTGCATGCCTTTACACCTTCTTTCTCTACCCTTATGTACCATGTCATCAATCACAAACATTGAGTGTGTTACATGTAACTAATCAAAGCACAATAATAGGTAACTAAATCCTTGCAACAAACTAATGGGTGACATATGGCAGAAAAGATAAAATAAATCAACAATTGGCCATTTCTACATCCAATCCATGTGTGCCACATGTCTTGTGTGCCTAGTTTGCACTGCAGATCTTCCTACAGTCATAAATTTTGTTCCAGTGCTCAGATCCTTGTGCTTTGAACTTTTGGAAATTTTCTAACGTATGTTGCATACTAGACCATTCAAATTCAAATTTCAGCAGGATTTGGTAGGTGAGGAGCTAGAAAACATATTTCACGCCATTAATATGTGATCTGTTTGCTTCAACCACCCAGATTTTATCCGATCTACCTTCTTTCCTTCTCTAACACGCCAAACAAACATGGGGAACCACACTTGACAGATTGTAGATAGATTTGCAGGCATTTATGGCTAGTAGTTGAGCTTTCAAGTCATATTTCCAACCTTCTCTTCTTCTCCTCTTTTTGCTTCACCTATAAATGTAAGAGCTTAGCTCGTTGTAAATGGCTAGACATTTTACATCCTTTAGTATTTGTTGAGGATCATATATCTTTGTGTTTTGATTCGTAGACCTATGGATCTGGCTCTTAGATGTGAATATCATCCTTCGAGTTTCCATTGTAATCGACTAAGCATACCCGGAAGTAATAGAAGTATTGTTTTGTGGTTATCTTCTACCTTAATGTGTTTTAGTTCTTCTTTCTTTCCTTCTTTTACATTGTATGTTTTTATGTCACTTTAAGTTCCTTTCCGCTCCATTTTCTAGTTGTGTTTCATGGAATCGATGATGTAAATGAGTTCTGGTTTGTGTTACATGTGCATAGCCTCACCTTGTGTTTTCTCCTTCATTTTTACTCAGAATAAATAGTATTCATCACACTTTTTCTGGTGCTATCACCTCCCTTAGTTTAGTTTTCCTTTCTTTTATCCCTCTATCCTTGGTCTTTTGGCATTGTTAGCTTAATTTTCCCTTCCAGAAATAGGAGTAGTAGTAGCAGTAGAAATAGGTAGAGGAATGGCCTTCTCACGGAGGTCTATCTCAAGTGCGCAAGGTCCCACAACTTAGAGACAATCCCATTGTTGACTATAATAACTCGAGTTCTTTCTATCCGAGACACGGGTGCACATTTGACAACCAACATAACCCTATATTAGAAATTTCTAAATATGATTCGTCTTGATAATTACCTATGTTTCTTGGTTAAGCATATAATGCCTTAACTATTTTATTCTGCAAACACTATAGTAAGGAATTCCTTTTCTTCCTGCATATAGCATGTCTCATAGTCTAACAAAGTGTGACTAATGAAGTAAATTGCACGTTCACATTTATCATCATCTTCTTGTGCTAACATGCAAGCCGGAGAGACACGTGTAGTGCAAGAATATAGGATAAGAGGATGATCCAATTTAGAAGGCATGAGTGTGGGAGGAAATAATAGGAAACACTTAATAGATTCAAATGCCTCGTGACACTCAGTCATCTAGATGTTACAGCAATCCTTCTTTAAAAATTATTGATCAAATGAGCAGTGCAAGTTAAATCAGGTATGAACATGTGGATTTCTCTGAGATTTCGAGAAAGGACCTGATGCTTGACTCATTTGCGGGTGAAGTCATCTCTAAGACTACCCAATTTTTTTCTAGATCTACGTCAATCCCTCATTAAGAGATGATGTAACCCAATAAATTCACTCTCATCACTCCAAATACGTACTTCTTTGGATTTAATTTGACATCGTATTCAATAACACAAGAGAGGATGATGCGAAGCACCTCGAGGTGATCGTGGAGCTTCTTAGCCTTAGCTAGAAGATCGTCAATGTACAATTCCACAATCTTGTGAATAAGATCATGGAATATATAGGTCATTTCCCATTGATAGGTAGTACTAAGCATTCTTAAGACCGAACGGCATGACCGTGTAGCAATAGGTACCCCAAGGAGTAGTGAAAGTGGTACTTTTTAATCCTCCTCAAAGATCCTAATTTGATTGTAACCCAAGAAACCATCCATGAGTGACAACAACTCGTATCCATTGTTACATCCATGATGACATCGATGGAAGGTAACAGGAAATCATCCTTGGGACACACCTTGTTTATGTCTCGAAAATCAATGCATATTCAAATTTTCCCATTCTTCTTGAGAATGGGGCTATGTTTGATACCCACATTGAATAATCTACAGGTTTGATGAATCCCACTTGTAGGAGCTTCATAACCTCTTCTTTGACCATCAAAGCCACTTTTGGATTCATATGTCTTGAATTTTATTTGATGGGCTTGGCATTAGGTTTGGTTACAAGATTGTGGACTACAACATGGGGAGAAATTCTGTCATCTCTTTGTAGTTGAATGCGAAGGATTTTTAATGCTCCTTGAGAACCTTCGTATGAATTTCCACTTCTTCTGGAGTTAAAGAAGAACCAAGTTTCAATATCTTAGGGTCTTCCTCTATCCCGATATTTATATCAATGGTCCCTTCGATTAAAGAGGCATTTCCTTCTTCAAACTCAAGCGAGGTGAAGGTAGTTCTAGTTCTCCTTCCTCCTCTACTTCATAGATTTTAAGGCCTTCGATGAGGAAGGAACCATCGTACGATCTCCAAAATAGGAGGAAGAGTGAGGTATGAGAGAAAAACCCCTCTTGTGATGTGTGGGATGAAGGTCAGTGTACGCATTAAGGTAACCTAATATAGCCTCATCATTCTCTACATAATCTAAACTAGTAGGCCTATTTTTAAGTTTCAACGTATGCCAGAATTGGATTGGTAGGCATTTTTCGAACTAGGGGTTCATCCAGGACTAAGACATTGAATTCAATATCTTCAAAATCTCCACTTGGAAAAAAGTGAGAAGTGGAAGTAGCCATGGAATCATCTAAAAGGTTTTGTTTACGTGGGATAGCTTTAATGGATATGAAGTCAAAAAATTTCTTAGGTTAAGTACGGAAGTCTTATAGAGCTACAAGTGTTCCACTCTAGTCCCGTAAACTTCTAAAACTTGGTTGGCAACTAGTTAGGAATCACCCAAAACTCTAATATTAAAAGCACCCATTATCTTGGCTACAATGAGACCAAGAATAAGAGCCTCATACTTGGCACCATTATTCATGCATTTAAAATTGAGCTTAAATGAAAAAGGAATAACCTTCCTTTTCGGGGAAGTGAGGATCACACCTACCCTAGCACCAAAACTTCACTTTGCTCCATCATAAATGTGTGTCCAATAGTTTCTAGGGAAGATTTATGTTTGGTCATTTCTATTATCTTCTTCCTCTACTTCGGAGACCTTGACCATAAAAATTACTTCGCTAGAAGAGATCCGAATCCTAGAACATGTCTTATGCCCAAAGAGTCAAAAGGAAGCAGAATAGGGAAATCGTTCTCCAACAACTCGACAATCTTATCAGTGGTTTCTGTTGGTATTGTCTCAACAACAAGCAATTTCATCTTTAGTTGCAACAACCCCATCAATTAAAATGGAAGTTTCTAGTGCCATCGTGGGAATCAATTTAGACTTTGGCGTTACATCTTTAGGTTTGTTCAATTGATTGGCGGGGAGTTCAAAATCAGTTTGGACCTCGGGTTTCTTCTTTAAGTTAGCTAGGTGAATATTGAAAGGTTTTGGGTCACCCTGAGTGATGAAGAATTTCCCCAAATATAGGAATTTGACTTCCTGGAATAGCGTGGAAGGGATTTCATTCATCTGATGGATCCAAGGCCGACCAAGAATAATATTATAGTTCGTTTCCCTATCTATAATATAAAGCTCGGTTAGAACCATCTTAGGCCTAATAGTAATTGGGAGCACTATGGTCCCTATGGATGTTGTTTTGAGACTGTCGTGGCCTCTCAAAGATATTTCTACTTGAGGAATAGTTGGTTTCCCTATAGCCTAAATTTTGGAGGAATGAAAAGGGAACAATATTAACAAGTTACCCCATTGTCAATCATTGCATGTTTAACGTAATTATTATAGATCTAGACCTGTAAATACAATGTTGGGTCACCTTTATGTGTCATCTCAGCATCGGTGGGCATCTTACTAATGTCAAAGATGAATCCAACATCTCTTTCAGGTTTCCCAGGAGGATAGACGTCAAATTTTATGTGGTTTATTTGTGCCTCCGGTAGAGGGGTAACATTAATCAAGTGACCAAGACCCAATGCTTCTAACAGAGCGGCTCAATAAGAAGGGAGTTTCTTCAACAAATCCAAAAAGGAGATGTGAGAAAAGGTCTTGGTTAAATCTATAATCAGATCATATGCCCCTATTGGCCTCGGAAGTATTGGAGTGTCATCCGACATAGATGGGTAGATGGGAATAGGATGCATTGAGTAATCACAAGTTCTTGTAGTTATGTTAATTTGAGGTTCATTATCTAATTTGACAAGACCCATAATCTTAGTTTGTTACCGACCATCCAACGGAGGTGCTACAGTGGGTTTGAAGAAGTGGAAGCTTCGTGTTCGTTGTGCTAGATAAATCAATGAATTGCACAATATATCAGATACTTGATGGAAAAAAATTACTCTTGATAAAATTAAAAAGCTCAAAAAAAAATCTTGAACTCTCCCAAAACTAGAGAGTACTTTCACAAAAGATCTAAAAAAATTTTAATCCATAATGCATCTAACTATTTATAGACTAAGGAGGTTGAGCGATTATAACTCCACCCTTAACTAATTAAATACTAAAAATAGAGTGCATTAATGTCTTAGGGAACAACCTCCCATAAAAATAGCAAAATAAGTTACACAGGTTTGACCAAGTCAACCCTACAACTTTGACTGATCCAGAGCTTAGAGGTTGTCTCACAATGGCTTTCAAGCCTTGCTAGGACTAGCAGTATCCCTTTCTTGTTCATACTCTTCTTCCTTTCCTTCCTGTAGTGAGCTTGCTCCTATACTCAAATAAATGTTTGATGATACCTTGGACTTCTTCCTCCTCCAGTCCACATGCATATTGATTTACCACATCTGCAGTCTCAATTTCCTTGGCAACTTTGGATGGAAACATCTTGACCCTTATTCACGACCTTCTTAAGATGATATATAAATTTTTGATGGGAAACCAATCTATAAATTTAGTCAATGAAATAATACTTTGTTACATCTTCATCTTCCTTAACCAAGCTTTTGAAATTCTCCATAACTTGATCAATAGGGAGAACATCAATGGTCTCATTTGTTTATTTGCAATGAATGTTACCAAATTCCTCCACAATATCATTTAGTCCATCTACTACTTTAACATGTTTTTCTTCTAGCTTGGTTATGACGCCTTGTAGTACATGTGCCCTAATTCAATGGCTTTTGAAACTCAAACAACTTTGAAATATCTTCAACCGTGCCCTAAATTCAATGGCTTTTGAAACTCAAACAACTTTGAAATATCTTCAACTATGCCCTCTTTCAGGAGAAAATATGAATCAACTTTTCTAATCTCCTTTCAAGTTTTCAAGGTGAGATCCAAATGATCATTATCTTCATTGATAACTCCACCCAACTTCATCACAAAAATATTTTTAGCATACAAATCATTATATAGATCAACAATCATCTTAATTAGTGGATAAGCATCTTGAACTAGACATTCCATCCACATACCAATGCCTTCCTTTCTTTCGTCTAATTTTTTCCACCATATGGTAGGACTTATCATCAAAGCTTGAAGAAACGACAAGGGCGGTTGTAACTTGCACTAGCTATGTAATCTTAGTGAGAAGAGCAGTGAGCTTCTCAACTTTTCCTTTCAACTCATCCTTGGTCACCTTATCTTTGTCATATTTTTCCAACAAATTCCCAGATCCACCTTCACTTCCTATTTTGTACCTTCATGATTATCTCTCCCGAGAGAGAACCTAGAAACTTGGTAGTCTATTGCCGTAATTATTTCTTTTGTCTTATCTCGTAGAAAGAGTAGCTATTTCAATGAATCTTTCCCTAGACTTATTAATTGATAAGTTAGATACAATTTGGGGTTTTTAGTTTACCTCTTAGGGGTGAGATTTAAAATGCTCAAATCAACCACATCAATGATAGGTACCTTCTTCTTCTACTTAGGAGTTTGACGATGTAGCCATTAGGTATAGCAGAAGGTGATGCAAAAGATATCAAATGCATAGATGTGGTAGAAATCTAAGAAATTGACAATAAAATAACACTAGTGGAAGCAATGGAAAGTGGTAGTGATGTAGTGATAATGGAAGGTGTAGTGGAAAAAATAGCCTTAGGAGTAGATGAAATAGAAGTAGAAATAGGAGGAAACTATTGAGGAAGTGGAGTGGAAAATGGAGATCCTATTATCTCTCCCACTGAGAGTGTAGGGAGAGAGGAAAACACTTGATCCATGGAAGGAGATGGAATGGAAGAAACAAGAAAGGAAGAGATGGAAGATAATGTTAGAGGAAGGATGCAAGATGTGGGGAAATTAGATTTGAAGGTGGAAAATATGGGAGAGAAGAAGAAAGAGAAGGCTACAATACCTGAGATACAATTCGTGAGACACTCAAATCAACCACTTTAGAAGATTGCAACTTTGGAGATAAGATTTTGGCAAAGTGGGAGTCTCCACACAAGATCCCGATCCTCTTAGAAAAAAATAAATCTTGTGTTATTTTCTAATGGGTTTGAGAGTTGACTTTTTACCTTTAGGAGGAGTAGGTTGAATTGTCATTGACTGAGCCTGTACCAATTTTGTAGGTTGATCTAACACTTTGGGTGTGATTCCCAAAGTTTCCATATATTCATAGGTTCTTCTTAAAATGGGGCCCACCTTATCCTTCTTCTTGTTACACTCTTGATTCGACCAATTTCTCCAAGGCAATGATTGGTTGGCAACATTATCTTTTTGATAGTTAGGATCCAATACCTTCTCATCATCCTTTAATCCCTTGGTACATTTACAATGCCAAAATACACCACTTCACTCAAAGTTAACCTCTCAAATTCCCTTTGTATCACAATAGTCTCATCTTGACGGTGAATCCAAATGTCCTCTAATTAGGGAACATGTATGCTGGCTAACCCCATTTTACAAAACTTGTCTCAATAATCAAAGTTAGTCCTTGGATGAAAATTCTTTAGAGTAACTTGAGACATCTTTGCCTCCACTTTCTTGGCTTTATAAATTTTTGCACATGTATATTTTCCTATAGTAATAAGAAATTGTATTCCTGCCTTGTGTTGATTATGTTGGATTTTATGATACTCAAGCAATTAGTGAACTAGCTCCATCAACACCCACTTACTTGGATCTCCCATGAACCTTGGCAATATAATATAAGCAAATGTTGGAAAATGAAGATAAATTCCTCCCCATTCCCACACTTCTTACCAAGCCTCATCCAAAATTCTCATATTATACAAATATTTTGTCAAAAAGTACAATAGAATAGTGAAGAAGGCATCATTTACTCTCCTGAAGTGTTTAGAACCTTCTTCCATGGTAAGCTGTAGGTAATAGTCATATATTTGAACAAATATTTTGACTCCCTTTAGATCTAATCTTGGATACTCTCTCATTATAGTTGTTACACAAACCAGATAAGAATTCATAAAGAAATTCTTCGAGGTCAGCATGTCTTCTAATTGGAAACATATTGAATTACTTATATGCTCACCCCATCGAATAAACTCTTTGTTCTTCTTAATCGTGGCTATGTACAGAAACATCCACTCTTGAAAATATCTAGCTGTAGGAAGACTTGAAACCTTACTCAATAGTGTAATTATATCATTGACCTCTTAAATGAAATCTAAACGGGGAAGTGTCTTAGGGAACTTTGATATAGTGCCTTTATTCTTAGCTAATTACCTCTTGACAATGATCTTGTGAAATTTTCATTGTCCACCACATGTAATGCTTAATTACGGATTATGAGAGATTTTTGTATATCCCTATACATTAAAGGAGTTTGAGAATATCTTCAAATAAATCACTATCCATCCTAATCACAATATTTTTGTCACCATATTTCACGTTATGGGTGGCCTTGTCAAAATTTTAGGCTACAACTAGCAAAAATTAGGGCATTATATGGATGGTGGGAAAGCACACGCAAGAGGAAGCCCACTATCATAAATTACTTGCATCCAAGGCTTCTTGTTTGAATCTTTAACCCTTTGTCAAAAATTGGTCATGTCTATATGCCCAAAATTAGTGTCCCCAATATTTTCCATGTCTAAATAAATGTTGGAGGGAGGAGATACCCTAAATAAGTGCAATTCATCTTTTCCTTACCTTTTGAAGAAGAAGCAAAATCTTCTGTTAAAAGTCCAAGAATTCAGACTTTGGACTCATATTGAGATCTGAAAAATAATTGTAAAAATATTTGTCGACTTTCGAAAGTCTAAATCCGAAGTCCCAAAGTGCCAAGTCTCTAAAATATTCTAACCTCAAAAGTCCTAAATCAAATAGTTATGAATCCACCTAGTCACCAAAACCCAAAAATCTGAGTATCCAAAGTCACAGAGTTCAAAAGTCTGAAAATGGAGAGTTCTGAATTCCGAAAATGCAGACCTCTGAAGTGATCAACCTCTTAACTTGCAAAACCCTAAACTCTGAAATGAAATATATCCTAATTCTAAAATCCCTAAAATCCGAAATAAAATTCTTCCAACCCCAAAATGAAATACTCTAAAACCCAAATTTTTGAAACCACAAAATAGAAACCATGAACTTCGAAAGCCATGATGACTCCTCTAGGTTCCAAAAGGAAATTTTGATGTTTTATTTTATGAAACTTAAATCTCTGACTGCTCTTTGCTCGCCAAAGATAATCTTTGTCCCTGTTAGAACACAACTTTACTTTTTAGGCTTTGAAATGGTCAACGCAGTGATTAAGTGGAACATGTGAGCAAAACCATATGGGGCTAACAAGATCTTGTGAAACAATGAGAAAGAGAGGGCCAAAAAAAAAGAAAAGGAAAAATAAAAAATCCTAGACACACAAAAATGAAACGAAACCTAACAAGAATACGAAAAATGAAGAAAATTATTTAAAATTACCTCAAAAATATTCCTTGAAAGTATGGTGAGATTTTAGTAAAATTCGGTGTTGTCAAAGTACAATTACCGAGTGAAAATGGTAGGTAAAATCGAAGTTTATATAGGTAAACTAAAAATTAATGCCCAAGTGCCGACATGTGTGAAGTAGTTGGAAACTTAATGCTTTAGAGATCGGAGTCCGAAATTCCCACATGAACCATTTTCAATAAACAATCAAACCTTGAAGTCTAAGAACTAAAATTTCTGAAATTTTGGAACTTTGGACTTTGGAACCTATCCCTCAATCTTCGTAAAACTCATTCATGAATCTAAAACCCAAAATTCTAAAATTTAGAACTTCAAATTTTCAGATTTTAGAACTTCCTAAACATTTTCGTAAAATGGGTAAAGGACTCGAATTTTGAATTAAAAATATCTTAAGGCCGAATTTTGGAATTTGGTACAACTCTTGAATTTTGCAAGAAAAACATAAGTAGAAAACCGAAATCTGAAATTTGACCTTTCGTATGATAAGGAAAAATTTCAAAGTAAAATTTTAGAATGGGAGAGTAAATAATTTGTCAAAAGTTTATGGCTCTTCCAAAGAAGGGTAACTTGTAAAGTTAACATTTTTGGCAACCTCTGGGGATGATTTCCTTCTAATTAGTATTCTAGTAGCCTTAATCAATCCATTAGGAAATGAGTCTTAAACCCTAAAAAAATTAGAAAAAAAAAAAGAAAAAGAGACAAGAAAAGTAGAAAATAAAAACACAAAACAATTAACAATGTCTAGAGCACTTGGAGGAAAAGGACCTAAACTAAATCTGGACAAAGGTAAAACTCTCAAAAGCAAGCTTTGAGATGTATCTCATTCACATGAATGTGAAGCATAGCTTATCCATTGAGTCTTGATAAGAAAAATGAATTTGCTTCCTACTGCAACTTGTAATGACATATGGTCCACTCTAAAGAGCCTCAAACTAAGTGTGCATTCCGGCTTGGCCCTATCAAGCATCCCATTTGAGAACTAAATCCCCTCCTAAAAATTTTCTTAGTCTGAGCCTGATGTTGCTCCAAAGTATTCATTTATTTTTTCCTAACTTCTTCCAACTCCATCAACTCGGAAAATATGACTGTCATAGGATCACTTTCCATAACCTCTGGTTGATGTGCCAATTCTAAAGAAGGAAATTCAAGTGATAATGGAAGTTTTTCTTCCTACTATACACAAGTATGAAATGGGATTTACGATGGCCCTTTTTGGGGTGATCCAATCTACCCCACAAAGCATTTTTGAGTTGTTTGTGTCAAGTCCTTGTTGGTCTCCATTATGCATTTGATAATATGTATCGATTCTTATTGCTAGACTCAACCAATATGTTTCCTTTCGGATAGAACTAGATGAAGTCTTAAGATAAAATCCATTCTTAATAACCCATGCATTCAATTCTAGACCAAGAAAATCCATCGCATTATCTAAAATAATTGTAAATGGAACACCAAACCTTGTCATTATGCCCTCTAGGAAATCAAGAACAACCTTCTCATTACCCTCATTTAGCACAATGGCCTTTGTCCATGAAGTAAAGTAATATGTTGCAGTAAGGACACAATTATGTACATCACTGGATGGAGGATTAATCATCCCAATGAAATATAACCCCCATTGAACAAAGGGTTGATCCACTTGAATTGGCTGAAGGGGAAGAGCTGCTAGCTTCTTCTTTCCAATAAAAAGGCACATTCCTTACGCTTATTTATCTAGATATGGGCGTCTTTGAACAAATATGGCTAATAATAGTCAGCCCTCATGACTTTTTAGAATTTGTTCGCGCAGAGTAATGTCCTCCCGATAAACCATCGTGAAATTCTCCCAATATATTATCCACTTGCTCTCGGCCTTATACATTGAATGAGAACACCATTTAAATCCCTACGAAAAAGAACACCATATACTAGAACATAAGGAATGGATTAAAGATGAAAGTTTTACCTTTGAGTCTTATCTAAGTTAACGAGATACGTCACCGATAGAATGAAGGTCTTCATTCTGATAGCCAGTCAACTTGAACATCTTCTATGCCATTATTGAAGTGCCACATCCTCTTCACCTTTTGACTCTAAATCTACAACAAGTTGTTTACACAACCCTTTCCCTCTAACTAGCTTAGTAACATTTATGTGCATGTCATACTCCATGACTTTAGTAATCCACCCAAAACATTTTCTCACTCATATCTTTATTCAGCAAAAAATATTTAACTCCCAGATGAGACACCATCGATTGATTCTATTATTATACAACATGTGTCCAAAATTCTTTAAAGCTTGAATGATAGAAAACACTTTCTTTTCAACATATGAATATCTATGTTCATAATATTTTAGGGATTGGATAAATAAAGTAACGGTTTGTTCCATCGATCATCATTCTCCTAAGTGAGGATACCAGAAATACTTTCTTGACCTGTAAAGGCATAAAGAATAAAATATTTATCAAACCTAGGATTTACCAATGTAGGGGACTGAGAGATAGTTGTCTTCATGGCTTCAAAAATCTCTTTTCCTTCCCTCATCCAAGAAAAAGGTAAATTCTTCTTCAACATGGTTTTTAATGGTTTAGCCAAGGCTATGAACTGAGGAATGAATCTCTACACAAAATTTATAGTTCCTAGAAAACTCGTAGGCCCTTCTTGTGACTTGCAAGAAACATGGACAATATTGAGTGAATCCTAGCTAGGTCAATAGAAATTCCCTCCACTGAAACAACGTGTCCCAACAACTTTCCCTCATGCACCTATAAAAATGCATTTTCAGGATTAAGTGAAACCCCAAACTCTCTGCATATTTGAAAAAAATTCTTAGATGGGAAATGTGATATTTTGCATGCTTGGATTATACAGTAATATCATCAAGATACACTAGGATAATTTCATTGATCAATCCCTTAAAGGACATGTCCATAGCTCACTAGAAGGTATCTCTAGCATTAGATAATCCAAACAACATTTTTTATAGGAGTATGTACCCCACTTGGTAGATAAATTTGTCTTGAAGTGATCAGATTCCTTAACCAAAATATGATTATAACCCGAAAATCTATCGAGCAAAGAGAACATTTGGGATCCGGCTACCATTTGAAGAATTTTCTCCATAAACGGGACAAGATAATGGTCCTTTAATGAGGCCCAATTTTAAGTCCCTGAAGTCCACACATAACCGGATCTCTCCATTTTCTTCCTAATGGGAACTAAATTGGCTACCCAAGAGGAATGTTTGATTGAAAAATAATGCTAGCCTCAATAAGCTTTGAAATTTCCTTTCTCATTAGTGGTTCAATCTTGGGATTCACCGGTCTCTGCTTCTTCCAAACTAGCTTAGCATTAGGGTCAAGTTCGATGGTATGTTATGCCAAACCTAGATCAAAGCCACACAGATCCTTATAACTCCATGAAAAAACATCATTATACTCTTGAAAAGTTCAACAAAATCCTTTTTCTCTTCTGGGGTACACACTTTTCCAATCTTTAGAAAATTTTCCTTTGCTACCTCAACCTCTTCAAAATCATCTTCTTTGACTACTATATTAGCACTCTATCTTTTAACCTAATCATCTGAATTAAAAATTGACTCAAGGGTGACCAAACCTTTTGAAAACTTATTTCTTATTAGTTGTATAATCTGGTTGTTATATGCTTCCTGCAACTTAGCTTGATTTTTCATAGCAAATTCTACTTCTTCTTGTAGAAAAAGAATGATTTGTTTATCACTATCAAATACTTGCCAACTACCTACATTATCAGGAACTATAGGCTGAACAACCATTTTAACGAGTTACCATTCATCCTTCATGATATCAATAGGTACATCATACTATAAGCCAACTATGGCAAATGTGTCACCTTACTTATTTTGACTCCTAGAAATCATATGGATCCCTCAAAATCTTCAATCAAATTCCAAACATGGTTCTTGTATGACCTTAGAAAATTGTTCTTTGTCACACTATGAGCTCTTACGATGTACAACCTGATTCACTATATCCAAAAATATTTAAAGCTTTGATTCCTCTTTTCTAAGCCAACTAGATTCCTTGACGTGTGTTTCATATTCAGCCACATTCTTAGTAAACTGAATTGTAATCGAATGATGAAAATATTTCTCACCTTGTGGAGAAATCAACATGACACCAACACCTACTCCATTCTTACTTCTTAAGCCATCAAAGAACAACTGCCAAATTCCTTCAGAGCTTTTTGGGTTTTGAGAAGCTGCAATATAACTGTGCCTTCTTCATGAATACAATACGTGCCTAACCCTGTCTCCTCCAAAAGTAACAAACCATCTTCTTCTTCCACCAATGCTTCAACATAGGGATCAAACTGATGATCTATACTTACCTCATCTAGCACAATATCAAGGACTTCTTCCACAAGAGTAGTTGATTCATGGTCGGAAACTTCTTCTTCTTGATCACAAATAGTATAGTTTCCATTTATAGGACTAGCAGTATAAGGCTCCACATGATTATGAAAAATTGGCTCTGCCCTTATAGTTACCTTAGTTCGTATCGAGTCCTAAGAATCATATGTGACCAATCAGTGGATAGATAACCGCCCCCTCTTAGAAGTGAAGTCCTATGATAAGCATACGGCGAAGAAAGGATGAAGATCAATGTGTTGGGGTTAGCACAAGGTTGTACAGATAATATATCAAATCTAAGCATACATGCAATAAAAGCATATATTCTACCAGAAGAAATATACAAAACAAGAGATATAAATCAACACCAGATTTAACATGGTTCACCCAAAGTGTGGGCTACATACACCAAGAAACAAGCCAATCTATTATCCAAATCTTTCAGGAGATATATAATGAATATTTACAATCTTCCACACCTCTCACAATGTACAGTACTTTCTTTCTCTCAATTTTCTCCTTCTTCTCCAAGAATTATCTCTCTCGCAATTATTTTCACAATAATCATTAACTCTCTCTTCTAACCCTAGCTTTCTATCTTATAAATACCTTATACAAACTTAGGGCACTTAGCCATGCAATTATAATCAATAGATCTACTTTAATACTAAAATTAGATCTAATTCCCGTGAGTTAAATAAAATACTCACACACAGGTAATTGATGTTGGTTAGCCCTAACCGATGTTGGTTCCTACTTGCCTAACTGATGTTAGTCATAGGTGACTGATGTCGGTCCCTTCATAACCAATGTCGGTTACTATGTTTTCCAGCAAGTTTAATATAGCATGCTAAACTGAAGTAATTGAGCTCCACAACTCAACAATCTCCCACTTAGAGATAAATTATTGCACTATACTTGTACAACGTCATTCTTGGATCCTTTCCTTAGCTTTATTTCTTCCTCTTCAAGTCTCAAACTCGAAGACCAACAAAAGTGGAGTGTAGCTCCAAATTCTCTTTTGCTAATGGCTTCATTAGAATATCCACATGGTTTTCACTCGTATGAATCTTCTCCAATTTCAACTGCCCATCCTCCAATGCCTGTCATATGAAGTGATACCTCAACTAAATCTATTTTGTTCTAGAATGAAACGTTGATTTCTTTGCCAAATGAATTGCACTCTGACTATCACTGAACAATTTACAATCATCTTGCTCCTTTATTAACTCTTCCATAAACCTGGCCATCCATATCATCTCTTTACTAGCCTCTATAGTTGAAACATACTCTCGCCTCTCGTAGTAGAAAAAGCCACAACCTTCTACAATCTCAAAATCCATCTAACTGTCATTCCACCTACTATGAAAATATATCGAGTAGTGCTACTTCTACCATCCAAAACTCTAGCCATATCCAAACCAACATAGCCACATAAAGAAATATCTAAACCTTCATAGCATAATAGCATGCTAGATGTACCTCTTAAATACCTAAGTATCCATTGGACTTCTTTCCAATGCTCTTTACCTAGATTGTTCATAAATCTACTCACGACTCCCACTACCTATGCAATGTCCAGGTCTCGGTACATGAGACTCCAAACTATTGAAGCATATAGTACTTTTGTTATGTATTTGACCTCCTCATGTGATGAAGGACACGATCTTTTCTCAACTTGAAGTGTCTAGCCATAGGTGTACTTACAGGTTTTGAATTATGCATTTTAAAACTTAATTTATTTTTCTTCCTCTCTCTGTGTATTTGCATGCCAAGGATTCTTTTTGCAGCTCCTAAATCCTTCATAGAAAATGTGTGAACTATCTTTCTCTTAAGTTCATCAATGTCCTGCATATTAGATCCCGCAATAAACATATCATCCACATACAAGAACAAAATAATATAGCTCCCATTTTCAACATTCTTGAAATAAACACAATGGTCGATTCACATCTCAACTAGCCATGCTCATGCATGAAACTATTAAACCTCGTGTACCATTTCCTTGGAGCTTTCTTGAGCCCATATATGCTCTTTTCAACCTACACACTAATTTCTCCTTACCCTTGACTTCATACCCAAGCGGTTGTTACATATAAATCTCTTCATCCAAATCATCATGAAGGAAATCCATCATCACATCTAGTTGCTCTAAATGAAAATCATGTATCGCATGCTAAACTCAATACAATACGTATGGAAGTCATTTTAAATACTGGGGAGAAAATATTTCACCAAATTCAATTCCTACTTTCTATGCAAATCCCTTTACTACAAGCCTTACCTTGTACCTTTTCTATCCACCATCTTCTTCCTTGATCATGTAAACCCATTTTTTCTATAATGTCCTCTTACCTATTGGCAACTTAGCCAAATCCCAAGTCTAGTTTTGTTCCAAGGAGTCCATCTCTTCATCCATGCCATGCTCCCACTAAACATGGGTCTCATCCCGCATTGATTCTTCAAAAATTATGGTTCACTATACGGATGAAATTGCAACCTTCAACCACACTCGACCCCCGAGGTCATGCCGAGTAGCCGATTTTGAATTTTTGACTAACTATAGGAGGATCGGTGACTAAAATATGGTATTGTGATCTCTAATAGCTGAAATGGTAAAGGGGGTTTAAAGGCTATGAACGGGTAGCATAAATTCCCTATGGTTTATTGTCCTTACTTGGATCAAAGTTTTAATCTAGTTTGAAGTTTCCAAATTAACCAAGTTGAAATTAAAAATCTATGATATCGCTAAAAGGAAACTAATTTTAAAAATCACAAAACTAAAATATTACAATCACAAACAAAAATTTACTTCTATTCTAAATAATCAAATCTACTTCTACACTAAAACTAAACAAGCGAGATAACCCAATGTGGTTATTCACCTATGCTGAGTGTACTGAATCTAAACTAACTTAAAACAATAACTTTTCAAATGATCTATGATGTGTAGACAACCTCCTACAAATATTCTCTCCTTCAGATCCACAAGGATGGGAAGAAGAGGATCCATCACCGGGATTTCTATGAAAGATTCAAACCCTCTTGGAAATTAACTAATTACTTATAAATGAAAAGAAATTGATTTCTACTCTATTTGATATGATGTAACAATGATAAATTGCAGGAATGAAGGAAATAAAATAACACATCCAACCTAGAATTCACATAATAGAGGTAAATCCAGTTGTGTAGTAATATGTCCCCTTAGTTTGTTCCTTTCTTTCTCTAAGTGTTCATGTGAGTCCAAGAGATTAGGAATGCAAGAATAACAGTAGGAGGATGGCACTCGAGCAATGGCAGCTTGGTTAATTTGGAAACTTCAAAATAGATTAACACTTTGATCTAAGGCAAACAAACCGTAGGGAATTTAAGTTACCCGTTCATAGCCTCTAAATCTCCCCTTTTCTAGCTCAGCCTACTAGAGATCACACTACCATATTTTAGTCATTGATCCTCCTATAGTTAGCCACAAACATTCAACATCGGTTTCTCTCCGGCACGACTGGGGGTCGAGTGTAGTTGAAGGTTGCATGTCAATTTTCATCCGTATAAATTGGTGAACCAGATGTAAAGAACTAGTCTCTAAATGTTTCAACTTTCATCGTACATCCTTTATTCTCGTAGGAATTCTTATACCCCGAATATGTTAGGATATAATAAGCACAAATCGGCCCATCCCGAGTTTCAACCTGTACCATTACCAATCAAATATACCACAACAATCACCTTCACTTTCAACATGGGTAGACAACCACTCATCCACTCAAAACCCTCTGCTTCAGGAACCAATGTTGGTTCTTCTATACGCATTGAAGAACTTGATCAAGTCACTCAGAATTATCCCCTTAAACAATCAAGCTCAAATAACATGACATTCACTAGTGAAGCAAGTTCATCTCCTCGGTATTGTTTTGACATCCCATTACCGTGTAATCCGATCAACTCCCCCATCTAGATGAGGAGTACTTAGCACGATATGCTAGGAGTGAACAACACTTCCGAACATGAACCAATCTTTTGATAGGTTACAAGGAAAAGGTGATGTCCTGCTTCAAAACAATAATGCTACCCCACCACCAATTGATAATACAACCAATGAGGGGTGGCAACATCGTGAAAATTCATAGCAGGATACCATACTCCTCAATAACCTCCAAGGGTTCAACAAAAGGTACCTAAGAAAGACACCACCCGTCAATGGGTAATGTCATTTCAACTCGGTAGACAAGGTCGAAGAGTTAGAGATTACCCAAAAATATAGAATTCATACGCAGAGCAAGAGTGAACTCCGTTCTACCCATAGAACTATGGGAAAATACCTACTACACAGAATCCTCCAATCTACATGAATAATCCAAACCATGGGGATTTATTAACTGGGACGGTACCTTAGCTATGCCTTCTCAAGCCATATATAGATACCTACAACAGATGCCATCCGGAAGTGCATTCTCAAACGCTATACCAGCCAGTAAATACGAGGTTCCCCGGCTTCACGACTTCAGCCGTATCAAAGAGGCCAACCCCCTATATGCACAATTACTATAATTTTCCACAAGGAGATGTGTATACCTATCTGGGTCCTTATGGTTATCCACAGGGAATGCATTATGCCTCAAAAAATTCCTACACCATGTTGTTTTAGTAATCAATGCAACATTTGCTTCCCCAATAAGGACCATCAATGGTTGCAGCGTAACGCACGTAATGGGAACCTACTCTGAGTACCTAAAGGATCCTCTGGACTTTTCCATCTGCGGTCATGCTCCCAAGGCCATTGCTGATCTTCCAAAGTTTAAAGGGGAAGGTGACCCAAATGCTCATATCAAAGCCTACACAACAACCATTTGAGAGTTGCTCCCGTGGGATGTAGTTGTTGCAAAAATATTCCCTAAGACATTAGAAGGCATCGCTCTCGACTGGTATTATAGAATACTAGAGGCCTCGATACACTCTTTTAAACAACTCATGTTAGATTTCATTAAGGCTTTCAATATGAATAAGCTACTAAGAACAGGATCAGAGAATTCTTGCACATCAAACAAGAACATAATGAATCTATAGCCCACTTCATTCAGAGGTGGTGACAAGTTCTCTATTCTTCCGCAAGTGCTCCAAACATGGATCAAACGGAACTTTGTGATTTATTCCTCCACTCTCTCAATAGAGAGATAAAGGAAGAGGTTCAAAAGTTCCCACTAAGGAGCTATGAAGAGGTGCTAGAGGGTGCTCTTCGGATCGACCAAGCGGCCATTGACAATGGTCATAAGACCTATGGAGCAAATGGGAAGTTAGTCACTCCCAATCAAAATAATCTCGGCTACTCCAACAACACGAACAACAATCAAGGACCAAAGATCCTTAATAAGAATCGTGGAGTCATGATCAATGGTGTGACTGACCAACCCAAAATCCTAATGTTGTTAATCCTACTAACACAGGTGTTACAAATAGCAACAACAATAATGGAAATAATCGAGAAACAACAATTTCTCACCCTCAAGTAAATGTTGTGGATTTTAATCATCCTCAACAACAACAACAACAACCTCAGCAACAGAGACAAACACAAACACCAAGCCCTAGTCAATACCTAGGGGATATCCTAACCAATTATAAAACCAAGGGAAAGGGTTTAAAAATTTTAACTATAACAATCAACAACCAAACAATAACCATAACTTTGGGCCACAACAAGGAACAAATCAAAGGCCACAAGATTATGACCGGATCTATACTGTGGTTTCCATAGGGTTTGTGGGCATGATGCAAGAACATGTTGTGATTGCAATAAGTTTCTACAATGCTTGCCAGAGGATCAATGACAGTTGTTTGTCCATATGTTCCTAGAAAACCCCACCGTACCAATGCAAAACACCTATATAGGACCAGTATCTCCGCAGAACACACCACTGGGGATCTTCAATTATCCTCTCCCCACACATCCAAATGATGGTATATTAGATCCCAATGATTCTCGTTATCCAAAATTCACCCCTCAAGGTAATTTTGATAACATGCATCAGATTATTCAGTCCCGAGCAAGTAGATTGATTCAAGGCAAAAAAGCATGTTTTTTGGGGTCCCTTGGCCTTTTTCTAACTCTCCCATCCAAGAAGAAATCCCAACGAGTTAGAGAAAATGGAAAAATGCAGAAAATAAGGTTGCAGGACTGTTTTAAAGCATTTCGGGTCGTACTGAGGTTCGTCGTACCAAGCTTGGGGCCGAAAAAGCAAGAAAATTTGTTCCGCGGGATAGGTGGAACAGTTGGGACAGTTGGGATGTCGGGACGTGCGGGATGCGAAAAGCTGAAATGGCCAAGAGTAGGAAAAAATGCCCAAGTCTTTTGTTTCACGCGGTTTGGGATAGTCAGACAAAAGTACACGGAGGACGCGAACCGGCCAATTCGCCGAAAGACAGTCCATTTCGGGCGGTTCGGAGATATTTATCCCTGATAGTTCGGGACATCGGGCCAAAGGTATGTGAGGGACGTGCGAGACATGAAAAGGTGAAATGGCTGAAAAGAGACAAGGAGGCCCGCGAACGAATCAAGAATGTGCCATGTGTTAGAAGGTTGAAAAGTTGCTAAGTGTTTAGCTGTGAGGTAAAAATGCGCCCCTCGGGCCCGAACCAATAAAATAGTGCCACGTGTCCAAGTTTAAGGGCACAAAAGTAATTTTCAGAGGATGAACCTATGGATGAATCAAATCCCGACACGTGTCATCCAGTGGCAGCGCGGAAAAAATTCAAATATTTTCCCGCCTATCCGTTTTGGCCTGTTTTTGCCATAAATCTTCGGGATCGCCATAACTTTCGATCTAGAGCTCGATTTTCACGTTCTTTATATAAATGGAAATTTGGTGAAATTATCTACATGATTCCGGGTCAATCTTGCATTTTGGTTCAGTTTGGAGAGAGAAAATCAAGAAACGTCTCTCGGCACATGGTAATGGCGAATCGACGCGTTTCAACAACCGATTTTAATGTAAAATGGGTCGCTTTCTTCTCAAAGATGGCCAAAAATGTCAGGGCATGGGTCTGTAAGGATGCCCATGTTGTTTTAATGCATCTGCATTCAATGAGGAATGGCTCCCATGTTTTTTCATGTTTTCTCTCTCCTGGGCTCGACCCATGCATTGTAAATAGCCAGATTTGGCTCATTCTCTAGGGGGAACATTTCTTTGGATAGCAAGCTTCTTCTTTCACCTTCACAGGTGATTTTTGCAAGTATCAGACCTCTTCTAAAATTGTAACAGTTTTCTGCCTCTTTGATGTTGTAATGAAGGGATTTTGACAATGGAAATGACAATGCAGGCTCTCACCAGCTTTTAGTCCTCTGTTTGTGTTGCTTGTTTCATTTCAGACCTCTGATTACATCTTATCAACCTGTGCATGATGTTTTATGTTGCATTTTATGATCTATGTCTATCTACAGAACAAGAAGTGTTCACCACTCCTCCTTTGGTGTATCACCTGTTAGTTTAGTTTCATTTTTACACTTTCTATCTCTATCTCCTTGGATTTTAGAGTAGGATTAGGTTTCAAACCTCTGCAATAGTGCAAATAATAGATCTAATCAGAGGAGTTTGAGGAACCAGCCTCTAATCTGGAGATTCCTCTCTCATTTTGCAAGTCCCACACTTGGAGAGAGGTTTCAATGTTGTGTAATCGCACTGGATGCTAGTATGATCAAACTAGAAATCTGATCAACATCCAGGGGGTGCTGCTGATTTACAACAACAGGTTCAAATAAAGTTGTTGTAATAGGGACTCATGATCATGAAGCTTCAACTTCATCAAACCCATAGGTGGCACCTCCTCTGGACGGCCGCCAACAAACCAAAATTGTGGGCCTAGTTGAGTTAGACGTTGAACCCCAAATCAACGCTACAACAAGAGCTAGGGATTATTCTTTGCAATCAATCTCGATTTATCCAGATGTGTCAGAAATATTCATGATACACTAAGCAAGCTGGTAGGGGCTTATGATCTAATCAGTGATTTGACCAAGACCTTTTCACATATTTCCTTCTTAGATCTACTAAATAATTCCCCTGCTCATCGAGCCTGCTCTATTAGAAGTGCTAGGTCTTGGTCATTTTATTAATGTTACCCCCATCGAGGCACATATAAATCATAGACTTTAACGTTTCCCCTCCAAGGCAACCTGAAAGGGACATTGGGTTTTTTTACATAAGTAAGATGCCTACGGATGCATGCAAAAAGCAAATTTAAGTGAACCGTCGCATGTTTAAAACACGTGTGAAGAATCTAGAAAAAGTGGGCAGACAACCACTCTGCAGGTAGTAGTTTCGGGACCGTTTCCCAGTGCAGGGGTACAAGTTTGTGAACCACCACCCGGTGGGCAAAGTGGTCCTAGCATCGAAGGCCAAAATAAGCACAAAAAGAAGCGAGAAGCTAGAAGAAAGCATGTAAAAGCTAAGTAAGCATGTCTAGGCTACAAATATGCACTACGAATGGGTCTTGGAGCTTGAACACCTTTTGAAAGTACATGAATCGTCATTGGGGATTTTTGTAACCATTTTTTTGACAATGTAGCACATACAATTTTGGGTGCGTACATATTGTGCGAGATAACTCTCAATATACCCAATTTTGGGTGCGTACATATTGTGTAGAAGACTACCCATTCCCTATGGTTCAAACGGAGGAAGATCAGATCGTCACTCTAAGAGTTTCATAATTCTTGTTGTCGTCTTAGTGGACATTGTTTCCATAGATATTGATTTACCCTTATCTTTTTTTGCCACCTCAAATATTTTTGGGTTAATGACTTCAACCTTTGGAATGTCCTGGGGTGACCGGGACTAACTCTTTTGTTGGATGTGGTTTGTTCAATTGATTTGCAAGAATTTCATACTGTATGGACTCCTTTCTTCTTCTTGAAGTTTTCTAATTGTATATCGAAGGGCTTAGGATCCCCTTTAGTGATGAAGACCTTCCCCAAATGGAGAAATCTAACCTCCTGAAATAGGGTAAAAGGGATAGCCTTCATTCGATGAATCCAAGGTATCCCAAGGATAGTGTTATAACCTTTTTCCTTTTCGATAATGCAAAACTTCATCAAGATGGTTTTGGACCAAGTGTGACCGGAAGAACTATGGTTCCAATCGAGGTTGCCTTAATACCGTCGTGCCCCTTAATGTGTTTCTTGTAGAGGAACAATTTTTCTCTCCATATCCCAACATCTGCAAGAAAGATAAGGGAACCACACTTACAGCAGCCCCATCATCAATCATGGCTCTCTTAATGCAATTGTTATAAACCCAAACTTGTAAAAATAATGCAGGATCACCTCTTCGAGCAATTTCAGTGTCAGATGGCATCTTGTTTATTTAAAAAAAAAAACCTAGTGTCCCTATCATTTTGTTCTAGAGGATGTATTTCAAATTCAATATGGTTTATTTGAGTGCTAGGATGTGGTGTAACATGGATTAGATGACCAAGACCTAGTGCATTGAGCAACACAAATGATGCACATGTGAATTATTCAGCAAAAATCTAGAAATGAAATGTGAGAAAAGGTCTTGTTCAAATATGATATTAAATCATAGGCTCCTACCGGTTTTGAAATTGTAGGAACATCATCCTATGGGAAGGAAAGATCGGGAAGGGGTTGTGAAACATACTCCATCCAATTTGTTGCATTAATTTCATGCTCAACCTCTAACTCAATTGATTCCAAGATTTGTGTGTTATCATATGAACCAAGGTTAGGAGTGACCCGAGGTTAATATTTGTGTGAATGCAAGAATATTAATAGGAGGATGGCACTTGAGAAATGGTGATTTGATGGTAGTCCGAATGTAATGCAAGTAGAAGAGAGATAAGCGTAAGAGATTAGAGCTTGGTTATGTAATTCCTAGCAAGATCATAGCAGCAACACAATACAAGATACACAAAATTCTCAAGCCCTTTGCTTGAAATACAAGCATGGAATTATAGGAATGGAGGATGGGAGGTTACTTCATGCACAAGGAAAGAAGAGGCAATTCTAACTAATTAAATCTTGTTTAAAATAGAGCAAGGAGAACCAAGAAAATGAAGTTATTTTTAGCCAATTCGGCGCACGAATGTATTCAAAAAGAAAATTTAAGTGAACTGTCTCATGTTTAAAACACACGTGAAGAATCTAGTAAAAGTGGGCAAGACCACCAAATTGCATTAGGCGGTGGTTTTAGGACCACCGCCTAGGCATGGCGGCGGTTTCATGAACTACCACCCACGAGGCGGTGGTCCTAATCAAGGCCAAAAAAGCACAAAAAGAAGCGGGAAGCTAGAAGAAAGCATAAAAATCTAAGGATGTTTAGGCTACAAATATTCACTGGGAATGGGTTTTGGAGCTCGAACACCTTCGAAAGGACATGAAACATCATTGGGGACTTTTGTAACCATATTCGACAATGTAGAGTTATCCGGAGAGTTTCTACATCTCGCACTTGTACTGGATTTACCTCTATTATGTGAATTCCAGGTTGGATGTGTTGTTTGATTTCTTTCATTCCTACAATTTATCATTGTTACATCATATCAAATAGAGTAGAAATCAATTTCCTTTCATTTGCAAATAATTAGTTAATTTCCAAGAGGCTTTGAATATTTCATAGCAATTCCCGGTGATGGATCCCCTTCTTCCCATCCTTATGGATCTGAAGGAGAGAATATCTTCAAGAGGTTGTCTACACATCATAGATCATTTGGAAAAGTTATTGTTTTAATTTAGTTTAGATTCAATACACTCAACATAGGTGAATAACCACACCGGGTTATCTCACTTGTTTAGTTTTAGTGTAGAAGTAGATTTGATTATTTAGAATAGAAGCAAATTGTTGTTTGTGATTGTAATATTTCAGTTTTGTGATTTGTTTAGATTAGTTTCCTTTCAGCAGTAGCATAGATTGTTAATTTCATCTTAGTTAATTTAGACACTTCAAACTAGATTAACACTTAGATCCAAGTTAGGAAAACAAACCATAGGGAATTTACACTACCCGTTCATAGCCTCTAAATCTCCCCTTTGCCAACTCAGCTACCAAGAGATCACACTACCAGATCTTAGTCATTGATCCTCCTATAGTTAGCCACACACATTCAACATTAGTTACTCTGGCACAACCTCGGGGGGTTGAGTGCGGTTAAAGGTTGCATGTCAATTTTCATCTGTACATTCACCATTATCATTCAACAATAAATAAGATAGAGAAGGTGTAAATCTTTCTGAAGGTTTACTAACTCTTTGTGACCTTCTCACAGGAGTTTAGTATCTTGGGAGGTTCATTCTCGGACCTCCTAGACATTTTTTTCCATTCGACGGTGACCAATGCCGGTCACATGTAGCCGACAATGATTTTTCCAACCAATGTCAGTTTTCTCTCCTATAATCGATATCTTTGGTTCAGCTAACCAATGTCGTGCATGGGTCAATGACATCGATTCATCGTGTAAACCCTATAGGTATGAGTTTTAAATTTAAGAGTTCATTTTCATTCACAAAATTCTCAACTGGTTCATCCTTAGGTACCAAAATTTGATCCATGTACATTCTATTTTCATTCCATTCAATTTCACAACTCCTAAAATTTTAGAATTCTCTAAATCCAAAAACAGAATCTGAAATCACCAGATCCATAACCAATGAAAGTGCATCTCTTGGATTTTGCATCTAACTTTTTCTATTTTCCTTATCAATATGCACAAAAGCTTCTGAACCAAAAACTTTAAGAAAAGAAATATCTACCTCTTTTCTAGTCCAAGCTTCCTCTGGTATTCCTCCATCTAGTGAACTTGAAGGCCCACGGTTAATCAAATAAATTGTTGTATCAACTGCTTCTACCTAAAACTGCAAGGGAAATCCAACATGTATCCTCATACTTCTAACACGTTCCATGATTGTCATGTTCATTCTTTCTGCAACACCATTCTCTTTTGGTGTTCTTGGAACCATCCTTTCTCTACGTATTCCATTCACTAAACAATAATCATTGAAATCCTTGCTATAGTATTCACCACCATTTTCATATCTAAGGAACTTTAACTTTGAATTTGATTCATTCTTAACAAGGGCTTTTCATATTTTAAAAGTCTCAAAATATCATATTTATGTTTATTACAATAAACACATACCTTTCTTGTAGCATCATCAATGAAAGTAACATAATACCGGGATCCTCCATGAGAAGCTACCCAAGCCAGTGGTCCCCACACATCTAAGTGTACAAGTTCTAATTTCTACTCCTTCATAGTTGCCTCAACTTTGAGAAATATCACTCTCTTTTGCTTTCCAAAGACACAATGCTCCCCAAAATCAAGATCTAAATCTTTCAAATCGATAACTTACCATTAGCCTTTAAGATCTGCATTCCTTTTTGACTCATATGGTCGAACCAATTATGTCGCGCGCATGCATCTGAATCTGAAGTAGATAACATAGAAAATGAATCAGTAACATAGGTAGATAAATATAATGTTCCTACCTTCTTGCCTCTTACCACAACAAAGTCACCCTTGGTGACTTTCCAAGAGTTTGTTGTGAATGTAACCATACTACCAGCTTCACCTAGTTACCCTGCAGAAATAAGATTCCTCTTGAGGCTTGGCACATGCCTCACATATTTCAATACCCATGTACTTACATTCTATGATTTTAGATGAACTTCCCCTTTACCAGTAATACTGCAAGGTTCATCATCACCCAAATAAACATGCCCAAAAGTTCCTAGACATAATTTCTGAAATAACCCTTATTAGGGGTTGCATTGAAAGAATAAAACCCATGATTCTATTCTATTATCCAAATAAATAATAAGAGCATCTTGCATTACCTCTGCTGCAATATTTGCCTCTTTACCTTTGTCTGGGTGTTGGTTCTCTTTATCCTTTGACCAATAATCTTTCTTTGCATGCCCATTCTTTCCACAATTCGACAGTAATTCCCTTACCTCGGATTTAGATATGCCATTCCTTAACTTTGATTTTCCATTATTCTTACTCTTGGATCTCTCCTTTTCCTACCTCTCTTTTTTACATTCAAAGAATTCCTAGGTGATGATTCCTTTGTACTTTTCCTGCAAATTTCTTCATTCAATATTATACTAACCACATCATCAAAATTCAAAATATTATTAGCAGATGTTGTATTACTAACAACCATTACCAAGTTATCCCAACTATCAGGCAAAGAACATAAGAATAAGAGTGCTTTAACTTCATCATAAAATGGAATATCAACTAATTTTAACTGATTTACAATAGATTAGAAATCATTCAATTGACTAGATGCAAATCCACCTTCATGCATCTTAGAACTAAATAGTTTCTTCATCAAATAAACTTTATTTTAAGCACTAGGTTTTTCATATAAATTGGCAAGAGATTTCGTTAACTTTACCGTAGAATTCACTTTTGTAATATTGGAAGCCACAGATGTTTCGTGCTCAATCTTATAGATCCTAAAGCCTTTCTATCAATAATCTTCCATTCTTCATCAGTCATCTTCATAGGTCTAAAATTTTCATCCAACGGTAAGTACAAATCTCTTTGATACAGATAATCCTCAATCTGCATCTTCCATAATTGATAATTTCAGCCGTCAAACTTCTCTACCTTGTATTTGTTTTCTTCTATACCATTGTTGTAGCTCCCACTCAATCAAAAAACCCTTTATGAGTAAATTTGTCAACACATAAAACCCTCAAACAAATCTTTGATACCAGTTGTTGGGGTTAGCACAAGGTTGTACAAATAATATATCAGATCTAAGCATACATGCAATAAAAGCAAATATTCTACTAGAAGAAATATACAAAACAAGAGATATAAATCAACACCAGATTTAATGTGGTTCACCCAGTGTGGGATACATCCACCAAGAAATAATTCAATCTATTATCCAAAGCTTTCAAAAGATATACAATGAATATTTACAATCTTCCACACCTCTCACGATGTATAGTACTTTCTTTCTCTCAAGCTTCTCCTTCTTCTCCAAGAATTCTCTCTCTCACAATTATTTTCACAATAATCATTAACTCTCTCTTCTAACCCTAGGATTCTAACTTATAAATACCTTATACAAACTTAGGGCACTTAGCCATGTAATTACAATCAATAGATCTACTTTAATGCTAAAATTAGATCGATTCCCATGAGTTAAATAAAACAATCACACACAATTAATCGACGTTGATTAGCCCTAATCGATGTCGGTTCCTACTTGCTAACCAATGTTGGTCACATGTGACCAATGTCATCCCTTCATAACCAATGTAAGTTACTATGTTTTCCAAAGAAGTTTAATGTAGCATGCTAAATTGAAGTAATTGAGCTACACAACTCAACACAATGACTTATATATCTTGCATGAATGATAAGTCGGGAATGCATGGATAGTAAGTTGAAGTCCTTTGATAATCCCAATGGTTTGAACTATTGTACCATCTAATTGAACAACTCCTCTAGAGACTGGTGTATATTGTATACCCAACACATCTGCAATTTTCTTAGGCATGACCGAACTACTAGTACCAAAATCAATCATGCAATTATGTACCAAATGCTCACCAATAATCAAAGAAATATAAAATAGTGGAGGATTATTTTTCTTAGGATTACCTCTCACTTGATTGACATAAACTTGTGGCAGTTGATGACCCTCAATGTATTACTTCGCTAGATGTACCAAAAAAATTTAGATCCTCCTGCAATAGATTCCTTTGAGACGGAATCAAAAGTGCTTCCCACATAGTAACATTTAAGTTAGTCTTTTTCATTTGTTCAACAATACTGAAGGGAATACCACCTACCTTACCAAAATTCTTTTGAGTGTTGGTATCCTCCTTTGGAAAAAAAAAAATTGTATTGTAATGCCCGAAGAACTTTCTTTCTTTACTATTTGATTAGCCTCGAGTTTTGTAACTTCTTCCCCCGCATCTTTGTCAATAACCACTTGTGGTCGAGGTGGGAAGGGGATGCTTGATTAGAATTGGAGGTTGGGATTCCATTGCTCTCTTTTTGGAACAAGTATTTTCTACTACTTATGAAGAATTGGTATTCAACCCATAGAAATATTCTACCGCCAATTTAATAGAGTGGTTTCCTCATACATTTGTGGCTGATCTACTACTCCTTGTGTAGATGCATCCTTCATTGACTTAGTGGGAGCAGATAAAATTTGAACCATAAGAGCCTATCTAAGGACTTCATTAGGAAAAATATTTTTATTGTGAGGTTGAGAACAAGGATAGCACCATTTGTAGTCTTAAACTAAGTTCTTTTGGACACATACAAGGGCTCTAAAAGAGCTAGCAGCAAGAGGGTTCCTAACATTCGGACACTAAACTAAAATATCCCTTGTAGGATATTACTTAAAAATGCACAAAATATAGAAAATTTACAAAAATAAAAAATACCGATTTTTAATAAATTGTCCATTGGGATGAGTGAATGGTATTGAATTGATATCACACAAAACATTTTCCCACAATGCATGAAATTACAAGGGAAGCTTAAAATAATAATAATAGACACTATGTAGACATTTTATGGGATAATATATTTCGCCGAAAAGCTACGAAAGCCCTAGGTGGCTAGTCAACTTCAGAGGTCTGTGACCCTCTAAATACAAGAGCAAAATAAGGGTCTTTGAAAACAACAAGGCAGATGTAGGGAATAACACTGCCACTGCAGATCTGACTCGGCCACTAGAAAACTCCCAAATAGAGGTTTTGATTCACCATGCAAGGAATGGATTCGGGAAATGAGGGAGGCACCTTCCATGTGATGCCACACCCGGCCTTGATGGCATTGTGAGTCGATCTAGAGCCCCTATGATTGTCTACCCGAAATCCCCAAAATCCTCAAAACCCTTCTTCGACTCTCTAGAAATATCTTTGTAGTATGGCCCGTAAAAAAGACTCCAAGATGACAGACTAGGGTAGATCTTTCACTACCAAATAATTCCCCTGCTAGCTAGGGACGAGTCTCTCACCACTGAAGCTAGGGTCCTTGTGGGATTTGACTCCACAAGCTGTAGAAACGCAACAGCAGTAGCTACATGAGAAGAGGCTAAGAGTATGTGAAAAAGTCCCTTTTCTTCCTTCCCCATCTCCATATATACCTTTCCTTGGCAAATGTGCCCCACAACCCTAGCACATTTCATTCCATGGAGGGGCCACTAACATAAAAGTATCTATAATTAATTTCTCCCTTTTTGAGTCATCGTGTCCAAAAGTGACCCCCAAATGCCAAACTAGGACATTAAAACCACGAGGCCCCTTCCCACAAGCTTCCAACATCCACAGCCCCCTTAGTTCTGTGTTTTGGGCCCAACTTGGCCCTTGGGCCATTTGGTGTAGGAAGAAGGGGACATTACAGAAAGGGGACATTACAGTCCTCCCTTCCCAAAATTTGCTTGTCCTCAAGCAAACGCAAATTAGGATGCTACAAAATCTGCTCCCCCTCCCAAGTAGCATCCTCAAGTGGCAATCCCTTCCATCACACCAAATACTTGATGATTTCTCTGATCTTGAGTGCCCTCCATCTCATTTCAATAATGGCTTCGGTTCAGCACCAATTTCCCTTCCTCATCTAGTGGCGGTAGCTCTGTAGATGGTGCAACATGTAGTTCAAGTACCTTCTTAAGGCATGAAACATGGAAGACATTATGTATCTTACTATGCTCCAGTAGCTCTAGCTCATATGCCATTGCCCCTACTTGATGAACTATTTGGTACGGACCATAAAATTGTGGTTTTAATTTCTTTGCACCCTTCTACTTCAGTGAGGACTGCCTATATGGTTGTAAATGTAGGAACACTAGATCCCCAACCTCAAAAGACCTCTTTGTCTGTGTCGATCTGCGTATACCTTATGTTGATTCTCTGCCTTCTAAAGATTCTCTCTGAGAGCCTTCAGAATATCCTAGTTCTCCTATAACCAATCTCAAGCTTTGGGAGCTCGGCTATCTGGTAATACCAAATCTACGAATGTCCTTGAATCGTACCCATACAAGGCTCGGAAGGGGTCATACCTATGCTCATCTAGTAGGTGGTATTGTAGCAATACTCACCCATGTGTAGCCATTTGATCCATGCCCATTGGTGTCCTGTCACGTAACTCTTTAAGTAGCCTTCTATCCACTTATTGACTATCTCTATCTACCCATCTGTCTGTGGGTGGTAGCTAGTCTAGGAGTTAACTCCGTAACTGTTAGTCTAAAGATCTCCTGCCAAAATGCACTCATGAAGATATTCTCCCATCATTTGATGATATTTTTAGGTAACCCATGTAGCTAAAAAACACCGGTATAGAAGATCGGACCACATCCACGGCCTCATGCCCTTTGGGTAGGGAAAAGAAATGAGCATACTTAGTTAACCGATCAACTACAACATAAATGCAGCTATTCCCATGCACCAAGGGAAGCCCTATGATAAATTCCATAGATATGCTTTCCCATTTCTATTCGGGAATGGGGAGAGGCTGAAGTAATCCTGCTGGGAAAGAGTGCTCGGATTTGGTTTCTTTGAGCAAACCATACATTCTCTGACATGATTTAGGACATCATCCTTCATCCCCTTCCATGCAAATCTCTCCCTGATGAACCTGTATGTTTTGAAATACCCAGGATGTCCAGCTAGGGGTGTATCATGTACTGCTCAAAGGATCTTCCCCTTCATTTTGGATCCTGGTACAAGGAAGATCCTATCCTTGTAGAAAATGAGATCATCCACTACTCTGTATCGGTCGTCCTGTATCATACCATCCATGATCCCACATGCAAACTGATTTTTGGAATACTCAACAAGTATATGAGCCTTCCAATCCGCTGAAATCTCAGACATAGAACTAAGCATAGCAGTGAGGTAAGGCCTCCTAGATAAAGCGTCAACAACAATATTATTCTTACCTTGAGTGTACTCAATGTCAAATTCATATGTTTGCACCTTGTTAACCCATCTCTATTGGTAATTGTTGAGCTCTTTTTGTCCCAAGAATAATCTCAAACTATTGTGATCTGTACGAACCATGAATTTTTGCTGCCCACAAGGTACTATCTAAATTTGGCTAAGGCATACATAATGGCCAACATCTCCTTATCATAGATTGAATACCCTCTCTCCATGGGTTTTAGTTTCTGACTCTCATAGGCGATGGGATGCCAATCCTACATGAGAAATGTCCCCAACACCCTCTCCTGAAGCATCACACTCTAGGATGAATGGGTGGGAGAAGTCTGGTAATGTGAGGACGAGACACGAACTCATTACCTCCTTGAGGTGGTCAAAAACTTGTTGAGCAGTGTCTGACCAAGAAAAATCCCCCTTCTTGGTCAAATCAGTCAATGGAAGTTATCCAAGAGAAATTCTTCATGAACCTCCAGTAGTATGTGCACAACCCCACAAATCCTCTCAATTGTGTCAATGTTCTAGGTGGGCACCAATCCAAGATTGCATGTATCTTCTCTTTGTCCACCTTCATTGTACCCCCGCCAATTACATATCCCAAGTATAGAAGTTCGGTCATGCCAAACTCACACTTATAAGCTTTTGCATATAACGAATTTTCTTCTAATATCCCCAATATCTCACCCAGTGCTCGATATGGTCCTCCCAAGTCTGTTGTAGACTAAAATATCATCGAAGAAAACCAACATAAACTTCTACAAGTGGGGTTTGAACACATGATTCATGCAAGACTGGAATGTAGCTGGAGCATTAGACAATTCGAAAGGAATCACCAAGAAATAAAAGTGACCGTAGTGGCATCTGAACGTTGTCTTATGCACATCCTGCTCCCTGACTTTAATCTGATGATATCCAGAGCACAAATCTATTTTCAAAAAATAGATTACACCACGTAGCTTGTCCAACTTGTCAATGCATGGTATGAGATACTTGTTCTTTATTGTCTTCTTATTTAAGGTGTGGTAGTCCATACACATCCATAGGGTCCCATCCTTCTTCTTTACCAAAACCACTGAAGAAGCAAAAGGGTTGGAACTCGGTCTAATATGCCCCATATCCATGAGCTCCTGTATAGTCTTCTCGATCTCATCCTTAAACTACTTGGGGTGGAGGTAAGGAGAAGTGACCACCGGTCTAGCATCCTCGAGCTCAATCACATGCTTAAATCCCCTATCTGGAGGTATGCCTAGAGGTATGTCACCAAACACGACACTGTGTTTATCCAATAGGCCCTGTATATCCACATGGTACTGTTGTTGTCCCTCCTCTAATTTCTTGGTCGAAACCAAGTAGTGTACTACCCAATCCACCTTATCATGCCTATAGATCCTCTCGATCCTCTTGGTCGTAACAACTTGGGGTGCCCCAGGATAAACCCCTTAAGATCACATTCCTCCCTTCGGACTTAAACTTCAGCTCCATCGTCTGGAAGTTAGTTTGAAATTCACCAAGGGAATGGAGCCACTGTACCCCAAGCACTATGTTGGTCTCTCTAATTCCAACAATATAGAAATCATTGGTAACTGTATAGTTACCCATCGCGATGCTCAATTGGGGAACCCGTCATGTGCATCTCATAGACTCTCCATTGGCTACAACCACATTGAAGCCCTCAAATTCCTCTGTCTATAACCCCCACCTCTCAACCAATGAGGCATCAATAAATTTGTGGGTTGCCCCACTATCAATGAGTACCACCACTCGTTGTCCCTGCAAAACTCCCCTAACTCTAAAATCCTTGTACCTCGGGGTACTAGACAATGTGGTGATAGTCTCCTAGGGGAAAGTATCACTATCTTGCTCCACACCCACACCATCTGATGCCTCATCATCATCATCCTCTAATGGCTGTGTGTTCAACTCTTTGTCACCATCACTCTCCTTGAAGCCCTCAATGCACAATGTATTGGGCCCCTCCTCGCCCTGCCCAATCGTGTCCTAGGACCCAAGGTGAGTGGCAATCGAAACATATTTTCTTTCACCTCAATTCCTCCCTGTCCTCATTAGCTTTAAATGGTCTCCAGGTTGTATCCTTCCTAGGTGGAGGTACCTTCGGCTGTGAACCCCGGTTCTTGAAGGGAAACCCTTAGGTTGCACTCGAGGTGGAAACCTCGACTTAGGAGTGGATAGCTCTCGGTCGCGAGATCTCCTAATAGCTTCATGCAACGAAGAAGGCTCAAATGCCCTCACAAATCCAAAGAAGAGCATCTATCAAACCTATTGTGAATAGGGAAATCAGCCTCATCTCTGTAATATCAGGTACCATGACCGATAGTCTCTAAAAATCGGTGATATATTGATCCACGAAACTGGTCTATCTCAGATGAGTCAGCTCTCTATAATACCCGTCGGGGTCCCTCTTATCAAATCTACTCACTAGCCTCTTTGTGAACTTCTGCATAAGTCGTGATGTATATGTGTCCTTATGTAATCAACCCATGACACCACCAATCATGATTTTCTCCCTCTATATGTAGGATTACAAACTTAATTGTGTCTTCCTCCCACATCGATTGTTGAATTATTTCTTCAACTTTTACACCCAAGACTATGCAGTACACTTCTTAGAATCATCGAAATGTGGAACATAAATCTGTCCCAACCTCCTTTGCATCTCTGGTACTTGTGCCTGGTAATCTCTCCTAGGCCTGCTACCAATCTTCATTTTGTAATATTCCTAGAATGGCATGTTGTCATGAAAGCCATCACTTAAATTCTAGTACCTTTCCCAACAAGACTCCTCATCTATAACATCCCTGGCTGCCGTACCTATGAAACTTTTGGATCCTTCAAGAAAGAAGGTTCGTGAGACCCTAAAGGCCTGGTAGAAGAATGGGGGGACTATTGTCCTAAATGTCCACCCTCACCTCTTTGACCATATTGTCCCCTGTTGCTATTTTCTCCTCTTTCCACATGAGTATCAGACCTGTCCTATGCTAATCTCCCAGTGAGTTGGCTCAAATAGATATTGGTAGTCTCCTACTACTTTACCATGTTGGTGAACAATTATTTCATCAGCTCCACCCCTATATCCTCACTGTCTCTATCCCCCATCTTTCAATCCCTATAGGTTGGAGAAACAACCGCTTTGATCCCACTAAAATATCCCTTGTAGGATATTCTTAAAAATGCACAAAATATAGAAAATTTGCAGCAAAGTAAAATACTGATTTTTAATGAAAATGTCCAGCTGGGACAATGAATGGTATTGAATTGATATCACACAAAATATTTTCCCACAATGCATGAAATTACAAGGGAAGCTTATAATAATAATAATAGACACTATGCAGACATTTTATGGGATAATATATTGTTATCCGACAAGGTACAGAAATATCTATGTAGCTAGTCAACTTCAGAGGTTCGTGACCCTCTAAATACAAGAGAAAAATAAGGGTCTTTAAAAACAACAAGGCTAGATGTAGGGAATAGCATTACCACCGCAAATCTATCCGGCCAACTAGAAACCCCCAAATAGAGGTTGTGAGTCGCCATGCAAGGAATGGAGTCAGGAAATGATGGAGGTACCTTCCACATGCTGCCACGCCCAACCTTGATGGTTGTTGTGAGTCGGATCTAGAGCCCCTCTTATTGTCTTCCTGAAAGCCCCAAAAATCCTCGAAACCCTTCCTCTGACCCTTTGGAAATATCTCTGTAGTACGGCCCAGAAAATGACTCCAAGATGACAGACTAGGGTAGATCTTTCACTACCAAAGAATGCCCTGCTAGCTAGGGATGGGTCTCTCACCACCGAAGCTAGGGTCCCTGTGGGATTTGACTCCACAAGCTATAGAAATGCAACAGTGGCAGCTACACGAGAAGAGGCTAAGAGTATGCAAAAAGTCCCTTTTCTTCCTTCCCCATCTCCATATATACCTTTCCTTGGCAAATGTGCCCCCACAACCCTAGTGCATTTCATTCCATGGAGGGGCCACTAACATAAAATTATCTATAAATAATTTCTCCCATTTTGAGTCGTCGTGTCCAAAAGTGACCCCCAAATGCAAAACTAGGACATTAAAACCATAGGGCCCCTTCCCACAAGCTTTAAGGCCCACAACCCCCTTGGGTCGACCGCGTTTTGAGACCGACTTGGCCCTTGGGCCATTTTGTATACGAAGAAGGGGACATTACGAGTAAAGGGGGCATTACATTAACATTTGCAACTTGGTTTTGAGATTGGTTATTACCTTGAAGAGGTCGATGGTTAGACTGGTATTGCTAATTTTGGGATTGATAAAGATGAGCATACTGAGACTCATTTTCCTTTAAATGGCTACTAGTTCGTTCCCAAAGGTTTGCAACAGTGACTTAACTTCAAAGAGATCATTTGAAGGGGTTGGTGCAGAATGAGTTGGTTTCTTAGAGGCTACTGGAAGAGGAGAAATGGTAGGTTGATTTCTAGGAAGCTGTGGTACAAGGGCATTGGGGGTCTTAAGGCTATCTTTCCAGGTTGAATCAAATAATTTTCCACTCTTATAGTAATGTCATAGGCATCATGAAAAGTAGCTCCTCCCATTGATTGGATCATAACTACTACATCATTGTTTAAGGATCTTAAATAGTATATGAAGGCATTGATTGGAGAATTTTTTATGAACGTTGAAATCCTATTCCAATTCTTTTGGAATCAGAAATTGAAATCACTCATATACTCTTGAGGGGCTCTTTTTATAGTAGTAAGTTTCTTCATGATTGATGATTGATCACTCTTATCTTCGAACTGTTGGAAAATATTTTCCCCCAATGCATCCCAAGTGCATATAGAACCAACAACTAACCCATGAAACCATTGGAGTGTTTTTTCCTTAAAGGAAGTAGTAAGAAGTCCTGATGCTGATGTTGTCTTTTGTAATATTATACACGCGCAAATGCTAGCCACATCCAAAATATGTTCTACAGGAGTAATGCTAGTTTCCCCTATATATAAGGGTAAACTTTTGAGGGGCAAAGCAGAGTATAACATCTCGTTGAGCCAACTAAAGAGGATTTATGGAATTAAAAGGGGTGGAAACTTGGTTTCTCCCACCATAGCAATAAGTAGTCGATTACCTCTTGGTGGAGGAAATATCCCGAAAGGGGGTGTTGAATGGCCTCTGCAATGGGATGACGAAGCTTCACCTTTTCTTCTTCTCGAGAGGAGGCATAATTCAATACATCATTATTTATTTTTCTTTGAAGAATATCTTGTCTAAATTCTTTGCATAAGTTAACACACTGAAACTTGAAGTCCAGAGATTTATATTTGTTAGGTACTTTGGTTGATGCAAGTACTAAGAGGAGTACCAACTCTTAGTTTCGTCCCACCAGGCATGCTAAAACAAATCACGGGGATCATGCACCCAATTAATCTCTAGGTGATCACATGTAATGTTGGAACATCCCTAAGGTGTGGGACCTTTTCACCTTTGGATAAACCTCCAGAGAAGGTCAAATTCCTTTAAAACTTGGTGCACTTGATTTAAGACCAATGTGCAAGGCTATAACACTTGAAATAAAAAAATCTTGAGATAAAGGATAGAGAAGTTTAATAGACAACAACTGAAATGGTGATGCACTAAGAATAAATTGAACAGAAAGATCCACTTTGTTTACACAATCACTATTAAAAACAACATATGGCATGCACATCTCATAAAATATTTTCAAGCACTGATATAACTGAATATAAAACTCAAATAACAGAAAGGAAGTAGTATTTTCCACAACTAAAATACGGAGATTTTATATCACATTCCACATAAATTGAAAATGATAACTTATTTAAATGAAAATTAATCCATCATACCCAAGGAATTAACATTCACAAGTGCTAGATAAATCAATGAATTGCACAATATACCAGATATTTGATGGAAAAATATTGTTCTGAATATAATTAAAAGGCTCAAAGTTTGTTCTTGAACTCTCCCAAAACTAGAGAGTACTTTTATAAAAGATCTAAAAAAGTCCAAACCATAATGCATCATCGACTATTTATAGACTAAGGAGGTTGAGCCATTATAGCTCCACCTTTAACTAATTAAATACTAAAAATATAGTGCATTAATGTCTTAGGGAACAACCTCCCATAAAAATAGCAAAATAAGTTACAAATGTTTGACTAAGTCAACCCTACAACTTTGACCGATCTAGAGCTTGGGGCTGTCCAACAATGGCTACCAAGCCTAACTAGGACTAGCAAATATCCCTTTCTTGTTCGAGACTCTTCTTCCTTTCCTTCGCAGCTGAGATTTCTCCTATACTCAAAGAAACATTTGATGATACCTTGGACTTCCTCCTCTTATGTTCCACATGCATATTGATTTATTACATCTCGCAAACTCAATCTCCCTAGAAACTTTGGTTGCAACCTCTTGACCCTGTTTACGAACTTCTTAAGCTGATTTATAAAATTATGATATGAAACCAATTTTTAAATGGATTCAATGCCAAAATTCTTTGTTACATCTTCATCTTCTTTAACCAAGCTTTTGAAATTCTCCATAATTTGTTCAACATGGAGAACATCAACAGTCTCATTTGTAAATTTGTAGTGAATGTTACCAAATTCCTCCACAATATCATTTAGACCATCTACTGCTTCAGCTCATTTTTCTTTTAACTTGGTTATGAGGCCTTGTAGTACATGTGCCCTAAATTCCATGGCTTTTTGAAATTTAAACAACTTTGAAATATCTTCAACAACGCTCTCTTTTAGGATCAAATTTGAATTAACATTTCTAATTTCTCTCCAAGTCTTCAAAGTAAGATCCAAATGATCATTATCTTTAGTGAACTCCATCCAACTTCATCACAAAAACCTTTTCAGCATACAAATCATTATATAGATTATCAGTCATCTTAATTAGTGGATAAGCATCCTCAACATGACATTCCATCCTAACTAGACATTATATAGATCAGTTCTAGTCATCTTAACTATGAGGGAGGTTATAACTTGTATTAGCTATGTAATCTTGGTGAGAATACCAGTGAGTTACTCAACCATTCCTTTCAACTCATCCTTGTTTGCCTTATATTTTTCATATTTTTCCTAAAAACTCCCAGCATCCACATGCACGTCTGTTTGGCACCTTCGTGAGTAGATCTCCCGAGAGTGAACCTAGAAACTTGGTAGTCTGCTGCAGTAATTGCTTTTCTTTTGTATTATCTATGACAGGAGTAACTATACCAATGAATCTTTCTGGATTGATTAAGCGATAAGTTAGATACAATTCGAGGTCTTTTAGTTTACCTCTTGGGGTCGAGATCTAGAATGCTCAAATCAACCACATCAACGATAGGCACCTTCTTCTTTTTCTTAGGAGTTTGACAATGTAGCCATTCAGGTATAGTAGAAGGTGATGTAGAAGATATCAAAGGCATAGTTTTGGTAGAACTCTAAGTACTTAACAATACAATAGCACTAGTAGTAGCCACATAAATTTGTAATGTTGTAGTAACAATGGAAGGTGCAAAGTGGAAAAAATAGCCTTGAGAGTAGATGAAATGGAAGTAGAAATAGGAGGGAACTACTGAGGAAGTGGAGTGGAAAATGGAGATCCTATTATCTCTCCTACTGAGAGTGTAGGGAGAGAGGAAAACACTTGAGCCATGGAGGGAGATGGAATGGAAGAAATGGGAATGGAAGAAATGGAAGATAATACTGGAGGAAGGGTGAAAGATGTGGGGGAAAGTGGATTTGAAGGTGGTGAAGATGGGAGAGAAGAAGAAAGAGAAAAGTGAAATTCCTGAGATACAACTGGTGAGACACTCAAATCAACCAATTCTAAGGACTTCAACTTTGGAGATGAGATTTTGGTAGTGGGAATCTCCACAGAAGACATTAATCCTTTTAGAACAAAAGAAATCTTGTGTGGTTTTGTAATGGGCCGAGAGTTGACCTTTTACCTTTGGGAGGAGTAGGCTGACCTGACATTAACTGCGCCTATACCGACTCTATAGGCTGATCTAACACTTCGGGTGTGATTCCCAAAGTTTCCATATATTCATAGGTTCTCCTTAAAATGGGGCCCGCCCTATCCTTCTTATTGTTACACGTTTGATTCGACCAATTTATCCATGGCAATGGTTGGTTACTAACACTATCTCTTTGATAGTTAGGATCCAATACCCGCTCATCATCCTTTAAGCCCTCTAGTACATCTACAATGCCAAAATACACCACTTCACTCAAATTTAATCTCTCAAATTCCTCGTGTCTCACAATAGTCTCATCCCAACAATGAATTCAAATGTCATCTAATTAGGAACATGTATATAGTGGCTAACCCTATTTTACCAAACTTGTCTCAATAATCAAAGTTATTCCTTGGATGAAAATTCTTTAGAGTAACCCGAGACATCTCGCCTCCATGTTCTTGGCTTTATAAATGTTTGCACATGTATATTTTCCTATAGTAATAGGAAATTGCATTCCTACCTTGTGTCGATTATGTTGGATTTTATGATACTCAAGAAATTGGTGAACTAGCTCCATAAACACCCATTTATTAGTATGATATCTTGATAATTTATTTAAATCTCCCACAAACCCTGGAACTCTAATAGAGGTAAATGTTGGAAAGTGAAGATAAATTCCTCCTCATTCCCACACTTCTTTCCAATCCTCATCTGAAATTCTTCGATTGTACAAATCCTTGTCAAAACAATATAATAGAATAGTGACGAAGGTGTCATTTACTCTCTGAAGTGTTTAGAACCTTCTTCCATGGTAAGATGTGGGTAAAAGTCATATATTTGAACAAACCTTCCGACACACTTTAGATACAATCTTGGATACTCTTTCATTGCAGTTGCTACATAAACCAGATAAGAAGTCATAAATAAATTTTTCGAGGTCAGTACATCCTTTAATTGGAAACATATTGAGTTACTTATATGCTCACCCCATTGAATAAACTCTTTTTTCTTCTTAATCATGGTTAGGTACATAAACATCTACTTAAAAAATTTAGCTACACGAAGACTCAAAACCTTACTCAACAGTGTAATTATATCGTTGACCTCTTGAATGAAATTTTAACGAGGAAGTGTCTTAGCGAACTTTTACATGGTGCCTTTAGTCTTAGCTAAGTAGCTCTTGACAAGGATCTTTATGCAATGAAAACTTCATTTTCCTCAATTGCATACTCAAGAGATATTTTTTCATATCCTTATATATCAGTGAGACTGAGAAGATCTTTAAATAAATTTTTATCCAATATGATCACAACATTTTCGTCATCATCTTTCACCATATGGGTGGCCTTGTCAAAATTTGAGGTCAGCTAACACAAACTCAAGACATTGTATGAATGGCAGGAAAGTGTTAGCAAGAGGAAGCCCACTATCATAAATTGCTTGCATCCAAGGCTTCTTGTTCGGGGCTTTAACCTTTTGTCAAAACTTGATCATGTCTACATGCCGAAAATTAGTGTCCCCAATATTTTCCATATCTCGAATAAATACTAGAGGGAGGAGATATCCTTAAATAGGTATACTTCATATTGTCCTTCCCTTTTGAAGAAGAATCATACATCTACCTATTAGAAAATCCAAGAATTTAGACTTCGTACTACGATTGAGAGCGTGAAAAACAATTGTAAAAATCTTTGTGGACTTGAAATTCGAACTCCCAAGTCCTGAAGTGCCAAGTATTGGAAATCTTCGACCTCCAACGTCTAAAATCAAAAAGTTCAATCCACCTATTCACCAAAACCCAAAACTCGAGTATCTGAAGTCACAAAGTTTCAAAGTCTGAAAATGGAGAGTTCTAAAATCAAAAATGCAGACCTCCAAGTGATCAACCCTTAACTTACAAAACCCCAAACTCCGAAAGGAAATATCTCGAATTCAAAAAGCTGTAAAATCTGAAATAAAATGCTTCCAAACTCTAAAATTAAATACTTCTGAAACTCGAACTGCTGAAACCATGAAACAGAAACCACGAACTCTGAAAGCCGCAATGACTCCTCTAGGTTTCAAAAGGAAATTTTGATGTTTTATTTTATGAAACTTTAATTTATGAGTGCTCTTTCCTAAGCCAAAGATAATATTTGTCCCTATTAGAACATGAATTTTCTTTTCGGGATTTAAAATGGTCAACACACCACACGGTGGGAGCCATATCTCGAGCTAACAAGATCTTGTGAAGCAATGAGAAAGAGAGGGCCAAAAAATAAGAAAAGGAAAAATAAAAAACGCTAGACACATAAAAATGAAACCAAACCTAATAAGAATACCGAAAAATGAAGAAAATCATTAAAAATTACCTCAAAAAGATGCTTTGGAAGTAAGGTGAGATTTTAGTAAAATTCGGTGTTGTCAAAGTACAATTACCAGTGAGTGAAAATGATAGGTAAAAAATCAAAGTTTATATAGGTAAACCAAAAATTGTTGCCAGTGTTGACATATGTGAAGTAGTTAGACAATTAATGTTTTAGAGATCGGAGTTTGAAATTCCCGTGTGAACCATTTTCAATATAAAATCAAACTCCCAAAATCTGAAAAGTTAAAGTTCCAAAATTTCATAATTTTAGACTTTGGAAACCTATCCCTCAATCTTCTCAAAAACTCATTCAAGACTCGAAACCCAAAAGTCTAAAATTTTGGAACTTCAGGTTTTAGACTTCGAAACCTCCAAAAAATTTCGGACAAAAGGTGGCAAGGACTCGAATTCCAATTAAAAAACCTCTGAAGTCTGAATTTCAGACTTCATAACAATTCCCGAATTTTGCAATCAAAACATAAGTAGAAACACGAAATCGAAAGTTGATCTTTCGCATGATAAGGCAAAATTTTCAAAGTAAAATTTAGAATGGGAGAGTAAAGAATTTGGAAAAAAAATATGAATCTTTTGTCAAATAAATGACGAAGATCTAAAGGGAATCTGTGAGCATCAAAACATTGCACTCAACCACAAAATAACGTAGCTTCAAGATCAAAGCAAGAAATCACCCATGAGAGCAATGTGCATGCATTAAGGGAAAGATGGCTCAAATCCCATACTCTATTCCCTTCCATTGCTCAAGATGAAAGGTGTACATATAGAAGTGGGGTGTGTAACTCCCCCACAAATGTTGTCGTCAAGAGGTGGGAGTTACATTCCTGGAATAGCCACTCAAATGTAACTCCTATAACACTCTATGACACATGTAAGGCCATAATGACACCCTAGTACACCTAAGCATGGTGAATCACCTATGTAGAGGAATCCCTTGTGCTTAAAATATGTGCATGGTAAATATCCTACACCAACACCCCCCTAAACCATAGCTTAGGTGGACACATAGATGAAAACAAGGAGAAGTGGGTCCCAACAACAAGCCTGATGAGGTACCCATGTATAAGAAACTCTCAAAAAGTGGAGTAAAAGGAGAAAACCTAGTGGGAAAAACTCCCCCAAAAGAGAGACAAGTCCACTCTCTAATCTAAGAAAGATGCCAAAGATGGGTTCCGGCCACAGATGAGCCTGTAAAGGTACCCATGTACAAAGAGGCAATCTCTCGGAAGAAGAAGAAGAGAGAAGAAGAGGGAGATGAGAGGAATGCAGAAGATGCCATGAATGGATCTGAACTTTGCAGCTCTAAGAGGTCTCCACAACTAATGTCGATCATGAGATCCTCTACCTCTGGACTAAAGAAGAGCCACCCACACCGAACTGTGTGTCTACCCTTAGGAAGGATAGAAATGGAGTGTTGGAAGTCCGCCTACTCCGCTAAGGAAACTAAAGGTAGTAGCACGAAGAACTCTGAGTATGGTTCATGAAAGTGTGACATAGGTCTAGCAAGTGAATGCGAAGGAACCAAAGGTAATGCCATATACGAAGAACTATCGAGTATGAAGGGTGAACATGTGTAGAAAGGATGTCTAACTAATGTGAAGGCAACAAAACATCCCCCATAGCAAAAAATGGATCCACAAGCAAGGGTGGATCAATGAAGGTCTCTAGAAAAGTGGAAGTGGTAAGAGTTCTATAAGGGGCACTCCCAAAAACAGAGATGATGAAATTCTATGAAATACCTGTAGATGGATGAGGAACCTATAGTACATCACAAGTGTACTATGGAAAAGATGACTAAGGTCGGAAAATACTCGTCCCTAAGGGGGATAAACAAATAGAAGAGCGATGTAAGATAGGTATGAGTCATCCAATGAAGGTAAAGGAGTGGAAGGGGCCTCACACACTAAAGGTGGAAAAGAGGCAGGTGTGATGACTGTATGAGACTGAATAGGAGACTGCTCAATATCTAATGAGATGTGGGATGTGTCAAAACTCTCTTGAATAGTGAGAGGAGGACAAGTGTCCTTTGTAGTACTCTCGACATCAGAAGTAGAACCAAGCAATTCTATGTCATTGGAACTATCATCACATGAAGAACAAGAGGAGACAAGTGGATCAGCAGCAACAACAATGGTGGCAGTATGTGAAGGGTCTCCATAGACGGACTGAAGAATTCTCCAGACACGGTGAGGTGGATCTGAGTCTGCCACGTCAAACCAGAGAGATATGGAGAGACATGCATCATCAAGTGATAGAAAATATGGTCACAAGTGTCAAGGAATTCCTCCAGATGATGAAGATCGGTGGGAGCTAGAATCGCCCAAGTAAGAAGGGTGAAAGACCCTTGTGAGTGAAGTAATGTTCCATGGAAGCATACCAAATTGAATAGTTCCCTCTTCGGTGAGAAGTGGTGGAGGTGTAAAGTGATCCTACAACGCTCAAGTCTAAAAAGAGCACCCTCCATGATGCGAAAACAAGAAGTGTAAGGTGCACAAATGTAAGACATCGACTCGGTCGATAATGTGTTTGCGTGTAAAAACACAAGAGTACTAGTGAACCCCCTAAATGCAACACCTTATAAAGTAGTGCATTTACAAAACTAACAATTTCATCACATAATGTGTGAAAAATCACGTAGCTTTGACTAAAGAAAAGCTCAAAACCAGCAATGAGTCAAAAGTTATAGCAATAAAATGATTCTTGCAACTGATGGAAAATGCCAATAAGCCTAAAATGCATTAAAAAGTTCCAGAAATGGGTGTAAAGGGTTTTGTGTGGGTATTCGTTGGAAATGGCATCAAATTTTAGGAAGGGTTTGTTTTGCTTACGAGGGGGGTTAGCCTCCTGCCAACCCCAGACCTCACCCTCCGTCTTCGACACACAAATGAAGGACATTAAATACAAGAAAAATAGGCCCTAAATTATTACAATGCCATAAAAGGAATGCTTTTTCATTAAAACATTTTAAAAATGAGTGTTTTAACAACCTAACAATTCTAAAAGGGATGGGCTCAAACCGAGTTGCCTCACATGTTGGCCGAGCCCAAAGGCCAATGCACCGGCTGGGGGAGGTAACTCGTGAGCAAGTGATTGGTGTATAACCCAATGATTTGACCAAAATGTTCAATGGTGAGCCAAGGATGGATTCGAAAGGGATTCATGCCAAGCAAGGAGTGGTGAACGCCGAGAGTCTAATACTGGCCGAGCAATGTGGAGTGAGCACATAGAGGGGAGCCCTAGGAATGCGTTCGAGCTATCGAGAGGGGTCTGGATGGGTTACTAACCAACAAATTGAGAACATCACAAACATGGAGATCCCAATGCCGAGTGGTCAAAGTGCAGAGTCATCAATGTGAGGCTGATCCAAACAGTTCAATGAAAAACACGTTGGAATGAAACCAGAGGGGATGTTGAGTCGAGTGTCAAGCATGAGTAGGTGTTCGAATAGTGAGCCAAGAGTGGGAGTAACACATGACATGGAAGCCGAGTGAGAGACTATCTCGCATGTAAAATACAAGGTGAGAAACACGTCGTAAAGTTGACACATGGTAGGAAAACCACACAAAGCAACTTGAATGGACTAGACCAAGCCAGAGAGAGCTCCAAATGGAGGTAATGAACGTGTAGGGAGAACAGAGAGCACAGTGAGGTAGTCACGACCTGAACTAGGCCGAAAAGGGGTGAGCAGGAAGAGTATAGCTTGAAGTGAAAAAAAAGACAACACTAAACTCTAAAATCTGCAACCCGTGAACCTAAAATGCACCCCGAAACATAGAAAATGTATGCAGATCCTGAAAAACTAGAAACCACAAACAAAGCCAAATCACACATGTTCGAACCAGAAATAGATCCTGAACCAAGGAAAAAACCAGGAATGAGAGCCAAACGACCAAACCACCATGTCAAACCAAGAAGGAGCTGAATGATCCAAGTTGGATGGATGGAGTGCAAGTGGGAACTATACATGAATTGGTGAATGCAATCAATGTAATGACCGAGCAATAAATTCAAGGCATTAAAGAAGCAATCACGAGCTCAACAACTGATGGTGCAAATCAACCAAATACCCTTTAAAAAATGTAAGTAGAGCACATGAAAAGGAGAGATTGCAAAATAAACTACGAGACGGAGAGCAGTAAGCAACTATTGCAAGTAACATGATTTCAATCACCGAGCTCGATACCATGTCGGAGGAATGACAAATATCTGGAGGGAATCCGTGAGCATCAAAACATTGCACTCAACCACAAAATGATGTAGCTTTAAGATTGAAGCAAGAAATCACCCATGAGAGCAATGTGCATGCATTAAGGGAAAAATGGCTCAAATCCCATACTCTATTCCATTCCATTTCTCAAGATGAAAGGTGTACATATAGTAGTGGGGTGTGTAACTCCCCCACAAATGTATCTGTCAAGAGGTGGGAGTTACATTCCCGGAATATCGGTCAAATGTAACTCCTATGATGCTCTATGACACGTGTAAGGCCATAATGACACCCTAGGACACCTAAGCATGGTGAATCACCTATGTGGAGGAATCCCATGTACTTAAAATATGTACATGATAAATATCCTACACCAACATCTTCTAGCAAGGATAACCAAGTGGGTTGATGTTATAACATTTAGGATGGATTAAATTGAGAGGAATGATACATGGAATCGTATTCATCCTCTAGTTTATAAGTATTTCATTAGAACCAAGTGGTTATATAAGACCAAAATTAAGAATGATGGTACAATTGACACGCTAAAATTTTGACGAGTTTAAAATGATTTTTACAAGCATATAGGGTTGAGGAAACTTATGCGCATGTGGCACATTAAGATACTATAAGACTAATTATTTTTTTATCTTATCATAAATTATGTAAAATTCATAAAATGTATGTTAAATTGCATTTCTAAATGGATTTATTCAAGAAGAAGTATGTGTGGGGAAGCCACGAGATGTTGAGGTAAAGGGTAATTAATTTTGGATATATAAGTTGAAGAATGGTTTTTATGAGCTGAAGCAAACTCCAAGATATTTGGTACTCAAGAACTATTTTTTTTTGTAACAAGAAGTAAAAATGAACCAACTCTTTGCATACAACCATTTGGTCCTAATTAGTTATATGTTTTTCTCTATATCTGATTCCTTGATATTTACATGTAGCTCTATAGAGATGGTGCAAATATTTGAGGAACATATGAAATCATAATTTTATATGATTAATTTATATGAATGAACTTCCATGCAAAAAAAAGAGGGAGTATTAATTTTTCAAGCCAATTATGTTCAATACATGTTACAAAATTACAATATTCAATATTCTAATCCTATGGACACTCCAATTACAACTAGAGAAAAAATTATGAGAGAGGATGGGAGTCCTTGGTTTATGAAAATAATTTAGAAACATGGCGGTAGGTTTGATGTATCTAATCTAAAGAAATTTAAATCTTAATTAAGAGGATTGAGATCAAATAGATAGAGCAATATCAAGAAAAATATAGCATATAAAGTACAAGTAAGTGTGCAAGATAGGAGATAAGAGTGACTTAGCTTGTATCAAGCTATCTTGACTAAATCTAAGTTGGGAAACATGATGACAAGGTTGGATCTAGACTTTGCAAGCTTTGTCTAAGAAATTGGAGTCCTGGAACTTTTTCGAACATAACCACCCAAAAGGGAAAGTACCACCCTATGCACTAGTGTCCGATCTAGGTGCTAGTGTCTTGGAAGGAACTCTACTTATGATCTTTTCGAGTTCTAAACTTGTGTTCTTCATTTCTCTCTTTTTCACATCCACTTCGTTGTAGGGTTCTTGTATCACACATGTTCCTGCAAAACAAACCCTAGCTACCTGCACAAATCAAACACACATTATATGGAATAAATAATGCATATTCTTGAGTCGACTCACATCAAAGGTTGCCCCAATGTGATTTTCACAAATTTTTGCACTACATTTCAAACTCTATGTAGTTCTAGTGTGTGTGTGTGTGTATGATTGAATCATGTCCCTTGAAGCTAGGTTTCCCTTGTGTCATTCGCACCAAGATAGCGAGCTACAACTACTTTTCCCCAAGATGAATGTGTGAGATGGAATTCAGAATATAGCCCCTCCTATGCAGTGAATAATTTATCACTAATTCATCCATTGAATGTTTCTCTTTACCCAAGTAGTAGATAGTAATTATTAACCCTAAAGTTGTTTAACCCCTAATAATGGTAAGTAAGTCATCTATATATATGATTCCCTTGTTTGAATTTTTTCATTAACAACTAGAAAGAATGACCAAAATTAATAAGAAATATTTTAGAAAATGTATTAAATGATGTGGCATGTGAAATCCAAGAAAAGGGGAAGAAAGGAAAAAGGATCCCAAAGGGGACAGTAGCATCTAGGTGCTCCTGTTCCTAATGGGCAGTATTGTCCAAAATGATCGGAGACTATAACGGTAAATACAGAGATGGGTCACATGTTGTTCAATTTTCAAAATTAAAGTGGTCAATCCTAAAAGGAAAATAAGAAGAGTGTGTAAAAGATAAAACAATGTAAGAGTAAAACAAGTGTTGTTAATGTCTAGTTTTCTTACTTAGGAATCATGCAAATAATAACATACTTAGAGTCATGATGTAAGTAGTAATTTCATGATTTTGTGACTATATTTTCCCCAATTTATGTTGGTGAATGAATATTCGGTAGCATAAAGTAGATAAGAAGAGTGTACTTTGTGGAAGCTCTTAAGGATATTGAATCAAAGATAGGAAATCAAGCATAGGTCATATCCTGCAAACAATGAGAATCAAGACACAAGCATAGACAAGATATAAGAAAATCAAATAACCATGGTTAGAAGTAGGCACGGAATACAAATGTTACACATGAAGCACCCATTAGTATCCCATTGTGAGCAAAGTGAAAATTGATATATAAATGAAAGATAAATGACAATATAAGACAATATAACTTCTATGTAACTCTCTTGCAAACCTCCAGAAGATCATGGAATCTCTTAGACTTGTATGATCTTGAATATTTGGATGTGTAGATGCTCTTGCTATGACTCTCCAAAGTGGATTTGTAAATGTTACAAGCAAATTTCATGAGGGATTGAACAAAAACAGGCATAAATTTGTTGCATTTGCTTATGGATTTCAAGGATGGGTTTGTGAAGGAAATGGCCTCCTCTTATAGTTGAGGGTAGGACCATGAAAGGTGGATGTAATTTGAATACGCTTTGGGTTAATTATGGTAATTTCTGCGAGTAGAAAATAGATTGGTTATGTAGGTTATAGATTTGAAGGGGTAATAGACATTTGGAATGGTAGAAGTTACTGACCGAAACTAAATTACATGTACAACCTGATTGCCCCCTCTTTTATAGGAATATTGAAGTGGATTCCAAGTAGAATAGTTAACTAGAGTTCCAAGTGCGATTAATCGAAGTGAGGAAGTGGATTCCAAATAGATTTTAACTACGATCATGAAGTGGCGGTGACTAGGAAAAAGGTTTATTTTCCTAATTAAGTAGCTAATTTAATTAGTTACATTGTGCAAGATAATTAATTAACCATTTATTTGATAAATGATAATTAAGTGAGTTAAGATGGTGTTAAGAACCAATTTAATTAATCTTAAGGGGTGTAATGTGTATGATTAATTAATTGGATTAATCAATCGTAAATGGGATATGAATAGGATTTGAACAAGGATAGATAAGGAACAAGTATGTAATTTTAGGGTGTCCACATGTTATCCTCTTTAAAGTGTTATTACGAAGTAATAGTGCTTTAAAGATATTATATGCATGTAGAATAGTGAGCAAAAATTAGTGAAACATTTGGATGCCCTAGCAAGTAGAATGGTAAGGAGTGCCCCTCAAGAAAATGGGTGATGCGGCAACGCGGTGGATGGCCACTTTATAGGAATAAAATAAGAAAATGAACAAGGATGGGAGGAATTTTCTCATAGCATGAGTGTCATTTAGAGAGTATGAATATAAGAGCAACCTTTATTTTGTTATTGCACAATAGATTTTTCACCATGATTATGAAAGAATCAATATGGTTAACCCATATGCACATAAAAAAACAAACACACACAAAATAAAAGATAAAAAGGAAAACAAATCCAATGTACAGAGTATGTGCAAGCATCGGGTTATAAAGGAACCAAGATGTTATCACAATACTTGTAAGTGGTCAAAAAGAAAACATCAACAATGCAACACAATGTCAAAAAAGAAGACAAATAGCTATACCCCTAATGCATGCCACAATGATGATTAAGTAGATGTAAATTCTCCTAAGGTGGGAATAGGATCAGACTAAAGAGTGGAGTAAAGATACTCCTCATGAAACTCTTGTTGGATCCAGTTTACAAATGATCTAAGTTGATTTTCCCCAAGAAATATTAGGAATCATACAAAGGGAAGAAATTGATAGTCGTAAGATTGAAACGATCACTAGGGTAGTAGATAAAAGTAGGAATTTATCAAGATTGTGTTAAAATTTTGAAAGATTTACTTCAAGGGTTTTCCAATTGTAGGATTTATGTGAGAAGTGAATGTTTGTTTGAAAAAATTAATGATTTTTTTTTTTTTAATTTTGAAATATATGATTTTTTATGGTTTTACAAAGTTTTAGAAAAACTTGATGCAAAGAAGAGGAGCGGCATTTTTGTTACACTTGATTTATTATGGATAAAACAATGTTGTTAAAAGCATAAAACAAGCATGTCAAACAAACCCAATATGAACAGGAAGGAACCACACCAAAGTTATATGTGAACTAGGATGCAAGAATTTTCTTGCAATTGGTCTACAATGCAAGTAAACAAAGTACAACAAAATAACAAACCTGGAAGAAGTAAAAACATGATCACAATGTTGACAAACCGTAAAAGTACAACACAATTTTTAATAATGACATTTAATGACAATCTCAATTTGTTCCACATTGAAGTACTAGATAGATATGAATGCCCCGAGCGATAGCTTAGAATGTGAGAGGATTGGATCGGGCCGAACAACTGAGTGATGCTTAGATATTCCAAAATATACTCTTGTTGGATCCCATTGAAGTTTGATTTGTATTATGTGAAATCCAAGTGTGCCCTAAGAAAATTTATATTGCAAAATGGTAATTGATTGTTTAAAGATGATCTAGAACGATCGTGAGGAGCGTCGTCAAAGGAAAAAAATTGAAATGTGTTATCAAGTTGCTTAAATTTTGGTCAAACATTATCTCGAATGTTTTGATTTTGACAATTTTATACTATTTTTGGATTTTGTAAAACATATTTGAATGTTTTTGTGTTTTTGAGAAACATATTTGAATGTTTTTATAGTTTTGAGAAACATATTTGAATGTTTTTGAATTTTTTGAAACATATTTGAATGTTTTTGGAATTTTGTGAAACATATTTGAATGTTTTTGTATTTTTTACTCAGGAATGGGTTCCACAATCTGAAATCATGTTCAAACAATTGTATTTCATTCCATTATAAAAAATGTATATGATGTAATGATAGGATGTCTCACTCTATTTGTGACTCCACGTAACTATGAAGATGCGAGGTCTCATCACCGAGAGCCAAGAAGGACGTAAGCATGAGGTGAATAGTGAAGTTAATGGATGCTAAGACACAATTTTTGATAATGATCCATGTGAGAAAAATTTAGCTCATCTCTATTCATGATTATCTCACTGATTCCAAGATAATTCCACTTTATAGGTTTTGACTAGACTTAGATCCATTGATGGCCTGTTGATTGGTAAAATCTAGTTAAAAGAATTATAGTCTCTCTTAACATGAGTAGCTAAATTACTTCTTGGGATGTTTATTATTAAGCACTTTTGATTCAAATTTTATAAAGGCTTTATTGATTATTATTTTTGTGAAGGACCCCCTACATGTTTCTTATGTCATTAGTAAGAGATAAGGGCTCAACACCGAGGAAAAAATGTAGGCGAGTAAGGACATCTTCCTCCATTCCCAGTCTCATACTACTAATAAGAATTATGGTCTTATCACGAGAATAATGTGAAGGCAAAAGGTGTAATAATGATTGAATTATATTTTCTAATTGATTTTTCCTTGTTTATTGATAGTGTGATTTTTGGGAAGGAACATTATACCCCCAAGTCTCAATCACATGCGACTATTAGGACGTAAGGGTTCAACACCATAGATTGAGATGGATGATCAAAAAGGTCCATGTAAAGAATTCTGATGTTTTCTATAGAAGAGAGAGCTTAATTGAAAGGATTTTCCATCAGTAAGCTTGAGACAAAACCGTAGGTGAAAATATATGAAATGTTACGATTTATAAAGCAAGGATGAGACATACCATGCCCAATATGAACAAGATTAACGTGTGTCGTAAAAGGTGAAGAATGTGAAGATATGATAATATTAGGATTAAGATATATTCCAATGGGTGAAATAATGATAATTGTTTGTTAGATGAGTTTAACCATGTAAGTAGCTTTCCTAGTGTGGAGAGAACTCGTGGAAGAAGATTTTTTTCCTTCTATGTTTTTGATGTTCAAATAATGTTTTAATGATGGCTTAGATATTGATTTTTATTTTGTTTTTTATGCTTTTTGATGTGTTTGAAATTTGGTGGATGAAGATTGGAAATGAATTAATCATGAAAGAGGTCCATGTTTATGAAAATTAAATGGTCCTAATTTATAAGACTTACGCGAACGAGCTCTAAGTCAATGGAGTGAATCCTAAGATTCAATGAGTCCTGAGATATGAGACTTGGAAAGACAAGATCCAAGTCAAAGGATGGAATCCAAAGATTCAAATAATCTTGAAGTAAAAGACTTGGGTAGACAAGGTCCAAGTCAAAGGAGGGAATCTAAAGATTTAATGAGTCCTAAAGTATGAGACTTGAGCAGAAAATTTCCAATTCAAAGGAGAGAATCAAATGATTCGATGAGTCCTGAGATGCAAGACTCCAGTGGAAAACATCCAATTCAAAGGATGGAATCCAAAGATTCAATGAGTCCTAAAGTACGAGACTTGGGTGGACGAGGTCCAAGTCACAGGTGGAGGGAATCAAGATTGAATGAGTCTTAAGGTACGGAACTTGGTTGAACAAGGTCCAAGTCAAAGGATGTATGATTGGATAAGTCTTTGATGAGATCAAAAGACTTATGTGATGTTAGAGGAGGATTGTCATGTTGGGGAATACGTTGAAATTCATATTCACCTATGAGTGGAATAATGTGAGGAAGGAAGAAGAAATGATCCCTAGATGTAAACTCGGGGCTCCTTATAGGTCATAGAGAGAAAATATTCAATGTTTCTCCTTCAAGGTTATGGATTAATTGATTTGAAGAAATATTTGCAATTAAATATTGAAAAGGTTATATAAGGATATTCTTGGGTATACATAACTCATGGAGTGTATGCATGTATATGTCTTGATATGTAAGGGTCATCATTGATGAGATTCCTACAAGATTGATCGTTTGAGGTATAATGGACATAGAAGGTTGTGTTGTTGCAAGTGTCCAAACTTGTTGTGGTTGTGTTTCTACAACAAGGCTAGAGATATTAGGCATAGGAGCCGATAATGAAAGAATAGAATCAAGCTCAATGGTGCTTAATGATGGACCCTATTTTGTATATTCTATAGTTATATCAAGGGTTGAAAGGGATTCTTGAAGCAAGGTAAAACTTTTGTTTAATGTTAGAAGGTTGTTTTTCAAACAGTTCAATATCTATTTGGACTAACAAAATAAAATCTAGAGAATAAATTGATTGGTTTGGAGGAGAGATACTTGACCTTCATCGTGATCTCATTGAATGTTAGTATGTATAAGAGTTTGGACAACATTCAACTCTTCATGAGAAGTTGTAGTAGTTGACGTGTCTTTAGTTGTGATAGCTTTGTCATCAAGCTCTATAAAGATGTATCCATCATCAATTAAGTCTTGGACATAATTCTTAAATCACACACATCTATCTATGGAGTGGCCATCAATGCGATGGAAGTCACAATATGTATGAGGTTTATACCAGTATGGCTTAGGTTCCCCTTCTAGAAAGGGTCTTGTAAGTTTATATCTTATCATTCTAGCCTCTTTTAGCTGATGAAAGACACTAGAGAGACTTTCTCTAAGGGGTGTAAACTGATGTTTGAATTTGTGCAGGAGTAGTGTCTTCACTAGGTTGTATGATTATCTTTTTGGTTGATTGTTCATGTATGTTGTGCACATTTCAATTATACATGACACCATCATTGATGAAATTGTAGCTGCGGTTGACGTACATATATTTATAGTCATTTTTACATCCACTAGAAGAACAAGGGAATCCCATACACGTCGGCCTATCACCCAGTGGGTGTTGAGCACTCACCTGAGGCATGCACTTGCACCGAGTCTGCGTCTTTATGTGATTTAAGTGGGAAACCATCATCTATGTCATGAATCTTAATGAATAAAGGTGGAAATGAGACATATAATCATCATAGGGCTCAGAATGACCTCTAGACAAATGTATTCATTCCAAACAGAGAGTGTTTATAGATAATAGATAGAACTACAACAGAAAGGAAAATACATAAGGATTTACATTTATTCCATAACATCCATGAACAGAAATGAAAATATATAGATATGAACTCGAATCAATTATATTCATACTCATTCATGTTTGTAACCTCATTACATTCAATGGATCCATTAGACTACCACAGCTTGATCAAACCGAAGTCATACATCACAAAGAAGGATCATGTCCTTCATCCATACAAATAAAAATTTATAACCCAACCCCTTAATACATTACTCCCTTATATAGCTTCTACCCAATCCCACAGAGTTCTCATAGTATTTTTGTAGAGCTCCACTCTCTATAATCTCCTCTCTTTCTATCTGATATCTCCCCCTCTTTCTCCTACAAGCGCTTGCATATATAGGCATCCCAAAGTGCTAACTCATCCTTTTTCAACCTCGATCCGGTGCAAGTGTCTCCGAATGTGGTCCTCCATGGGAGCATGCTTCTCAAGCCTAAGCTCTTCACTTTTACCATGATGTCTTCCAAAACCTTCTATCGCAGGCATATTCCTTTTATGGGTATCACATTGCAGCTAGCACCTTATCCACTCCACATGCACAATCGGATCATGCTTTTCTCGTGTCCTACCCAAAATGCCCAATATGGCTAAGTCTTGAAACCTTGGCTCTGTTTGCGCATGCACCACAAGTTTTCTTAAACTCTATCATGTATGCCTTCTCCTTGCACACCCTTCTTCAACTACGCCTTACACACCTATGTGACTTTGTGTACTTAGCCAATATTTTGGGGTCTTAACATCAACCCACACTATTCATGTTCTCCGTCTCGTGGGAACACTTTTCTAATGAATAAATAATTACAGTATGTTCGGAAGAATAAAAGAATTTGGAAAGAGTAAGAATAAGGGGATGAAGGAATGGGAAAGAATAAAAAATGGAAGGGTAATTATTGCTGCAAAAGGAGTGGGAAGTCCCTCTTATTACTTCAATATCTTCTTGTTACTTTTCTCTTCCACTTCTTCCAACCTTAAGATCTCAAACTTGTGAAGAAAACCTCTTAAACCCATGCCCTAGTTTTTCAAACCCTAGCTGGGATAATAATTTCACAAGACAAAGTGCCTTCTCACAACTTCTCTTACACTCGTGAAATCCCTTCCTTCTGGTTCGCAAATCCAAACTAGTTACTCACGCTTAAACTCTTCAAATTTTCTTCACACGGATCAGTCCTGGAAGCCCTAGTTTGTAATGATGTAGAAGCGCTTCTCTCTTCATATACGCAAAGTAAATAATGAAATTCCTCAACCTTCTATTTATAGTTTTTCCCACTTTGTAACATTAAATACTACCTTACCTACCACCATACTTTAACACTTAATGCAGATTTTTCAAACAAACCCGACTTTAGCACTTTAACTCACGCACCCAACCTTACGCAGACAATTCTCCAACCTTCTGGCGTGTAACCAATCCATCTTGACAGGAGAATCTTGCACGCACATAACCAACGCGTTGAAGGCACTTCTTTTATCATGATTTTTTCTCTCACCTACCTCATGTTACTTTGTGCTTCTTCCTCTCTTATACGTGGATCCCCAATGTAGCTTTATCCTGACACCAACCATCCTTTTTCACCTTTCCTTGCATGTACTTTTTCACAGGGCCATTCAACTAGGATTTCCAATGCATTCCTTCCTGGCACTTCACACTTCAATTTCTTCTACCTTACTCCACCCCACACTAAAATGATGTACGGTCCCTCTGCAGATTACCACTTTCAAAAATTAATGAGATTATCGCGCCCAAGGTGCAACACAAAACAACAACAAGAAAGGGAAACATGAGAAAGGAAAATTCATTAAAGAAAATCCTAAACTAACTTGGAAATACTACCTTATTTACAAACACCAAGAAGACTTATTTATAGTAGGGCTTCAGCCTACTCCCATTGAAGTGTCCTGGCAATCTCGTCCCATCCAGTGCTTGTAACTGGCATGTACCCGAATCAAGGATGTATGAGATGGTGTAGGGACCCAACCAATGCACTTTTAACTTCCCAGGATGGCACAGAAACTTAGAATCATACAATAAGACCATCTGCCCAACCTCAAACTTCTTGTTCTTAATGTGGTAATCATGCCATGCTTTTTACTTTTCCTTTTCTGTTGTTTGGATCCACCTAGCGAGTGATCATATTTCATCTAGCTTCATTAATTTATCAATCCTTTCTTCCAGTGCTTTCTCATCAGCCAACCCTCCTATGCACGCTATACATAGAGAAGGTAACATAAACTCAACTAGCAGGACAACTTCCATGCCAAACACCAATTGAAACGGTGTGGCTTTGTTCAGCCTTTATAAGTTGTTTTATAAGCCCATAATATGGTTGATACCTTATCATCCTAATCTTTTCTTCGACATCATAAATATTTGTCAGGGTATGACTCAAGTATCTTGTTAAATGCTTCCACAGTTCCATTTTCTTGTGGGTGATAAGGTGTAGTTTTGTGATGAGCCACCATGAATTCTACTAACAGGATCCTCACAGTCTCATTCAAGAAATGTGTACCCCTATCGTTAGTTAAACTTAAAGGGCATCCATACCTCATGATAATGTTCTCCCACAAAAATCTTTTTGTTATAGTTGTTGTACAGTCTTTAGTTGGGGCTACCTCTGCCCACCTTGTCAAATAGTCTCGTGCAAGTGATTACATAGTGTGATCTAGTCCTACGCACTGCTAGTGCAATAGGGCCTACAAATTCTATTTCCCATTTCTCAAAAGGTTCAGCACTAGGGATAGGGTGTAAAGGCATTTCATCTCTCTCTTTCGGCTTGCCAACATGCTGGAAATGGTCACACACTTTACAATATTCCTTACAATCTTTATACAGAGTTTCCCACCACAATCTTTCCATTAATATTTTATGTGCGGTGGCATCGCCTGCATAATGTCCACCTACACTTCCTTCGCGTGCGCCTCTATGATGGTGAGATGCTCATGCTCTAATACACACTTGCATAAAACTTCATCACGCCCTAGTTTGTATAAGTCCCCATTGATCAACATGTAGGGCGTGGCGCATATGGCTAGTTGCTTTTTCTCTAATGTCTTCATCCCTTCTAGCGCCATACCCGTTTTAAGGAACACAACAATATCCTCCAAATATAAGGGTGCACACTACAACCTAAAAACTACACATCCGACATGGTATCTTCAATGCTTTGTGTGTCCTCCCCGAATCAATCCTAGATAAATGGTTAGGTCCAAAATTACTTTTTCCTAGTTTGACAACCACTGTGAACTCGAACTCTTGGAATAACAACACCCACCAACATATGCACCCTTATAGGATGGGCTTGTTCACCAAATATTTTAATGTCATGTGGTCAATGTAGAAGATAAATGGAGCTACCAATTAGATACTGCCTGAACTTATGAAGCACATAGATCATAGATAATGCCTTGTGCTCGGTCATAGTATAATTCTTCTCTACTAGTGTCAACTTCCTACTTGCAAAGCATAGGGGTGATCAACAATTCCCTCACCAGGTTGTGCAAGCACTGCCCCAATGGTCATTCCGGAGGCATCTACATGAACATGGAAGGGCTTATCCCAAGAGGGGAAACATAATATAGGCACGGTGACAAGCCTATCCTTCAATGTGTCAAACACCTTTTGTTGTGCCTCTCCCCAATGAAAGGAACTTTTATGTCTGAGAAACTCTTCTAAAGGCATGGAAATCTTGGCATACCCCTTGATGAACTTCCGATAGTAGCCTGCATGTCCAATAAACCCATGCACTGTGCTTTGACTAGTTAGCTCCCCAATCCCACAATCACTACAATTTTGGCAAGATCCACCAACAACCCTTCTTTGCATATGATGTGTCCCAACAGGGTCCCAAACGGGGTAACAAATACACACTTCTTGATGTTAAGGGATATCCTCAACTGCCGACACCTTTCAAACATCAATCTCATATTATCACAATGGTCCTTGACTATTCCATACACAGTCTAATCATCAAGGTAAACTTGGAGAAACTTTTGGATGAAGTCATGGAAGGCCCGTACTACAATGCGTGAGAACACTACAGGTGCGTTCTTCAACCCAAAAAGCATGACCGTATAGGAAAACTTCCCCACTCGGTGACAAAGGTTATCTTTCTCTAGTCTTCCTTTGCAATCTTACACGGTGATAACCTAAGAACCCATCCGTGAAAGAGTAGACTTCACGCCCTGCCACTCCTTCTAGGATATCTTCAGTGAACGGGGTTGGGAAGGGATCAATGACACACACTGCATTCAGATCCCTATAATCAACACATATCCTTATCCTTCCATCATTTTTGATACTAATCACCATTGGACTTATCCACTCTGACTCCTCCATAGCCTCTATGATTCCTGATGCTATCATCTTGTCTATTTCCTCCTTGACCTTTACATGCAGATTAGGATTCATCGGTATGGTCTCTTCTAGATCGGGTGTGCACCTTCCTTCAACTTAATTCTCATTTCCCCAAGGAATGGTGAACACCTTTGAGTTCATGATACCCACATGGGAATAAATCCTCAAACTCATGTAAAAGATCAATGATCTTAGAGACTTCCCTCTCCGACCAATAATCTCTAATGATAGCTTCCTTGGGTTCCCTCTAACCCAATATTAACCTTCTTTGTCTTTAAAGGTTCATGATAGGCACACGTTCTTTCATTAGCACTATCCATCACTTCGCGTGAGCCTAGAGAATGGTTAACCTCCAAATTTTCCATCTCTTCACTATCTATGACATAGACCATCTTGCCTTTTTCTTTCTTTATGCACATGCGCTCAAACTACACCTCATCAGACTCATCTTCACCAAACCATCCCTCTAAGCATAACTCTCCTAGAAATTCTATAAGCCTATCCTCTGCCTTTGCATTATCCCCCATCATAATGTGCTTGACCTCCTACAATGCCTTATCCACCGATGGTTTGGTGCTTCAATACTCAAATGCTTGGACTAGATCAGCTACTAGTTCTTGTCCAATTCCTTGTTTGGTGGCATGTGTCAGAGTGGATGTACCATGCGCGTGTGCAACCCTGCAATGTAGAATACAATTTGTGTACCCAAAGGGACGGTGGTAAAGCTTCCATGGCTTCCCTCCAAGCTCTCTCATAGGCTTGGATGTGGAAAGAGGTGGGCTCCTTACCATGGTAGTCTTTGATGGTGGTAAGCACATTACATCTAGAGAAACAAACAGAGAAGGAAATTCTCACTTCACACCATTCCAAGAGATTATCTCGATGTGTTTCCCACCAGCGTGCAACAATTCCGAGTGGGACATAGCTTAACATCCCCCTTTGTTCATTTTCCTCCTTCCACTGAGCTTCCATCTTCTACAAAAAGACCTCAGGGGAGGCTCCTCCTAAGTACTTAGGTAGCTCCTTTCCTCCTAGGCACCGGATCATATGCACCTTTATCACCTTTGTCACTAATCCCCTTAAATGCCGTCTGATTAACTCATAGGTTCCATGCACCCAATTATCACACACTATACTAGTGGTGTCACTTAGGGAGTGAGCATCCTCAAACTGGATAACTCTATCTGTGGGATGAATTATCTTTGGATCCCTGATTGAGCACACATAAATTCTATCTAGGACCTCTTCTCCCAAAGGTTCAGTATAGGGTGTTGACTTCCCATCAGCCAGGGGTATGATGACCCATTCCTCCTCATTTTCAAAGCTTATGTACCCCTTGTTGAACCGAAGATCCGCATTGTTCTTATAACACCATGGGCACCCAAGTAGTGCTGGGAAATTGTCTACCTCGGCGAGCGCCAAGACCTCGAACTCCCTAGTAAACTTAGCTCCCTAAATGGTGATAGTTACATCATTTAAGACACCGATGGGCATTACCTTCATTTTTTTACCATATATGCACATTTGAAGATGGCTATAATGCAGCCTTCCCATCGATGTCATACATCCAAGGTGAGAACATTAACCACCACGACTATGTTAATGAGGATATTACTAAGGAGCCATCCATCCACGACCGTATTTAACATGATCTCCCTATCATAGTCAAGGATGTGAGGGGGAAGGTTTGCATGTAAGACCTTCCTCTCACGCTCTTCTCTGGCATGTGGTACATTCTCTCTCAATAATGCTCCTAGCAAGGGAATAATATTCTCTTGCCTTAGCATTTTACATACTTCCTTGACCTCATCTAGGTCATATTTTGGTACCTCAACCTTCCTTCTTTGCTCCTCCCTCCTAGACTACTCCTTTAGACACTAGATTTCTCTTTGTAAACTCTGAATGATTTCCATGGTATCTTGATATACCTCCTTTTGATGTGCAAGATCCAAGTACTTCCCATGTGTCACTTCTTCCTCTTGAAACCAAGTTCTTCCGCCTTGGTATTTCCTTTGTGCGTGCGGCCTCTCGCTCTTGTTGTTACCATAATGATTCCAAACATGCATCATGTGTCACCTGTGGAATCCATTATGTGTCCGTCTTCTTAATGCTTATTATTACAACACCCTTTTCTTTGGTGTTGATGATTCATGTGCTCTAACAACTCATGGAACTCCTCATATGTGTGCTTCTTCTCGTGCCATGAGTACTGCAATAGATTTAGGAACTCTCATTTGTAATGCTTTGTAGACCCACAATTAAAATAGGTTCCATGTGGGAACTCACCACTTCTTCCTCCTCCGTGGTTACCATGACCACGAAATCCCCTTCCACGAACACCTCCATCTGCATGCTCCTCATAACGGTGATCATCACCCTTAGAACTACTGGCAATGTTGGTCTAGCACACCCCATGATAAATGACCTCATGGATCTGATCAATAAGCCTACAATCCTTAGTATCTTGGGTTGTAGAGGTGTAGATCTTATAGTAGCAAGACACATTCTTCTTAATTTCGCATTGTAACAAGGGACATCTACTTGCATCATGGTCCCCATGATGATTTCACAGTCTACTATTACGGCGCATACTGTCCTCCGAGGGAAATTATCCTTGACATGCCCCTCTACTTCACAATATGTACACCATATACCACTGTGAGTCTCATGGGTTGAGTTCACAGACAACTTCTCTAGCTGCTTAGCCATAGCAGCGATCTAAGCTTCCAAAAATGGGCTAACACCAATATCAATAGTTCTAATAGCTTTGGCATGCAGAGAAGCTTCCAATGCCTCACGTGGATCTGTGAAAGTTTTATGAGATAGAGCTCTTCTAAAAGGTGTTATCAACCCCCCAACAAACCATTGAGCATGCTGTGAAGGGTGAATGTCATATGATAATTTTGACATGAGGGTTTTGAACCATGCATCATACTCCCACACACTCTCCACCATTCCCTATTGAATCTCCTTTAGGGCATTGATGCTCTTCTGTTCAAAATCAAATATGTGGAATTCTACCAAGAAGTCGTTCTTTAAAGCAATATAATCCACCATGATGAGGGTCATATTTCCTATACCATCTATGCACGCACCCTTGTAATGTTGTTATAAAATGACTAGCCTTCCGCTCCGGGGTTGTGATCCCCTTCACGCCATAGAAGCTCACACTTGTGAACATGTTCTGCAGCATCTTCAATACCTCTATAATTTAGCAAATGTAAAGACATCTCAAAGAATACTTGAGGGGGTTGTTGGGGTCCTTGTCCTCCTGAGCCAGAGCCTTGGTTTCCTCGGTGTTTCCTCTACCCCCAGATCCACCAGATCCACTGTGTCTTATACCTAATGAGCCACAAGATCCACCTTTGGATCCACCAGTCCTATGCCTCCTAACCCATTATATCCACCAGTCCACTAGGTCCTATAGTGGTTGTGCAAGGGCCCTTAAAGTTCTACTGAATCGCACGTTGATAGGCTATGATAATGCCCCACTACCACTAGTGTACCCCACGCCACTCCCAGATGCGAGACCGAAGGCTTGTGTACTTGCTCCTTGTCCGAAAATTCCTCCAAATACTAGAATAGTATGGGTAGCCATAAAAGTGGGAAATGAAAAATTGTATCTCTGGGCACAGATCACACTCCACTAATACCAACTGGGTCAGCAATACTCCTTCCTTGATCTAGAAAACCAAGCGCCAGGGTTTGGTCACTAGGTGGGTTCAAATACATGCCAATGAATCTTCTCTCTCCATGTGATGAACTCTCATTAGAAGCCAAAGGGGTCTCTCTTACGTGCTTTCCAAGATGGGGTAGCACAAATTGCTTAGGTTCCATGTCCTCTGCGTGAACCTCAACTCCTTCTCGCAACATCTGCCTCCATAGATCCATCACACTTACAACCTCACATTGTCTAGAAATATCCCTTTCACGCACTTCACTATACTTGAGTCGCCTCTCCTCCCTTTCCTTCCCCATCGTAATAGCTGTCATCTTCCTCCACCCTAGCTTCCTTGCCCAGCGCTCAGAATGGTTTAGCCGGTCATTGGAAATGCCTCTAAACTCAAGGTAAACATCAAGATCTTCATTATCGAGAGGATAACATATAGAAATGATCCTCGGGCTCCCGTAGAAACTCAAACTCAAAAATTCCGAACAAGAGTATGTAGAAATATTGTACTCCAAAGTGTAGCTAGCCAAAACACATTTCCACTAATTATCCACATCACAAGTCCACGTCAGATCTGCATCTTGTAGCCTCTGGTATTATTCTTGGGTCCACATGCATGTTCTATAATACAAGCTTGATCTAGATGCATATGCTAAGAGTCATTCATAAAGTTCTACTGGGAAGCAACAGAAAAAAATTTCATATAAATCATGGTTAGGTTCTCTTCTACCCATCTACGTGCATAAAACTCAGATCCAAAGTGTTGAATCTCCGAGCAAATTCATCCGTCATGATTTTGAACCATGATTCAACACTTTCCAAAGTTAAGCACTCTGTCATTACTCATTACACAGATCAAGATGTATGTCATTTCCCACTACAACTTTGAAAAGAGGTCCCGGCAACGAAACCAAGATGTAGTCATTTTTACACCCACCAAAAGAACAAGGGAACCCCATGCACGCCAGCCTATCACCCAGCGGGCGTTAGGCACTCACCCAAGGCACGCGCAGGTGTCAAGTCTCTCTTTTATGTGAGTTAAGTGGGAAACCATCATCTATGTCATGAATCTTAATGAATAAATGTGGAAATGAGACATACAATCATCATAGGGCTCAGAATGACCTCTAGACAAATGTATTCATTCCAAACAAAGAGTGTTTATAGATAACAGATAGAACTACAACAAAAAGGAAAATACATAAGGATTTACATTTATTCCATAACATCCATGAATAGAAATGAAAAGATATAGATATGAACCAAATCAATTATATTCATACTCATTCATGTTTGTAACCTCATTACATTCAATGGATCCATTAGACTACCACAACTTGATCAGACCAAATTCATACATCATAAAGAAGGATCATGTCCTTCATCCATACAAAGAAAAATTTATAACCCATCCCCTTAATACATTACTCCCTTATATAGCTTCTACCCAATCCCACAGAGTTCTCACAATATTTCTACAGAGCTCCGCTCTCTATAATCTCCTCTCTTTTCTATCTGATCTCTCCCCTTCTTTCTCTTATGGGCACTCGCATATATAGGCATCCCAAAGTGCCAACTCATCCTTCTGCAGCCTCAGATCTGGTGCCAAGTGTCTGAATGTGGTCCTCCATGGGAGCATGCTTCTCCAGGCCTGAGCTCTCCACTTTTTTCCATGATGTCTTCCAGAACCTTCTATCGCAAGGCATATTCCTTTCGTGGGCATCACGTTGCTAGGATGACACCTTATCCACTCCGCATGTGTAGTCGGGTCATGTTTTTCTTGTGTCTTACCCAAAATTCCCAATATGGCTAAGCCCTGAAACCTTGGCTCTGTCCGTGCATGCACCACGGGTTTTCTTAAACCCTTCCTTAAATCCTATCATGTGCACCTTCTCCTTGTGCGCCCTTCTTCAACTAGGCTTTGCGCGCCTACGCACCTTTGTGTACTTAGACAATATTTTGGTGTCCCAGCAATATTTACCATGATGAGTGTTATTATTTTGATTATTGTGATGATTATGCCCATTGTTTTTAGAATGAGGTTTGATTAAGCCTTTAGTGGTAAGGGATTTTTAATTTGAGTCAAGGTGACTTTAGAGTCAAGGTTAAAATATAAACATTTGACGAACTTCTTTGAGAGGTCCACACGAAGGTGGTGATATATCCCTTTAGAAGGTGTAATAACCATTCCAAAGCTTGTCCCCCTAGACTCCTAGGAAAAAAGCGTAAGAGAAAGATATCATTATATACCACTTTATGGAATGCTATGAAAAATTATTTGATATGCTCTCTTGGATCAGTTTTTCCCTGATATTTAGTAAATTTGGGCATCTCAAAATATTTCTAAAAGGGTTTTCCTATGATGTTTGTTATCCAATTTTACCCCTTAAGAAAAATTGGACAAACATGACCTTGCACACTAAGAAAATGGAGGGATTGATTCAGCCATAAGAGCTCACATTTTGATTCCGACGAATAGGTTGCAGGAGGGCTCGGCAATGGCAATAATGTCAGAGGCAAGAAATTGAAGGAAGCTTGGAGCCGAGCTAAGCAAAAAAATGGAGGCCCCAAATTTTAAAGTTTTCAAACTTCAGAGGTTTTACAGTTCAAAGTTTTGACGAACAAGCAGGAAAAAAATAAGAAAAAGGCCCAAAACCCCAAAACCCCAAAGTCTAAAAAGGCTCGGGGTTTCGTGGTCAACTAAGCGTCATAGATTAGCAAAGAAAGAGTCTGAACTCCAAAGTCCAAATTTGTCACTTCAGAGGTTCAAAGGTTTGGATGTCTCGGCAAGGTTGAGTGGTGAATAGTGCCACGCGGAGGAGGGGTGAAGGTCTAAAACCTGATAGCTGAAATTTGGACTTCGGGATTTCGAGATTTTGGAGGTTTCATGTGCCTGGATGTGTAAAGGAAACCTAAAGTCCTGAATCCCCAAAACCCAAATTCCCATACCCCAAAATCTTAAAGCCCCAAAAAGGAAAAGGTCTGAAACTTGAAGTCCAAATTTCAGACTTTAGGATTTCAACATTTTGGAACCTTCAACCCCCCAGTTCAAAAAATCACAACTCGAAGTCTGAAACCCGAAGTCTGAATTTCAGACTTGGGGTTTCAGAGTTTTACGAGGTTTTGTTGACTCAAGATGAATGAACAAGTAACATCAACCTCCGAAGTCAAAATGCCCGAAAGTCTGAAATTTTGGATTTCGGAGGTTGAGGCAATTTTGGAGTCCGAAAAATAGAAGATCAACCACCCACATTTATTGCAGAATGGCACCCCCATCTTCATATGACCATAACTTTTGACTAGGAGCTTGGATTTGCACAAAATTAGACTTTTTGGAAATCTCTCAGTGTCCTCTACACAACTACGATTAGTTTTCTTAATTTAAGTGGGACTAAGTATTTAAAAATTAAGAAACACAGTCCGTAATTTTAGAGGGTGTTTCCAAATTTCCCACCTACCAAAATGATGAGGTATGGCCTTCCTTTCTTCTCCAACAAGCCAAAGTACATGGAGGTATGGGTTTACTGGTGGCACCCAAAGCATTGTTACAAGTGATTTTAATGCATTTTGGGGTGGTTGAAAAAGATTTTTAATTCTCTCTCTCTCTCTCTTCTTTCATTCTTCCTATATATTGTAAGGAGGGGCTCATTTCAAAAGGTTGGATAATTTTGCTTTGCACCCTCCCTTCTTCTCTTTTTTGTAAGTGAATTTGTGGAGTTCAAACCTCCCATTCAAGTTGTAATGCAATTTTGTGCCTCTTGGCCATTATAATGCACTGTATCAAATCTTTGGAGCAATAATATAAGTATGTGGATGAATTTCAACCCTCTCTTGTGTTCATTGCTTTCTTCTGATCTCTCATTGCAATCTTGGTTATATGTGCATGGTTATTGTATTACATGTTTAATGGTTTGTGTTTAATGGTTAGTGGATTCTCATAAGTGGATTGATCTATGGTGTATTTCCATCCTTCTTAATCTGATTATGGTTTCCATCTCCATGCAAAACAGGTGTTCAACATTCCTTTTGGTGCATCACCTTTGTTAGTTTAGGTTTAATTTCTTGTAATATTCTTAACCCTGTCTCTTTGGAAAGTTAGAGTATATTTTAGAGTATATCCTCTATAATTTGGATGTGTGCATCAGAATAGAGGAATAAGAACCGGCCTTCATCCGGAGGGTTATCCCGATTGCAAAGTCCCACACTTTGGGATAACTCCATGTTTGACAAATCACACTGACTACCTCAACCATTCACTTGCGAGCAATCAAGGGTGTTGTGATTTTGCTATAATAATGTCTATGCTGAAAGTTTAGGGAAAAATTCATCAAAGTTGAATTGTTTGCGTTGTTTTTGCATACTTGAAATAGTGTCTTTCATCATTTTCCATTCCTGAGCAAATGGTGAATTAGATTGTGGGATAAATGATGAACCATCATTCTTCATATTGATGTTCTCTTTAGTGTTCATAGAAAGATTTTTGAATATGTTGTCACTTTTTTACACGTGTTCGATACCTTTTGTATTGTTGTTAGTGACTTGAGAGGATAGGAGAGTAAATTTTTTTCTCATCTCAGTAAGTTGTTCTAAGAACTCATTGTTTTATGTCTTGCGTGAATCCATCATGTTTGAAAGAGAGGAAAAATGAAGAAAGGTGTGATGAATAACTCAACCCTTAACAAATTGAATGCTAAGATGGAAGAGGGGAAAAGGTTTGAAAGCTCAACCCTTAGCAAAGGCAAGGGGGAGGAGTGCCTCAGGCTATCAACCAATGAAGAGAGTAATGCCCAACTTATAAATTTGTCAGGAAAATTACTGGAAGATAGAAGAGGTGAAAAGGTGTGAAAATTTGAATAACTCAACCCTTAGAAAAGTGAATGCTAAGATGGAAGAGTTGAAAAAATAATATTGAAGAACTCAACCATTAGCAAATTGAATGTTAAGATGAAAGAGAAGAATTTTTTTGAAAGCTCGACCCTTAGCAAAGTGAATGATAAGATGAAAGAGGTATAAATTTTAGAAAGCTCGACCCTTAGCAATGTGAATGCTAAGATGGAAGTGAGATTGAAAAGATTTGATTTGTTTGACCCTTAACAATGTGAATGTTAAGATGGAAGAAATGTGAAATGATGATAGACTACTCAACCCTTTACAATGTGAATGTAAAGATGGAATAATTTGAAAATTGAATTTTCTTGACCCTTAACAAAGAGAATGTTAAGGTGGAAGAGACTTAGTGATGACAAAAGGTTACTCGATTCCTTACAAAGTGAATGTAAGAAAAGAGGAGTGGAAAATATTTGATAGAATCGACCCTTAACAATGTGAATGTTAAGATGGACGAGGGATTTGAAAATATTGTTATATTTGACCCTTAACAACGTGAATGTCAAGATGGATGAAGAGAAGAAACGTTGAAATCGAAAGTCCAATTATGGAAATCTTAGCAAAAGAAATGTTAAGATGGGAGAATTATTGTACGAGCTAAGTGATGTGCTCAAACTTTTGACAAAGTGAATGTACAAAGGAGATGAGACTTTGACAAGGTTAGCTCTTAACAAGATGAGTTTTAAGAGAAATGAAAAGGTGTGACTCCTCAACACATAACAAAATGAGTATTGTTGAGGAAAATTATGGGATTGAAATTTTAGTTAGAGTACTCTTAACAAAATGAGTGATAAGAGAGATGAAAAGGGTTTGAAAGGCTTCGTGATCCTTTACAAAGTGAATGTAAAGGGGAAGATGTGAAAGGAGTTGGTTTTCTCAACTTGTGACAAAATGAGTGTTACAAGAGGAGACTTGAAATCACAATGAAAAGCTCAATTCTTAACAAAAGGAGTGTTAAAGGAGAGACTTAGAAAGATGGTGAAGGTGCTCGAATCTTAACAAGATGGGTGTTAAGAGATGAGACTTGGAAAGATGATGAAAGTGCTCGACTCTTTAATGAGATGAATGTTAAGAGAGGAGACTAAACAAAGGAAGGATAATACTCAAATGACAACAATGTGAATGTCGAAATATAGAGGTGAAAATATGATGATGAAAATCTCGAATATTGACAAAGTGAATGTGAGAGATGGAGAGAAATTGATGATTAAGATCTCAAATTAGAGCAAATTGAATGCTTTAAAATAGAGGAGTGAAGAAATGTTGAAGATGTTGAAAATTCAACAAAGTGAATGTTAAATTGTGATGACGTAAGATGATGGAATGCTTGAAGCTCAACAATGAAATGTTAAACTCAAGACTTAGAAAGACGAAGGATCAAAGTGATCACGATGGTGTTTGACCATGATAAAGTGAGTATCACAATGTCAAGACTTAGATGAATAAGGATGATAGTGCTTGAGTGCAGATATAGATTTCCATAACTCAATACTTAGACTCATTTATAAAGACACGAAAATGAGCCCAAATAAGGAGTATTTGGGAAATATTGGAAAATGAGCCCAAATAAGGAGTATTTGGGAAAGTATCAAAGATGTGAAATTGATAACGTAAGATACAAGTGTGAAACACAACTCACTAAAGCAAAAAGAGAAGAAAAAAGTGAAAACAAATTTTTACTTATGGAATTTTTGGCCTCTACCTTAGATTGGATTGGTCAGTGTGTGTCTTCCTAGGTGGTTCTCTCAACTAGGTTTCAACAGTATACCCGAGTAAGCATAGTGTTATTACTATCTTCTCGTATTTTTATTCCCCTTTTGAAACAATGAGCAAATATCTTGCTTAAATGAATCACATTGGGACCGCCACAAAGGATATTCATGACTCTAACTCACAAAGGAATACTAGTCAAGTAGGATGGGGGTACCCGTTTTGTCAACCATTCCCTCAATTTTCTCACTACTCTAGGGTTTCTATAGTACTCCTCAAATGAGTTTTATGGCTTAAGCCAAAGCACTTCCCACAGTTATAGTAGTTGGGCAATAGTCTTGTCAACCACACCTACAAATACAATGTGAATTGTTTATTTTATCTTGATTAAAGATGAGATTGTATTAACCACCATTCTTTGACGAGGCAACCTATTATTAGTAATTTAGTTTAAAACATCATTCAAGGAAACTTGTAGTTAGTAGTTTAAGAATAACCTCCACTAGAGTTGGTCCTGCAAATAAGGATTAATACATTTTCCTAAGGTAGAGAGGACAAGATGAAAAGAAGTGAGCCCACATTTATGATTTCCAAGATCACTTAAGAAGTGTGAGGAAAGATCATACGTGTGAAACTCGCTTTGATTAAGCTAAGAAAATTTTTAATTCCCAAAAACACCTAAGAAATTATCACGTTTCGATTTCCAAGATCACTATGAAAGTGTGAGGAAAGAGCATATGCATGATCGTTTCTTGATTAGCCTCACAAAAATTAAAAAAACAAAACGTTAGCAAAATCGCCACAAAATGTTAGTTATGGTGCAAAAATGATTAAATGTTGACAAAAATGCATAAAAAGTGAAAACAAATGGACAAAAATATCCAATAACCCTACATAAGCAAGTTGCACAATTATTCCACTTAGCAAAAATGGCAAAAATAATAATGGAAAGGTCCTAATTTAGTTGAAAAAGGCCTAATTTAATAAACAAACTAATTATTTACAACTAACTAATTATGATCAAAAGGTGCCTAATGAAATTAAAAGACCTAAGTTAATTTTTAAACTAATAAAATAATCTAAATTAGATGAGATCAATTAAAATCCTAACTAGAGTGGCAATTAATTTAATGAATTAAGTAAACTAAGCTTAAACTAAAGATTAAAAAGGAAAAATAAAGTGAACCTAAGTTTAAAACTATAGGTTAAATCATAATCTAAAAACGAAGGAAATGAAAACCCTAAAAATAAATTAAGTTTGTATGTGCATGTGCTTATGCATTCGGGTTTTTTATGTGTGTTTTTTTTTTTATGCAAGGTCGAGGATGGAAGTGGCTCCGTGTTGGGTAGAGAGGGTTCGGTGGCAAGGAAGGCATTGGGCATACAGGGGGTGCATCAGAGGGTGCTCAAGATGGGACAAGAATGGTTGGTGGCAATGTGGTGGCTAGGGTGAGCGCCATATGTAGGGGGGCAGCAGCTTAGTGTGGGGTTGATAGAGGTCGGGCGGGCATGTGGTGTTTGGTAAGTAGTGGCATGGTGGTCAACTCGTCGAGATCGGCAAAGGAGGAAGATATAGGCTACATGGCGGGGTATGTGTTTAGACGACACGGGGGCTCAAGTAAAGGGTGTGTAGAGGGACAAAGAGGGGAGAGGGGTCGAGTCTAGATCAGCTTAGTCAAGTCATGACCGGGAGTTAGGCAGGGGGTGGGGGGGTAGGCTAGGTCGTGGTCGAGGAGTAGTTAGCTCTCTGCAAGCTAGTTCATAGAGCCGTAAGGTGAGCTAGGGGTAGAATGGTAGGGGTTTAGCTAGGGTTATCTAGGGGTTGGCTAAGGTTAGCTAGGGTTTGGGATGAAATTTAGTAGAGCTACCAAATTTAGTAGGGAGGGGTGGAGAAATCAAGAAAACCTAGTGAATTTCAAAACCCCGCTAAATTTAGTTATAACTTGCTTAAATTTGGTGAGAAAACACCTAACTCTTAAAAAAAGAGTTTTTTTATGCTGAAATTTTGCAAACGACTTCGGATTTATAATGTTTTCTACCCACAAAAAGCCCTGTAAAATCGCCAAGAAAAGAGTAATAATCAAGTAAAAACATACTTATTTTTGTGACGTGTTAAACGAAGTTTTACTTAGAAAACCCTCCTGAATGCATCCTACAAATAAAACAACACAATAAACAACAAACACACACTAAAAAAATGTAAATCAATTAAAACAACATGCACATGAGTGAGTAAAGATTAAACATATTCATTGAAATATTAGTGAAATGTGGATCGGAAAAGAGAAAATGGGTATGTCCCATCGGGCATGCCAGAATGTGAGCAATGAAAATTGATGTGCAGACAAATGAAAGATAAATGAAAATATAAGACAATATACCTTCTCTATAACTCTCTTGTAAACCTCAAGAAGATCATGGAAGCTCTTAGACTTGTATGATCTTGAATATTTGTATTTGTGGATGCTCTTGATATGACTCTCCAAAGTGGATTTGTAAATGCTATGAGCAGATTTCATGAGGATTCGAACAACAAATGAGTAGAACTTTGTTGCATTTGCTTATGGATTTCCAAGGATAAGTTTGTGAAGGAAATGGCCTCCTTTATAGCTGAGGGTAGGACCATGAAAGGTGGATGCAAGTTTGACTAAGTTCCAAATTAATTATGTTAATTTCCTAGGAATATAAAGTAGACTAGGTTTGTCAGAGGTTACATATTCAAGGGAAATAGACATTTGCAATGAATGGCAGAAGTTACATCCGGGAATTGAATTGCATGTACAACCCAATTACCCCATCCTTTCTAGGAATCTAGAAGTGGAGTCCAAGTGGAATAAGGAAGTGGAGTTCCAAGTGCAATTAATTGGAGTGAGGAAGTGGAGTCTAAATAGAGTTAACTAGGATAGTGAAGTGGCAATTGACTAGGAAAATAGGTGTATTTTCCTAATTAAGTAACTAATTTAATTAGCTATAATGTGTAAGATAATTAATTAACCATTTATTTGATAAATGATAATTAACTGAGCTAATATGGTGTTAGGAACCAATTTAATTAATCCCAAGGGGTGTAATGTACATGATTAATTAATTCGATTAATCAATCCTAAAGGAGATATGAAAGAGATGTGAACCAGATAGTATTGGAAACAAGTATGTAATTTTAGGTGTCTATAGCCACATTGTATACAATGGAAAATAGGAATGAAAATATTAGATATTTCAATGATAAAACATTAATATAGAGGAATATGAAAGATAGATGCCCCCAAGAGCTTTCTTTGATTTGGTAGGGTATAGTGCCAAGCATCATACATCGTGTAAGAACATATAAGTATTCTATATTCACATCAAGAGTACCATGTGAATTCACACGTGTGTATGGAACAAGATGGAGAATACTATGAATCAAAGTAAAATGGTAAACAATGTGTAACATAGAATAGGATAAGCAAGCAAGAGTACATCCAATCAAGATCTAAGATAGTATTTTTTCTCTTTTTTAAATATGTGAACATGGAATAGAAAAACTATAAGAGGGGAGAAAATTTTCCCCTAGTGTATTTGTGCAAAGTGAGTTCCATGCAACTAAGTTCGTCCTCAATAGTCGTGTATTAACATAGAACAAGAGTGCGTCATCAGCAGCAGGGGAAGTAATATGCCCCCAATGTGTGAATGCTATAGTGATCTACCCAATGAGGGTAAGGGGCAAGGGCCCACTATCTGCTAGTGTGATGGAGGTATGCATGTGATCATGATCAAAGACTCTATGGCCACAAGGTAGTATATATGGAGAGAGAGAGAGAGAGAGAGAGAGAGAGACAAAGTGGACCTATATGTGCCATGGGTAGTGTGTTTCCTAGGTGGAGACCTATGCCTATGAGGTGGGCTATGAGACCGATGTAACCGATGTGAGCAAGGAGAAGAAGCCACAGGTGGAGAAGATCTAAGTGTATGTGTAAAAGTAGCATTAGGAGTATTATGTGTCAAAACCATGAGACCATATGAGGGCATGTAGGAGTAGGTGCACTAGTGATAGAAGTGACTGAAGGTGTAGCAGTAATAGGAGCCAATGATAAAGGATTCCATGGTGGGATGCCTCGAATAGTGATAATGTGACACTCATGTACAAACTTAAGGCATAAGTGAACTATGGATGGTATAGATTTGGAAGCCCTAAGTCAAGGGATTCCTAAGACCATGTCACAATGAACAATTGAGATCCATATAGTACATGGCATAAAGATAATGAGTTACCCAATAGTGATAAGAAGAGTGAAATTCTTGTGGGAAGTGGGATACCTATGGGTCATCTGAGATAATGGAAAACCGATAGAGTAAAAAAACATAGAGAGCATTCATTGTGATTATAAGTAGGATGTACCATAACATTGTTAACAACATGAGGACTAATAGAATCATCAATGTGTAATCTATGTGATGAAAAAGAGGCATGAAATTTGGCATCGTAGAAATTACCGATAGGTGAAGGAAGACCAGTAGTGCCAACAAGAAATCCAAGAGGATGATCTCGAAGATGGAGTAGGAGGAACAACATGATAAACATGATTTGAAGAGGATTCATGAGCTGATTTTTCATGCTTAGGAAAAGGATCGTTGAATATTTTAAGATTGTTATGGTCATTGTCATTAGTAGATTTATGAATAGAAATAGTAGATTCAGAAACTCAATGTCATGATTTTCAATTAGATCTTGGATTATATGTCTAATCTTGAAACACTTGTCAATAGAATGGCCATTGCATCTATGGTAATCATAATGTGCATTTTCATCAAATTTCTTTCCATGAGGCCTATTAGGATTGTAATCAAGAGGAGCTAGAAGAGAAATTATATTACTTTCTAGGAGTTGAGGCAAAAACATATGTGGTGGATATGACAATTTAGTAAAAATGTGGCATGTAGGTTGTAATTGGAGCTTTGTAGGTTGAGATATAGCATTGATAATGGGCTTAGGTTCACTAATATTTCCTGAAGATATATTTTCTTGGGAACTTGTTAATAGATGAGGCAACAATATTAGCACCATATTTAAGCTTTCCCAAAGAAAATAACTTTATTTCATGATTTTTGAGAGTGTGACATAGATGATCAAAAGAGTGAAAAGAATCAAAGAGCACACATTATTACAAAGAAGGTAATAGGATTTGGATAAAAATATCTTACAATTTAGATTCATCCAAGACATTGTTCATTTTAGAAATATTTTTCTTATAACACAAAACATAGTCACTAAGATGTCATTAGTTCCTTTGCCTCATTTTGGCCATTTATGAATATGATATCTTCATTCTAATATTCATAGAAAAGTGAGTCAAAAACATATTTTATAAAGGAGTAAAATATCTAATGGAGTGCAAAGGAAAGTCATAAAACCATCACAGGGCATAGTCATGTAAGCTCCTAGAAAACAACTTGGTCAAGAGTGTGCCATCACAAGCATAATACAAGCATGCCACATGAAATTATCAAAGGTGCTCTTAGAATCTTAATGGCCATCAAAGAGAGGAAATTTAGGTGAGGAAAAATTGGGAGGGAGTGGATAAGAAGAAACCTTAGGTGCAAGAGGACTATGAAGAAGAAGTGAAGAATCAAGAGATGAAGAGGAAGAGGATGAGGCATGTTGCAATTGACGAATTTGAGCTTACAAATCATGATATAAAGACTCTAAGGCATGGGTTCCTAAAGAAGTGTTAGGTTGGATATGGGAAATGATGAGGGAAGAAAAATGAGTAGTGGGTGTGAAAATATGCATATGAATGGTGGATATCTCCATAGTGGTTGGGGGAATAAGGTGGAATAGAAGAAGTCACAATAGTGGAGAGCTCCAAGGTACGAACCATACTAACATGAGTATAATTTTCACGGGAATGTTGATTTTCTAATAAAGTATCAAGGACATGTGGCACATGAGTGGGATTATCATGTAATGTAGAACAGAAAGTGGTGAGAGCATCGAGTTGTGTCTGATCCACATTAGTGTCTTCGTCATAAGACTACTTGCTACCACAAGTTTCTATCTCATGAAGGGGGTCTAACATGACTTGAATAGAGAGCTATCATGTGTGGTTTCTTTAGACACAAAATCATGCACTTGGGTATATTTGTAGGTCCTAAAAGTATACTATATATTACATTATTCCTAAGAAAGAGAACTAGTAATCGGCGTTATCTTTGGCCTCTTGTATGTGTTTCTCATTTTCTATTTGGTCTTTTACACCTTACAGCCCAATTGGTATTTCAGTTGCTTATCTTTTATGGCTTCAAACACTAGCACCCATACAGGATGTCAGTGCCTAGGTGTCCTCGTCCTTCTGGGTGCCCCCGACCCTTTTCTCTCTTGTTTGCTTCTTTTGGGTCTTTTTTATCTTTTTGGCATCTTATTTTCTTATGGGTCGGCCTTCCAGATTTCAAATATGAAATTCAACCAAGGGAATCATATAAATATAAAGCTATGTGACCAAAATAAAGGACCAATCACCTAAGGTTGCATCCAAAGGAACTCTAAGAGCATTAAGACATCCATCTAGCTTTCACTCAAGGGACAAGGGACTGCATTTTCTGCATACACACATAGAAAGGGGAGTTCATTTTTCCATCCACACATCTATTTACATTGGAACATCTAGATATCGTCCGCTATCAAGTGCACTTTCACAAGGGTTTCCTAGGGAATGATTCCGCACACATACACAAGAAGTACATGGAGTCTATGATGAAGTGTAGTGCCTAATTGTAAGTTCACTCGGTCGAGTGACCACCAAGGTCAATCCAGCTCCTCATTTTGTATCTTTTCTTTTTGGGGTTTGATGTATTTTGAGTGTTTTGTAGGTCATTATCTATCAAAGAAAGTTACATGTGAATTATACGGTCATAGTGCGATATATAGGTGACCAAAAGTGATAACTAAAGTGACACTTTTATGAAACCAAAAAATTTAGGTTCCAACCATTTTCATAGTCACAAGTGCCCAATAGAGGTCTCCAAAGACCCAAGTGCCCCCGACCCATTCCAGCGCCATGGTATTGGATCATTCAGCTGATTTAGAATTTATTTTACACGATGCGATAGTCTTCCTTATATTTCATCAGTTCTCCAAATCAGATCACTTCTAGAATAAGGAGAAATTAGCTAAGTCACTCTTTCCCTCTCTTGCAGTTAGGGTTTCAAATTTATTAGCTTACTTACTTGTGTCAAATATGAGCTTTATTGTGTATTATCATATATTACCCTACAATATTAGGGTTTATACAAAAATATAATTTTTGTTAAATCATTTGGTGAACCCATCCTTCAAACCCTTTCTTTTTATGCATGTCACCCATAGTGGTCGGTTTTAATCTTTTGAGCATATTGAGCTTCCTCCATTTTCCCATAGGGTTTCTAAATCAATGGTTGAATTTGATAACCCCTTTTCCAACTCTCAAAATGTTCCTCTTCAAGAAATTGAAACATTTGATAGTGAGAAATCCTATGATGAGGACACTAATGTTGATCAAGAACAACTAGAAAAGGTCACCAATTTTTGTCAAGCTTTATGTGACAATCCTACATCTTCTCGCATATTCTCCATACTTTGATGGCTACTAAAAATTTTCAAGATGTTTTTTCTATACCTCTTGTAGGTTCTTCCTTAGCTACCATGGCCTCCACTCAGCCCCTTCATATTCCTAATTCCATCCCCACTACCATCACTTCGGTCATTCAACCTAATGCCTCTATTCCACAACCCAACTCTTCTTCAAACACTCCTGATTTAACCTCTTTATATCAGGATCTGCAAACTCAAATTCATCAACTTCATCTCAGTTACTTCTCATGCGTCTCACTCTATTGATTCCACCTCACTCCTTCATACTAATTTTACACCCACCATTTCTTCTTATTCATTACCTCTCAACTTCGTTACCCCTAAGTTGTCCACCTTCAATGGCCATGGTGACCCTCAAGAGCATCTCTAAGATTTTCATGTTGCATGTCTAGATTATGTGGATGATCATACTTTACTAGCAAAGCTCTTTCCTAGAAGCCTCCAAGATTATGTTATGCATTGGTTCTACAATCTACCTTTCCATTTGGTAACATCATTTATGCATTTAGCCGATGCTTTTATAGCACATTTTTCAATAAACATCGGTTCTAAAATATTATATGCTCAACTTGCACAAATCAAACAAGGATATAATGAGCATCTAGTGGACTATGTATTACGATATAAGAACAACTTAGCTAATATGTCTAATGTACTAGCAGATTTGGAACTTCAAGATCTATTTGTCCAAAGTCTCTTACCACCTCTACAAGAGAGTATCGTCTTCGAGAAATATCCATCATTTGATCATCTATGTCATACTCTTAAGTTACCTCAAGGCAAACATATCTCCATGGGAAAGATTAAGTATAATGATCAACCTTCATCTTCTAATCAGTTTCAAAGGAAATCTAATTTCAAGCCATCTCCTAAGCCCATTGAAGCCAAAGAAATTGTTAACATTGCTACTACTCCTAAAAATCTTCAATGGTAACCTTCAAATCATACATTTACAAAGTTACATATCGCTCCACACCTTCTATTGATGCAACTTATTGAGAGAACTCTTATTACACTTCCACCAGTATTAAATCTTGATCCATCTCACCCTAAGGGGCATAATTACAATGAAAAAATTATATATGTGACTATCATCAATGCGTCAGCATTCCACTCGACCAATTCTTAAAACTTAGACATCTTATTCAAGATCTCATTGAAAATAATGCTATTGAGCTCCCTAAGCCTTCGGCATCTAAGTTGGTCAATGACAAGAAAAAACTCAAAATTTTCAATGATCCATTTCCTAAGCATGACAAGCTCATGGTTGATTCTTCAATTAATCATACATATCGTGTTGTGCTTCCTCCTTCATCATGGGCTCTTGATTTTCTAGTTTTACATATTGAGGCATCTCTACCACTCATCACATTTTCTCGATCATGATTTTCATGCTACATTTTCTTCTAAAACACTACATATCAATGTTTCTATCAGATATTATACTATCAAAAATAATATGATCAATTCATTTTCCCATCTTTATGTATGTTCTCTTGTACTCCTTATCACCATCAACTATCCTCTCTCTCAAATTTCATATCCAATTCCCAAATTCTATGGTTACGTAAAGCTTCCAATTACAGTTGGACCTCTCACCATGCTTGTGTCATTCACTGTGGCACATTCAATTGAAGGTTTTGATCTACTCTTAGGTCTTCCTTGGATTTGTGCCACTGAGGCTATCTTTTCCATGACTCAATTGTGTCTTAAATTCATTCACAATAAGCAAGTTGTCACTCTCAAAGGTGTTTCATCATCCACTTCGTCGCTTCAGCCTCCTCTTGAGGTTACTATTGCACCCGCTAGAGCATCTAGATCCCCTGGGCCTCTCAAACTTAAGGTATCTTCCACACCTAGCTCACTCATTCACACATGTCCTCCTCGTCCTCATCGGTCGACTAGTTCATCCTCTTAGCCTAAGTCCCCTCCTCGTGAACCTTTCTCACATAGGAATCCACCACCTCCTTCACCTCCTCGGTCTTCTTCACATAGGTCCTCATCACCTTCTCCTTCTCCTTCACATAGGTTCTCATCACCTTCTTGGTATCCTTCACATAGTGTTCACCATCACAGTCTCCTTCACATATAAAGAATCGAGTCTCATACACCATTGATCTTAGAGCATGGTCACATGCCTTTATATCCTCACACATCGAGTAGAGGCCCCTTACCCTTCATTTTTGTTGGATAGTTCGATCATCATACACTTGGGGGCATCATGCTTACTTCTCTTCCCCCTCCTCACATCATTAGGTTTCTATCATTACGCTTCATACATCATACTTCATCTTTCTAGTCAATCTTACACATCTTGATACACTTTGTATCATCATTACCCTATGACGCACTCTTGTGCTAAGGTTCATACTTGACTATTGAGGAATACTACATCTATGAACCTCTCACACTACACATTTCACACTTTAGGCTTCATGATTCATTTTTCTAGCATCTACTATCACACAAAGATACATACTTCACACTCTATACATTCATGATATATCTTTCTGGCATCTACTATCACACATTGCACGCATTACCCTATACGCACTCTAGTTACACGGTTCTTTTGAGGGTCTAAATTTGAAATGAACCTCACTTTATTCACACTTTTTATTTTATATGATCATTGATCCACCTATCTAGCGCACATGTTCAAACCATTTCCTGATGACGCACTCTTATTCTATGGTTCATTCTTGACTATCGAGTGGTCTTTTATAAATGAACCTCATCTCATACATACTCATACACATTCGTGGGGGGAATGTTGTTCCTATCACTCACTTTGCATACCATTCCATCTCACTCACTCACAACATATTGCATATCTTAGTGGCACTTATTATTGCTTTGCTTATACTCACATGTTACACTTTACTTAATATGTTAGCCGTATATCTAGTATGTTGTTATCTTTTCTATATACACATACGCGTTCACTTGGTCTTTAGTTTTGAATGCCTACTTCCTATAGATCTTCACACATAGCAATGATTTTTGGCATTGTACCTCTTACCAGATCATGATGAGGCTCCTAGGGCATCTACATTTCTACTCTTATACATCACAGGTGTTATTATTTCATTACTTACTATTTCTTATCCTTGCTTTATCACATTATTTTCACATGGATCTATACGCATTTTTACAGACTCTTTATCTTTCTAACATGCTAACGGGTGCTTCATATGCCACATTTTCCTTGTAGGAACTACTTTCCACCATGGTTGTTTGATACTTTTCTTATGCTTGTTTGTCATTGTATGACATTGTTTGCGGGCTTTTCCCTGTGTCTTGCTTGTTCATTTCTTATATGATTTTGGCCACTTCATCCCTAATTGTCTTGTGACATTGTGAGCAATGTCCCATGTATGAAACCCTCTTTTCATGGTCTCTCTTTTGTATGCACCTCGTGTGTTACATTGCTTCTCTATGACATGTTTGCTAGCTTTTTCTACTAACACATATATCTATCCACTTTGTTTGCATGTTCCTTGGTTTCTACCATGTACATTCCTTCCCCCTACAGAATACATTTTTAGATCAAATCAGGTCCTCTTTTGGGCTACATTCTCCTAGTGACATCACATGCACCCCAAACAAGGGGGCATACATTAAGTGAATCATTCACCCCATACAACAACATAGAGATACAACATAATACAATTCAACATAGGAATGGGACATGTTTTAGTCATAGAAATGGCTCGAGATCATGACTTGGGTCCTCAGTTCAACACAAACACTGTACCCAGATACAAACACTAGCTCCTGGGTGTTCCTGACCTTTCCTGGGCACTTATGACTAGGGGCCAGTTATAATCACTTTCTCATATCAACACAGTTGGCAGCAGTCTCCAAAGAAGTCTTCACAAGATAGGCACATTCTTCTAGCAATCGTATACATTCTTTCTCCATTTTCTACATGAAACTAAACATGGAACAATACGGAAATAAACATGGGACGTATCATCTGTAGTGGTGATTATTCAGGAAGTAGTCATGGAAGAAGAATAGCACTAGACCTTTCTCCCCAACACTCTTCGCCATGGTGTGAGATTGCCCAAAAACTTGCTCTTCTACAACATTTTTAGGACATCTTTCTATCCTTTTTACACTCATGATCATCAAGTGTATACTTTCCTTTTACTACTTTACACATGTTTACATAATTTTACATATTTTTAATAATACATGATTTTGATTACTCTTTCATTCTTCTTTTACAAGTTTATCCTTAATACATAACAAGAAATAGCCTTACATCAAGCACAACAACAACTAAAACACAATACGCTTCACCCCTATGGTCACTACCTCTTTCTTAGCTTCCATGCTTCATTTTTAGCACTTCACACTTTCATTTGTCTCCTCTGCACGTTATCACCATCAAATTTTGCATGGTTATCAACTACGCATCTCTTATCTACTTTATGTTATTGAGTATTAACTCAACAAAATAAAGTGGGGGAAAATTTAAACACAATATCACACACTTGGGTACATTTGTAGGTCCTAAAAGCATACTTTGCATTTAATTGATTCCTACGCGAGAAAATTAGTAATTGACATCTATATTTTACCTATTTTTTTGTTTCACATTTTCTATTTGGTATTTTACACCTTACAGCCCAATCAGTATTCCACTTGCTTATCTTTTATCGCTTCAAACACCAATGCCCAAACAGACACTAGTACTTAGGCGCCCTCTTCCTTTTTGGGCGCTCCTAACCCTTTTCTATCTAGATATCTTCTTTTGGGTCACTTTTATCTTTTGGGCATCTTATTTTCTTATGGGTCACCTTCCAATTGTCAATTATGAAATTCAACCAAGAGAATCATATAAATACAAAGCTATGTGACCAAAATAAAGGACCGTGCATTAAGCTTCTATTATCATCACCTAAGTTTGAATCCAAAGGAATTCTAAAAGCATCAAGGCATCCATCTATTTTTCACTCAAAGGATAAGGGACTACATTTTTTGCATGCACGCATAGGAAGGGGAGTTCATTTTTCCATACACGCATCTATTTACATCAATACATCTAGTTATTGCCCGATATCAAGTGCACTTACACAAGGGATTCCTAGGGCACGATTCTTGTACACATACAGAAGAACTACATGGAGTTTGAGATGTAGTGCAATGCTTAGTTGTAAGTTCACTCAGTCGGGTGACCGCCATGGTCAGTCCGACTCCTCGTTTTGCATCTTTTATTTTTGTGGTTTTATGTAGTTTGAGGGTTTTGCAGGTCATTCTTTATTTGTAGGTTGCATGTGAATTATGTGGTCAAAGTATGACATACGTGCAACCAAAAATGACAACCAACAACACTTGCACAACACCATAAAATTTAGGTTCCGACCATTTTCACGCGATTACGGGTGCCAGCAGAGGTCTCCAATGCCTAGCACCCTCGACCTAGTCCAGTACTCCACGGTCAGGATCATTCGCTGATTCAGAATTTATTTTTCATAATTATGACAAGATTCCCTTTTATTTCATCGGTTCTCCGATCATATCAGTCCCCAAGATCGGTGAAATTTGCTAAATCACTATTTCCTCTCTTGCACTTAAGGTTTCAAATTTATTATCTTACATGATTGTGTCAAATATGAAATTTATTGTTTATAATCATACATTACTCTATAATATTAGGGTTTATACAAAAGGTTATTTTTCGTTAAATCGGTTTCAACCATACTATTGGAACAACTACGGGTATGTGGGAGGAGCTCAGTATGTTATGGGAGACCAAAGCGACTACTATGAGTAATGGGCATGAAAGATGGATCTAGATAATGGGAATGTAAGGAACGGGTTCACCAAATGATTTAAATAAAATCTTGAACATGTAGGATGAGATCAAATAGATAAAGTAGTAACAAGAAATATCTAGCATATAAAGTACAATAAAATGTGCATGATGGGAGATAAGAGTGTTTAGCTTGTATAAGGATATCTCGGATTGAATCTGGATTGGGAAATAGGATGAGAAGGTTAGATCTGGATTGTGTAAGCTCCTAAGAAACTAGATTCTAGAACTTCTTCGAGATAGAACCTCCCAAAGGGGACAAGACCACCCAGGGCACAAGTGTATGATCTGGGTGCTAGTGTCGGCATAAACTTAGCTTTGGATATTTCCAAGGTCCGAACTTGTCTTCTTCATTTTAATATTTGTCATATCCACTTAGTTGTAGGGTTCATATGTTGCACTTGTTCTTGCAAAAAAAAACCCTAGCTACCTACACAAATCTCAAGAAAACATTAGATGAAATAAATAATGCATATGCTTGACTCACACTAACCTCATTTGTCACCCCAATGTGATTGTCATTGATTTTTACACTACATTTCAAAATATATGTATTTCTTGTGTGTGTGTGTGTGTGTGTGTGTGTGTGTGTGTGTGTGTGTGTGTGTGTGTGTGTGTGTGTGTGTGTGTGTGTGTGTGTGTGATTTAATCATGTCCTCAAGGTATGTTTCCCTTGTTCCATTTGCACCAAGATCATAGGGTATAAGTACTTTTCCCCCAAAATGAATGTGTGAGATGGAATTCAGAATATAGCCCCTCTTATGCATTGAATGATTTAGCCCAAATGCAGTCCTTGAATGTTACTCTTTTCCCAAGTAGTAGATACTATTAATAGCCCCAAAGTTGTCTATCCCTAATAATGGTAAGTAAGTTGTGTATGTGTGTGTGTGTGTGTGTGATTCCCTTATTTAAATTTCATCATTAAAAACTAGAAATATCGACCCAAAGTAATAAGAAATATTTTAGAAAAGGTACCAAATGATGTGGCATTTGAAATCCAAGAAAAGGAGGAAAAGGATAGAAGCGCCCAAATAGGACATTAGCGCTAGGTGCCCCTATCCCTAATGGGAGGTACTATCTGGAATTCTCAGAGATTATAATGGTAAATACATATTTGGGTCACATGGTGTTCAATGTCCATAAGTAAATTGGTCAATCCGAAAGACAAATAAGAAGAGTGTGTAAAAGATAAAACAATGTAAGATTAAAAAGTGTTGTTAATGTATAGTTTTCTTACTTAGGAATCATGCATATTACAATATACTTAGAGGCGTGATGCAAGTAGTAAGTGTGTGATTTCATGACTACAATATCTCACTATGACAATACCTGATATCAGTTATGGGTTTTCACTAGTTTCTAAATTTATGAGCAATCCACCATGAAACATTTACAGGAAATGAAAAGAGTATTCAACTATGTAAGAGTTACTTATAATCAAGGTATTCATTTCATACCAACAATTTCATTATGTCTAACTAAATACATAGATTCAGATTGGGAGGTTCTTTTGATGACAAGAAATCTACTTAAAGGTATTGCTTCATATCGGGAAGTGGGTTGGTCTCATGTTCATTAAAAATAAGATATTGCATTATCCTCTATTGAATTTGAATGTGTAGCCCTTACATTAAATTTCACAAAAGGCGTGTGGTTAAGAATACTTTTATTTGATTTTAGAGAGGCTTAACTTCAGCCTATATAGATCTTTTTGTGATAACAATGGGGCAATACAATTATCCAAGAATTAAGGTTTCTATGTTAGAACAAAACATATTGAACTCAAGCATCATTTTATCAAATACTTGGTCAATGATAAACATTTTTTCATTGAGTATGTGAGAAGTGAATATCAACTTGATAATATTTTCACCAAGGGAATGTCTCAAAGCAAGTTCGTAAAAGACTTAAGGAGATGCTAAGTATTTATGCTTTTTACATCGAGTGGGAATGTTAAGTATGATGTCAATATGGGCACCTAATTAATTGTTAATATAATTAATTTTATTTAGATTTATTATTATTGGGAGATTTATTTTATTTATTCTTGTTATATATTTTTACTTACTTGAAAATAATTTATTTTTAGACATCTATTTTATAGTTGGAAGTGTCGATTAGAGTGTAGTTCACTTTGAATGTGCACTTAATTGAGGTCAAATCATTATCCATTCATCCCCAAGAGGTGGGACACCATTTATAAGCATAGATGACTAAATTTAACATTATTTTAGGTCATTTATATATTTAGGAGAGTTTAGGACACCCAATTCAACTAGTGTGCATGATGGTTGTGCATGTGTTGCTTTAATTGATATTGGCTTCTTGCTTGTTGACCGTAGCTTATCAAGTAGGTGATGTTTTTATCTTGATTCTATTTTTAGTTGTATTTTAGTTAACTTAGGAGTTTTATATGTTATTTTATTCCTTCACTTGTCATGAAAAATTAGACAAGTTTAGTTGTAATAGTTAATATAGCCTTGTTTGCTTATTAATTCAATATGCAATGTGGGGTGAATTTTTCTAAGTGGTAATATTTAGTGCATTGATTTTATCTTTGATTTTATTACAATCATTCAATAACACATACCAACAAGCTTGGGATTAATTTTTGAAGTTATTAAGTGCATATTTTTTCATCAATCTCACTTACAATTATATTATATCAAAAACTAGTAATTCTATGAAAGGTTGGATGATCACTAGCTTCATTTACAGAGTATTTAATATTTGAATTTCACTCCATCCATATAAAAAACCTTCACAAGGGATTGTGAAAAATCCTTTAGATGATTCTAAAGATGAACTTGCTACTTGGACATTGGTGACTTCTTTGAAAATTAGGCAACTAATAGCCCCAAAACTAGATAAGATTCAAGATTTTATTTTGTAAATTATGTCTCTAGATTTGACCTCCTATATTTGGTTTTCCCAAATGTAAAAATGTGTCATTATACAAAACTTATGCTAGCTAATAATACAACTTGTTCCATAGACAAATTTGTAAAAAAAAATAGATATCAAAAACCAAGTAAGATCTAGCATTTTCTATATAATTGTTTAGTTGTATCAATTATCAAACACAATAGAATTTAAATGTCTTGTTATTGATCCACTTCCATGAGAATAGTCACTTGTGCAATCTAAAATGTTACGGTTGACAAGGTGATCGAGTATGAAACAATATAAACAATATTGATCGAACCTATTCAAAACTACAGTTTGTGAAGTAAATTGGCTTCTCATCTCACTTATCATACTAATGCACCCGCATCTCGATTCGTACTCATGATTTCTTTATTTTATATTGGTGAATTTTTTGTTTCCTATTGAATATAATGAATGTGTTGCATTTATGGCTATAATGCATTCAATTGTATGGTTTTCTTTCCAGTATTAACTAGTTTCTTTTTTTTAATTTCATTAAATAAATTATGAAATCTTAAATGTATACTCACATCTCTTAATTTTATGCATTTTGAAAGGAATTTCACTCTTTTGAGATTTTTCTTCTTGACACTCTGCAGGTACCCACAATCATCAATGCTCGGTTTGTCACTATTTTTGAGGTTCTAGATGCCTCTAAATAGGTATAACACTTATTTTTAATCATTTTGTTATCTATTCATTGTTGTTTTCTAATTTACTATCGTATAAATTTTAAAGTACCTTAAAAGGGTTAGGAATTTGGCTAAGACAGATCCCTCAACCATCAAAATCAACTATTTTTTTCAAGTGTGTTTGTGTGTATATCCATATATTTAAGGATTACTTTGCATTTTGGAGAAGAACACGTGTATTCTTGTCATGCCCTAATAAAGGGTTATCTCTTATTTCTAATTTACGCATGTCCATCACATCTGTTGGGGTTATGTAACATAAAATGATTTGTATTTGGTTTTTACACAATTTCAGTAGTTTATCATGTCTACGGGATTTTAAAACTCGAGATTCTCTTTTAGAATCTCAATTAATTTAACACTATTCATCCCATTTCATGGAGATCTTTCCTAATTCATTATAATGTATTAATGTAACCAATGCTAAATCTTTTGAAGGATGAAAGTGTTCATTAAGGAAAAAGAGTGTACTTGATTGAACTCGAACTTATCAAGAAATATATACCCATTTGTATGAATGATGTTTTTGTTTAAGCACCATTAGTCTATGTAGAGATTGGTATTATCCTCTCTTTAGCATAGATTTTATATGCACCAACATTTGGATTTTTTAGGATTTGTTCATTAAGCTCCATATTCAAATATATTTCATTATCTTTACACCATATTCTTGCAATTATGTCAGCTACTCTACGCTTATGAGTCATGTCATTGTTAATAAATTGAATATTATACTAATTACATTTAAAGGGTTGGTCTAAAGTAACTTTCAAACACCATTTTTTGTTTTCAAAAGTGTCTCGCAAATTCTAGTTCATATAGAACTTGATTACTATATTTTTGCAAAATCATATGCCATTGTAATTGATTTGAATAATTGCAATGTTTTCCATGTCGTAAAAGCTAACATGTGAATTCAATGTTTCAAGCATCGCACAAGAGAATGGATACGAAAAGAAACAATGATTTTTATATGGCATTGAACAACTTAATACTAAGAACATATGTGGAATATTAACAAATCTCTTTTTATATTCTCCTTTTTGTTTCATTTTCTTATGTTGTTACTCTAAAACCACCAATTTACATATGCAATGTAAGAGTTCTTTTGAAAATTAAATTTAGGTATTATACATTCAGCTTGTTCTTTTATATATTTGGTCATATAATGAAAATTAACACCCGATGTTTATTTTTCTTCTATATTTACAATGTCTATTACATTACGTTGTCACTTACAATGTCTTAGTTGATTCCTGGTATGTGTGCATGACAAGTGTACGTTTTTGTTGATCGATGTATCAAAACAAGAGTTGTCTTAGTGAAAAGTGTCATAGCTTATGCTTTCCTAGTTTCATTATGTTTTTGTATTGTGAGATGTTATTTTCTATCACAAAGTAGTATAATTGTCATTGAATTTCCCTTTTTACATTAGTATCATATTCTAACATTTGAGTTATCAACTAACCAATCTTCTTGATATCTAAACTATTTCCAACTTTGTTTTTATAAGCATTTCTTGTTTTATTTGCACATGATTCTTTCATGCCTTTTGCAATTCACAACACGTCATTTTACAATCTACACTTGTGAAGAGATTCTTTAGAAGCATCAATGGAAACATCTAGATTGTATGAAGTTAATGTTTTATCGTCTACTACAATCATTTGTGTATTTTTTCTATGTTTCTAACCTTAATTTATGCTTCATTTTGTAATGTGCCGCTATATCCACCTCTAATTAGAGACTATTGGATACTTTAAATGCCTCATTTGTATACTATGCAATGTTTAATACATCATACATTTGCCTTTCTAATATTATTTGTCAAATGCAAATTTCATCACTTGAAAGCTTGTAATTTACAACTTATTACCACATAAACATACCTACATCACTTCAATTAAATATGCACCATATTTTTACACTCATTAAAGTGTCTATTCAACCTTCATATTCTAATATAAAATATAAAAAAACATTAATAATTTTCCTTAAAATTTTGAATAATATTTGTTTTAATTACATATCCTATCCAACTTTATTATTTAGAGTATTTTATATTCATTCCATAATATATAGTATTCATTTTTAATATTTTAGAACTTCCCACTTGTAAGTCCCATGGGATCTTTGGAGACCAATGTGGAATGTATGTAACTCTCAACAATACATCCCAAATAATGTATATAATTTCACAAATCCCTTTTACACAATTAAGAGGTTCTACACAATCAATGGAAAAAGGGCCAACCTCACAATCTTCAATGTAGACACATATAATGGCTCAAATATTTGGTGTGTGATCTTGTGTTCTATTATAAATTTTTACACACCACTTCATTATAAAACCTTTGGTTTAATAGCATTTTAGCCTCATTATTTTTCTAATCCATTTGATTCGAGTTAACTTGGTGAATAAAGCTTTTTAATAGTTCAACACATTACATTCATTCAAAAAATGAATATGCATTCTTTTTTTAACTTTATTTTTAGAAACAAAACTATGGCACCCGAATGAAAAATTCATAGAGGAATTGTAATAAGTTTTAGTATTTAGTTGAAATCTTTATGTTAAGAATAAAAGAAATTGCCAATGCTATAACAAAATATTGTATTGGCTACACTTTGACATCGAGGTTACAACGATTTTAAGATTTACTTTACTCGTTTTCTTATGAACACATTTGTTGATGCTACCTTTATTTTCTATCAAAATATTTTTGCAACTACTAGTCTGTATAACATCATACATCTACCTTTCTAATATTTTTTATTGAATGTGAATTCCATCACTAGAAAATGTCTAATTTACAAATTTTTGCCACATAAACATATGTACATCATTTCAATTCAATAGGTGCCACATTTTTACATTTACTAAAATATCTCTTTAACCTCCCTATTCTAATATACATCTTCCTCAAGATTTACCATTTTGTGACCTAGTTATGCCGAAGGTGTTTGCACTAGAGAAACATTCCTCCCCTTCCGATAAGTGACGAGAGAGACATGAACGCATGAGATGCATTAGTCGACGCCAAGCACGGACTCACATTTTTTCCTTCATGTGGCGGGAATGGTTGGAAGTTCTTCCCAAGTCACATTTGTTCCCCTCATTAAGATCAACATTCCTATGGGAAAGATGAACATGGAGGACATAGAATCATTCGAGGGAGGCACAAAGAGCCAACGGCCCCGCCATCATCCTCACCATTGGCACCGCCACTCCCCCCAACGCTATCGAACAAAGTTCCTACACTGATTTTTATTTCAAAATTACCAACACCGAACACAAGGCCGAGCTTAAGGAGAAGTTGAAGTGCATGTGTAAGTAAGAAATCCTATTTATTCTACTCATAACTCCTCGATTGTATATGTATGTGTGTCTTAATGGCAATTTGTTTATATATGTTGTAGACGAGAAGTCGATGATAAGGAAGAGGTACATGCCTGATGGAGGAGATATTGAAGGATAACCCCAACATGTGCACCTACATGAAATGAGTGGTAAGTTTTTCAATGCCCAAGAACACCTTATTGAAGGTAAATTAAACACATAATTTGATCTTAATTTTTTTTCTTCTCTCACAAAGTTTTTTTTGAATAATATCTTGATGTTTGAACATGGCGTAGCCAAGGAGGCAGACTCGAAGTAGCAGATAGGGAGCAAAGGGTATCAAGAAATGGGTCATAAGGGAGGCATGTCCACCACTGATAAACCAGGTAGAGAAAGGGTTGTCAAAGAGAGCATCAACATTGACGAGTCCAAATGTATGTGTGTGTGTGTGGGTGTGGGTGTGTGTGTGTGTGTGGGTGTGTGTGTGTGTGAGTGTGTGTGTGTGTGGTAATTGTGTGTATATGTACTACGAGGAAGGAAGGCACTAGCTGGTATACGGATGGTGGAATAATATAAGTAGCATTAGTGTTTTCCTAATGGTGGGGCATGAGTGTTTGCCAACCACCCACCGAGTTCTAATCCCCAGGCCTCGGTGGACTAGTTACCCTTTCATTTACATAGTCGGTTGGGAGGACTCACCTTGCATTAGTGCACCATGAAGTGTGCTAGGTCGTTGGGTCATTAACTCCTGTAGTATTAAAAATATATATATAAGTCACATTAGGAGATCGGATGTAACAAATAACAAAATCCATCCATCCATTTTGTATCGTATGTCGTTGTCACCTCTTTCCTATCCTCTGTAATACTCATTTTTTGTTATAGTAAATTATTAATGTCATAATATATTTTGGTTTTCTTTTTGTAGATTGATTACCATTTGCTCTCATGAACAACAAGTACTAGACAAGCCTACAATTGTTTAACAAGATTAATTTAACCTTCTCTTTTAAAAAAAACAATCACATTAACTCCCATATTAAATCCATTTCCTTTCACATCTAGATAATGGTGTTTGTGTTTTCTGACACTCACCTCGGCAGCCTAGTCGGGTTATGCACCTTAATGCTTTCTTTCTTTATAAAAAAAAATCAATTTCTTCATAGAGTGAATAATATTTGTTTTTGTATATTATAATAATAATATATAATTTGCACAATTATATTATACGCATTATAATATATATTTTTCAATGTACATAATTTAAATAAAATATTGTATAACATATTATTTTATATGTACTATTAGCAATAAAATATATAATAATTGTAGTTTATATAAAATTAAAATATTTTATGTTATATATCTACATTTTTATACATATTTTATTATATTACATTTTATTAATGATAATAGAAATTGGTTTTTGAAATGAGGACGTTGGAGAGCACTTTGGTTTTCCCCTCCTCCTCTACAATCGAGTTGGTGATGCCTCCTCACATCCTCCTATCCATGGCGTTCTTGTTGATCTCACTTCGTTATCCTCTTCATGTGAAGTTGATCTTGGTTTGGAGGTCACTGCGGTCAATAACGTCAAAGACTATTTACTTAAAGTGGTTATTGCTAAATTCACCACCGCTAGTTATCAACTTCCGACATTCGCTTCTCGTGCGAACGTTAATGGGGGAGTGGCCTATGTATTCGTTTCCTAGCTAAAGGCTTCTTTCTTGTCCTTTTTAGAAGTGAAGCTCAAATAACGGAAACCATCCAATGTCATGATGATTATCTTCTAAATCAGGTTTGTTTATGTGCCCTGGATACCAAACTTTGATCCCTCTAACTATAACATTCAAGAAAACCTGGTTTGGATTCATTTTTACTCCCTCCCAGTGGAATATTGGAGTCCTCAGCTACTCATAAAATTGTGTAGAAGCTTGGGGTAAGTCTCACGCATCAAACCCTAAAACCCTTTATGGTAATCTCGCTTCCTTTTCCATAGTATGTATTTACATTGATGTCAATACCCCTATTCCCAGTGCTTATCAAGATATCCTCTCCTTCTAATGTGTGGTCTCAACTTTTCAAGGTGGAGAAACTCATATTCATGTGCTTCCTTTGTAAACATATGGGTCATAAACAAAATGAATGTCACATTGAAAATCCCACTCCTAAGGAAAAATGGATTCCTAAATTTCAAACCCTAAACCTCTACATGTCGTCCTCTCGAACTCATGTCATCTCGGCTTCATCTTCTTCTCCTTTCCCTTCTCAAATGGCCCCTCCCGACCCATCGGCCCTTCCTTACTCCTCGCATCATCCTAGATGATTCCAAGTAGATTGCGGAAAATTCTAATATATTCCTCAACCTTCATCAAGAAGGTATGGATACGGGATATGGAGGCTCTATCAAAGATATCAACATATGGGTTATGGAGAAAGAAGCTCTTCATTCAGATCACATCCTCTATGACAAAGAAGGTTTCTCTCGAAGGGGATAAATAAGATCCCCCTCTTCCTCATTATAATGCCTTGGTCTTGGCTTCTACATCCACCTAGGCAAATCTCTAACTTGTGGTTCCATGAGAAAAGTTGGCAAAATATCATTCAAAGATCATTATCACATTGAGGATGCGGTAGGTAAACAAAATCTTATCAGTTCCTTTCTCAAAAATAAAGGCCGGGAGGTTTCCAACCTCCCCATCTCCTCATAAATAGCATAATCTAGAATTTGGGGTTCTAATGCCCCTAAAAACAATGCTTGTTCAAGTGTTGTATTTTGGAGCAAGAAGGAAATATTTTCTTGATTCAAGAAATGAAAATGCCCAGTTCTAAAGTGGAATCTCAATGGTTCAAAAAATGGAAAGGATGGAAAGGTATTTTCTCTTATTCTCATGGGGCTTCAGGAGGATTGGGTATCCTATGGAAATCCTCCAAAATTGATTTAACTCTTCTCTACAAAGATGCCAATATGATTTTGTGTAAATTTCAAATCCTACACTCTCACCTTTGTTTCTTTATATGCAATGCCTACGGTCCACATTGCATTCTTGGTAAAAAAAACACCTGTGGAAGAACATCAAGAAAGAAATGCCCTCTGTCCCTAACTCTCTAGTTTTAATAGCAGAGGATTTTAACAATATTCTATTAGATATGGACAAGTCTGGAGGCATTGTCGAGAAATCATCAATCCAAGTAAGATTTTCTAAATTTTGTGAATAGAGCTACCTTATTTGATACTGAACCAAAAATTGGTTGCTACACTTGGACCAATAGGCGTTTTGGTTTGAGTAATATAGCTAAGTGATTGGATCGGTTCCTCTACTGATGAAGAATGGTTCTAACATAATATCATTTTGAACTTCTTTGTTCTTCCTATTTTGGGTTCTTATCACTTTCACATCGCCTTGGAATTTTCAGTGGATATGGCTCCTAAGAACTCTCCCTTTAAGTTCAAACTTATGTGGCTTCGAGATCCTAGTCTTCATAATCTCATTCTTAAATGGTGGTCCTCCTTTGAAGTTGAGGGCTAAGATGTTTGTTCTCTATCGAAACTATCATTGCTTAAAAGCAAACTCAAGTCCTGAAATATTTCTCACTTCAAAAATATCTTTGGGGAAAAGCTCGTGTGGAAGTAGAGATCAAATCCCTAAATTTGGTCCTTTTCTCCCAAGGCATGGGTCAAAAGGAATATCTCCTTCAAAAATCTCTTCGCATAACTCGAAGAAATTCTTCTCAGGAAGAAATTTTTAGAAACAAAAGTCTCATGAAGTATGGCTCAAAGATGGCAATAAAAACACCAAGTTTTTCCATGCCTTGGTCAAATCTAAGAGAAACATCAATTACATTTCCAAAATAGCCATGGGCGGGGATGTCCTAATCGAGCTTTGATCCATAATGAATCCATTTCCTACTTCTCTCATCTCCTTGGTGGTGAATCCCATTCGGATTTAGTAAGTCAAAATTCTCTTCTTTGAGATCGCAATCCCCTTCTCAAGGCTTCAAATAATGTTGCATTAATGGCCCCATTTTCTCTTAAGGACATTCTCTCTATGGTTCTCTCCATGGAGCGCGAGAAGGCCCCAGGTCCTGATGGAAGATACTTTTTTCCAAGAATTTTGGGATATCATGGCTCATGATGTATGGGATTTTGTTGAAGATTCAAGGATTTATAGAAAAAATATTGGAGGAATGAACCATACCTTCATCTCATACATTTCCCAAAAATAAAATTTTTCTTTTTTGGTGACTTCAGGCCCATCTCTCTTTGTAACACTTCCTATAAAATTTTCTCCAAAGCTATTACGAGCGTAATCAAACCTCTTCTAGACAGGATCATCTCTAAAGAACAATGTGGCTTCATACATGGACGCAATATATCGATGGTATTATTCTTTCTCATGAGCTCATGCACTCCCATACTTGTAATAAATACTCTGGTATACTTATTAAACTCGACTACTGTAAAGCTTGTGATCGAATCAAGCTGGAGGTTTCTTATCTTATCTCTTCACAAGATGGGTTTACGTGAAGAGTTTTGTAGTTGTATTTTTAGTTGTATTTCTTCTCCTCGGTTCTCAATTCTTGTTAACGGATCCACCAAAGGATTTTTGAAAATAATCACATGATTCGTCAGGGGCACCCCCTTTCTTCCTTCTTGTTCCTATTGGTAGATAAAACTCGAGTAGATCCATTAAAAGTGCTAAAATAAGGAAATATTCAAGGATTGTAGGTTGTTGATGCCTCTCCGCGTTGTCTCATCACCAATTTGTGGATGACATCTTTCTCTTTTGTTTCTCTTTCTTGCATGAAGCCAACTCTTTTCAGCTTGTGTTAGATTTCTATGCTAAATCCACGAGCCAAGTCATTAACTTTCATAAGTATGTGATCTTCTTTTTCAATACTTCTCCTTGCATGCAAAGGTGTATTTGTAATGTGTCATGTTTTGAAATCAGTTCCCTTCCCCATTCCTATCTTGGCATTCCTCTCATTGTAGGGCAATGTTGGTCCTCTCCATGGGACAATTTGGTTTCTACTATTGAAAAGTGTCTTCGCTCTTAGAAGTAGAAATGGATCTCCCTTGTTAGATGTATGCTCCTCATTAGATTTGTCCTCAGTGTTATTCCTATATACATGTTCTATGTGTTACAGGTTCCGAGAATGGTTCTTCTGAAGATTGAAAAATTATCTTCTCTTTCCTATGCCAGGATACATCCAAAGATTAAAAAAATCATCTGGTTAAATGGAATGTTATTAAAACTCCTAAAGTTACAGGAGGTGTTAATGTCATCGACCTTGGTCTTCAAAACATTTTCCTAGGGTCCAAACATGTTTGGAACATGTTATCAATATGAGCAGCATTTTGAATCTTATCCTAAGGAAAAAATATCTTAGCAATGGTCCTCCTCATCTTATTTTAACTAAGACCAAACTTCCTAAAGGGTCACACATATAGAATTTGGTCTCCTCCTGCAGATATATTTTTTCCAATCAAGTCTCGTGGTTTATTAGCAATAAGGCTTTGACCAAATTTTGGGAAGATTTCTGGAATGGTCTCCCCCCTCTTGATGACAATCCTGAGCTTGAAGTTGTTTGTCTTTCTTCTCAAAAATTTTGGGGTTCTCTTGTCAAGGATTATGGGCTCCCTGCAATCGATGGGTCTCCATCTTTGATTTGAAAATATCTTCTCGGCCAGAACCTTTCCAAAGCCTCCAAATACATCTTTAGAGTTGAATTAAAGAAGCAAGAGGTGGCATGTTTTCCAAAAGAGGATAGAATTCTATGGATGGGTTCCAAATATGGTCGAGTATTAGTGAAATCTAGTTATTTGGAGATGTGTTTTCATGTTTATGTGGTCTCCCCTTCATGGACAAGGTGTTGGGAACCTACTTGTCTCCCTAAAGTGGGAGCCTTTTGTTGGATTTTCTTTAAAGGCAAAATCATCTCTCAAGATCAAAGGAAAAAGTGGGGCTATACTAGACCCACTCATTACAATCTTTTTTACGCAATGCAAAAGAAGATAGTAATCATCTTATTTTTCATTGCTCTTTTTCCTCTCAATATTGGTATTGGTTATGTAACCATCTCAATCTCGCTGCATAGGTCTCGGGTGAAACCATATCTACCACCATCTCTTCTTGGCCACAATCGCTTATTGCCCCACCTTGAGTTTGATATGGACTGTGGTCCCATATTACTTTTATGTCACCTGTGGTGGGAGAAAACGTAAGGATTCTCATAGATGAATCCTTAAATATCTATAGTTTTCTCAACAAATGGAAGTTTTCATTTCTGAAAATTTTAGTTTGAACTACAAAACTCATTTAAATTTCAATGGTAGGGATTTTGAAATTAGAAATATTGGCCTCTCATTCACATTCCTTCTCTCGGAGCTATCTACAAATGATGTCTTTCCAAAATGGAAAAAAAATCTCTAAGGAAAAAAGCTAAATGGATCCCTCCCCCTTGGTTTTTGCAAACTAAATTTTGATGGGGCATCTAAAGGTAATCCTGGAATATCGGGGCAAGATATGTTCTAAGGGATTCTTTATGGTTTTTGGTCAAATTTGGATCATTCAAGCTTAATATAGGCACATGCAATTATAAGGAGGTGAAATCTCTTCTCTTGGCATCAAAACGGTTGTCCAACATGGTTGTTCCAAAATCATCATCGAAGGTGACTCCCAAGTCATAATTCAAGCCATCAAGAAGGGAAAAGCTATTTCATGGAGGCTCAACATTCTAATAATGCAAATTATCCATTGGTTGTCCAAATTTGAGATTTGGTAAATTCATAACGCATTTAGGGAAATTAATACGGTGGCAGATGCTTTGGCCAATTATGGTACCTATCAAATCAACGATTCTTTATTATCTACCGATGGTGCACATTGGGAATTTATGGAGGCCTTAATATCTCATTATCGATCTTGAGGTTCTCTGCACGTGTGAATTGTCTCTCTCTCCATGGAAGGTTCTTTATATTGAGCAGTAGGAACCATTTTTATCTATTCTTCATTTCTACCTTCCGCATCTATCTACATCATGGCTTATCCTGATTTCCCTATTCTTCACTTGCATGGAGAAAAATGAGAAGTTTCCTTCTTTTCCTTTGTTTCACCATGTCACATATATGAGGTTTTTGGTGGGTTACCCTCGGTTCTCAAGGCGATTGAGGAGATCATTGGCCCCCGCTTACTCGAAAAAGTATGGTTGTCTTAGGTTAACTCCGAAATAGCTAGCATCTTTATCTCCCATTTGCTTCTTCCAAACTCCGATAAGGGTTCTATTTTTCCTATTTCCATGCATTTTATCCATCCCTGTCATCATATTTTCCTTGAGGAGGCTTTATACCATGTGTGCCTTGCTTCTTTGTTTTACTCTATCGTTAGTCAGGATTCTTCTAAGCGGGTGGATAGTGGTTTCTGATGGAATTAGAGCGATGTAATAATCTTCTTCTTCAGATTTGTTGTTTGGTTCATACCATTTTCGGGACCAAAGGAGCCAGTCCTTCTCACATGCCACCCCTCAATATCTCGGCCTTGGCATTACCGATTGGACCTCCTCTGATTGGCTTTATCAACTCGATCTCAAAGGCTAGTTCCTCTTTCTTGCTTCTGTCACAAAGATCACCAAACTCGGCACCTCCGGCACACTTGGTGGGAAAAATAAGGTGATTACGACCATCATTCTCCTATTGATATTGTGGAGATTTTTGATGACTAAGTTTCTTCTAGTTTAATATTTGTTTGTCGGTTTTTTTTTTTTTGTTATGAGGCTAAATGTTCATCTACTTTATGTTCTATGGTCATAGTTTGTTGGTTTTGTTGGGTGGCAGTCCCATTTCTTCTTTATGTAAACGATGTATTTTCTTTGGGCAACTTTACCATTATTTTTCTTTCTATTCCTATAAGGGTGGGACCCCATTTAGCCCCCGGATCAAAGCTCCGATCAAAAGTGTTTATCAATCAAAAAAGTATTAAATAATGATATATTACATAATTTTCAATGTACAAAATTTAAATAAAATATTGTATAACATATTATTTTATATGTACTATTGTAATAAATTATATAATAAATGTAGTTTACATAATATTAAAATATTATATATATATATATATATATATATATATATATATATATATATACACACACACACACACATTAGAATACATATTTTGTTATATTACATTTTATTAATAATATTAAATAATAATATATTACAAGTAATCTACAATGTTTGAACTATGCAATATAATAAAATAGTTTATATATTAATTATTCTAGCCTTGCATAAACCAAATACAGTATGATATGATCTATATCAAATTTGAAATGTGCTTCTTCCAAACCGAATAGTAGGCATCGAGTACATGGATTGAGGAGGCACTACCCTTCCCCTTTCTTTACAACCTAGAGGTTTGTTTTTTCCTATTATAATTCGTTGAACTATATAAATTAAGCCACATCCATTCATATGATATAAATAAATTTAGGTAGTGTCATGGGTGAGGAGGGCGACTACGAAACCAAGCTAAATTTGAATGAGAATTCACCTTGCATTTGTGTGTTCTAGCTTCCCAAAAAAACACAAGGCATTTCCCCACCCTTGCACTTCCCCTCCCTCAAACCCCTTCTTCTTTGCACCTCTTTCTCTCATACAAAATTAGTCCCTCCAAATCGAGCTCCGTGATGCATGGCAGACTACATCGTTAAGATTGTTAATGGGGGACCTTGATTGTTACCTTGATATCTAGATGAAAACCCTAATTTCACATGTGCATGTAATCTCTACCCTAGGATGCCAGGTCCACTCCACATCTCCTGTCTCTAAAATATCCCATGAAACATGCATGCAAATTCACCTTACATTTATGTGTGTTCTACCTACCTGAAAAACATAAAGCCTTTCCTTGCCATTACACTCCTACGTCAAACCCCTTCTTCATCCATTTTTCTCTCTCCTGATTTCACTCCCATCGGTTCGAGTTCTTATATGTATCCCTTTTGGCATTTCCATCTTATTTCCAATGTAGCATAAATACATTGAAGGTGTATTCCAAGTTATAATAGACCCAAGCTTGTTGATTTTGACAACTCTTTCAACGCCTATATCATTTTCATACTATTATTTTATTGTCGTCGTTTATCGCACATTACCATATTTTCCATTCCTTATTGTAGCTACGTACACACATAGTCAAATAAATTTGTACTTGTTTACCAACACTATCAAGCACACAAAGGATTGTTTTCAATTGCCTTATTCATTGTTCAAATTTTGTATGCTTGGTCTTTGCCAAAGGAGACGTAATTTAATGTATGAAGCGCCTTAACAAGCCCAAAAAGGATTGAGTTTTACTGGTTGTCTTATGTATTGTTCAAGATTTGTATTCCTAGTCACTTTGCTAAGAGATACATCAATTTGAATATAAGATCTTGTAGGATTTTTTTCCATTTACCTTATATATTGTTCAAGATTTGTATTCTAGTCAGCTTTGCAAAGATACATCAATTTGGAATATGAGATTCTAGGATTGTTTTTTCCATTTATCTTATATATTGTTCATGTTTTGTATTCCTAGCCCACATGAGATTTTTTTCTTTTTTTTAAAATCCACTTTCCTTACATATTGTTCAAATTTTGTAATCCTAACCCACTAATGTATTGTTGTTTTCCATTTAGCTTATATATTATTCAAATTTGGGGTAGACCTTTATTCATATATTGTAAAAATTTGTAACCCAGGGTTTTGGACCTCTTCCAAGCTCGATAGCAAATTCAAAACTGTCGATCTACTTGATCCCCAAGCAACAAACAACCCATTACCAAGCATACCTATAGAGAACTACATTGCATGTTTACAAATATCTAGAATGCATTTTCGAACTTATCCTTTGTGTGCTTGTATAGGGTTGTTACCATCGTTTGTTTTTCTATTCCTATAAGGGTGAGACCCCATTCAACCCCACCAAAGCTCGATCAAAAGTGTTTATCAATCAAAAAAATTATTAAATAATAATATATTACATAATTTTCAATGTACATAATTTAAATAAAATATTATATAACATATTATTTTATATGTACTATTAGCAATAAATTATATAAATAATATTATATATAATATATGTAATATATATACATTATAATACATATTTTATTATATTACATTTTATTAATAATATTAAATAATAATATATTACAGTAATCTACAATGTGTAAACTATGTAATATAATAAAATAGTTTATATATTAATTATTTTAGGCCTGCATAAACCAAATACAATATGATATGATCTCTATCAAATTTGAAACAAGCTTCTTCCAAATCGAATAGTAGGCATCGGGCACATGTACTGAGGAGGCACTACCCTTCCACTTTCTTTACAACTGGAGGTTTGTTTTTTTCCCTATTATAATTTGTTGAACTATATAAATTAATCCACATCCATTCATATGATATAAATATATTTAGGTAGTGTCATGGGTGAGGAGGGCGACTACGAAACCAAGCTGAATTTGAATGAGAATTCACCTTGCATTTGTGTGTTCTAGCTTCCCAAAAAAACACAAGGCATTTCCCCACCCTTGCACTTCTCCTCCTCCTCAAACCCCTTCTTCTTTGCACCTCTTTCTCTCATACAAAATTAGTCCCTCCAATCGAGCTCCTGATGCATGGCAAACTACATTGTTAAGATTTTTAATGGGGGACCTTGATTATGCTACCCGATATCTAGATGGAAACCCTAATTTCACATGTGCATGTAATCTCTACCCTAGGATGCTGGTCCACTCCACATCTCCTGTCTCTAAAATGTCCCATGAAACATGCATGCAAATTCACCTTACATTTATGTGTGTTCTACCTACCTGAAAAACATAAAGCCTTTCCTTGCCCTTACCCTCCTCCCTCAAACCCCTTCTTCTTCACCCATATTTCTCTCTCGCGATTTCACTCTTGCCGGTTCGAGTTCTTATATGTATCCCCTTTGGCATTTCCATCGTATTTCCAACGTAACGTAATTACGTTGAAGGTGTATTCCAAGTTATAATAGACCCAAGCTTACCGATTTTGATGACGCTTTCAACACCTATATCATTTTCATACTATTATTTTATTATCGTCGTCTATTGTGCATTTCCATATTTTTCATTCCTTATTGTAGCTACGTACACGCATAGTCAAATAAATTCGTACATGTTTACCAACGCTACTATAAACATGTTATGTGTGCGTGTGTTTTGATGTCACTCCAGACACGTTCCTGGTGAAAACCTATAACATGGTCGTATTTCTATATAATCCTTCAATGCCAAGTATGCATCAAAGCATCCTTTCATCCAATTCATCATTGCTTCTATCATATGGTGACCTACACTTTCTGATTCCCAGGTATTCCGAGATTCAAGCATGATTTCCATTCACATGGTCGTGATCATTCATTACCTATAGATCTAGCAATATTTTCTCCATGCAACTCATGTCCTGCAAACATCAAATATTTATGGAAGAACGTCACAAAGGTGCCCCCAATTATTTTACCACCTTTAATAGCCCCTAAAATGATAAGTCTAAATCATGACACAATGTCAGTCCCAAAAATCTACCAAAACAACCCCACATTTGGTAAAATCCTTTCTGAGCATTGTTTACAAAATTAAATTGCAATAGAATGAGATATGAACTAACGCTTCTATTATATCTACTATATGTACTTCACTTCGTCATCTTGATCTCGTTCACATTTTCCACATGAGTGTCATTTTTGCTTCAAAATGAAAAATGGGGAAAATCCAATAGGTTCTAGGTTCAAAACCCAATCTAAATGAGTGGCAGGTAGATTTTATCTACCAATCAAGCTTTACATTTTTTTTTTTCATGCCATCAAGGTGTTCAATTGGATGATGTTTAATTTGATATATAAGATGAAGACACAAATCGAAAGAAGGGAACAAATTCTTGGAAATAAATACATGCATGTCCCACTCCTAATATTCCATGGCTCTGATTTTACCTACCCAAATAATAACTATCATCTTTTCTCCACTTTATCATCTCAATATTCCGGCTTCAAGGTTTTTGATTAGATGACATTTAATTGTTCAGAAAGAGGAAGACACAAACAAAAAGTTGGAAAACATAAGATTAGAATTAAATACCTTTATGTCTTGCATGAGTCCCAAAAAGCAACATAATGTCAACATGTATTATGACATTGTAGAATGCATGTTATCAAGAGTTAGTTTCGGCATCAGATAATGCAGAGGAGCCATCACACATTCTCTGTTGACCACCGCCCTACCCTTCCCTGCCTTGCTACACATCAAAATGTCATGTGGATGGTCCTTACTCGTCATGCACCTGTCTCTTAGGCCTTTCTCCCAAGCCAAGAATTTTAATTTGTTTCTTTTGCTAGATCATAAAATTTTGGCCTGCTGATTTTTCCGACCCAAAAAAATAGTACAAGTTTTACCCACCTCTCTTGCTTAAACTTGTGAGACATATGTATACTCGAGCCATAAATAGTACTTTACATTGTGAAGGTTTTATTAGTCAAAGTCCCTCATTGCAAATCGACGAGCAATTTACACTAAATAATGCAAGAAATTATATGGAATCTAAGTTTATAACTTACGATTGGTATATAAAATCTACTTAGCGCTCTTACTCCTACCTGTTGGAGGGGTTCAATTATCCTTGATTGTTCATGCATCACTTGTTTTTCTGCAATTAATCTAGCTTAAAAGTGAAAAGGACCGCTACATAGTGCTTCTAGAAGCCAACATTGTGGTTGGGTTATTAAATTCCCACCTTGAAGTCCCCATTTTCTTTCATACTTTCCTTTCAGGTCTTCGTCTCATCTAACAAATTAAATGTCATCCAATTGAAAATGTTGACATCGTAAAAAATTTTAAAATATATCAAAGCCCTTTTTCTCCATTTTTCTATAAATTTTCCATTTCTTTTTGTTGTGTAAGGGTCAGTTGTTGGCACCTGCAATTTACAGACAAATTAATGGCATTTAATGAATGACCCCTCTTTATGTCTAAATTAAGATTGGATTTCAAACCTAGATCTTGTTGGAATTTCTCCATTTTTCATTTTGACCCCTTTGACTACAAATCACACTCTTGTGCAAAATGTATGTGACATGGAGATGATAATGTGGAGCACAAATTATTCATTACCATGATAATCATTTTAATACCCAAAACACAAAAGAATTGAAATTATAAATAGCTATTCACATGGGCAATATTCATTAACTACTCCTTACCTTCAATAATATCTCCAAAATATGTTGCCTTGCAAACCGTAACCCCTTTCGCTTCCTTGTGATTGAGAAAAATGGGACGTGGTTGTCAAAAAGCGAGTTTCCCTTTGTTTTCGCCAACCATTTCTCCTGACCATCATCCTCTCCTCCCTCAAACCCTTCTTCAAAGTGACCCTGTCCTTTGATGTCATTTCATTTCCCAATATCAAATCTTCGATGTGTCCCCTTTGACATTCACATCACGCACTTCACCTATAATTCCTAGTCTAAAATAAAATGAAGTCTCACAAAATAGAAAAACATCTCAATAAAAAATTGCATTCCATTGCTCAAGGAATGCAAGCCCCTGTACATTGTACGCCATTCCAACTTTTAAAATCATAGAAAAAACTAATAATAATCAGATTCCCTAATATCAGGGTTTAAGAATCCAGGTGAAAATTGACGCAATAAGTATATATAACGGTTTGGCTTGAAATGTGGGTTTGAGAAGGGTACAATGGTACAGAAATCATTAAATGTAATACCAAATGAAGTGCTTTAAAATAAATGATTGAAGGCCGCAGTGCCCTCTGCCCACTGATCAGACGGATGAGAACAAATACGAGACGCCTCACAAAAAGGCCGAATGATGATTCCGGTGGGACCCGCGCTCCACGGTTCTCTCTCCACCAGACATGATTCTGCACCAAAGGTCTTTCCATCCGTACGGAGGGCATCCGCACCGCTAATGCCCATAGCGGACGGTCCGATGCCCGCTTACAGAGTGACCACCCGCTGCGTCATGACGTACATGTCGACCCCCCCCCCTCCCCCTGGAACGTCAATTTCAGCCCGCACTCGTCTAAACCTGCCGTGGACCTCAATTTATTGCCTTCTACTTACTGGTTTATTTTTTCTGAAACCAGAAGCGAATTTGGCACTAGCAGTACTTAGCAGGCATGTGAGCAGTTAACACCTATTGTTTGTTTTTGGTGGAGTCGGTGGTGGCAGATATAATCGCGACGAAAAAGCTGCCAAAAGAATTCAGGTAATATTCGGTGAAAGGCACGAACCAGAATTCTTTATAGGCTGCTGTTTTTGCCCTTTTTGATCTCTCATACGAAATGCATCTACTTTTTCAAATCTTTGTTTTACTGCACTGATTGAAGAATTTCATGGATTGCTGCAAATGTATGAGTTATTTAGGTAATCCTTCACAACTCTCGCGTATGCGTGCACAAATGGTTCTTGCTATCGATGTTCAGAAGTAACATACTTTTTCCATGCTTTCGTATATTAATTGGATGTACTGGGTTAGGATTTTTTTGTTTGGCTTGGCAACTTAGGTGAGACTATTGATTGCATGGTGAATCTAAGGTGAGGGTATGGGTCGCTTTTTTTCCTGAGTGGGGATAAGTTCGAAAATGCATTCTGGAGATTTGTAAACATGCAATGTAGTTCTCTACATGTATGCTTAGTAATGGGTTGTCTGTTGCTTGGGGATCAGGTGGATTGACAGGTTTGAGTTTGCTACCGAGCTTGGAAGAGGTCCAAAACCCTGGGTTACGAAATTTTTATAATATATGAATAGGCGGTCTACCCCAAATTTGAATAATGTATAAGCTAAATGGAAAACAACAATACATTAGTGGGTTAGGATTACAAAATTTGAACAATATGTAAGGAAAGTGGATTTTAAAAAAAAAAAGAAAAAAATTTCTCATGTGGGCTAGGAATACAAAACATGAACAATATATAAGATAAATGGAAAAAACAATCCTAGCAATCTCATATTCCAAATTGATGTATCTCTTGGCAGTGACTAGGAATACAAATCTTGAACAATATATAAGGTAAATGGAAAAAACAATCCTAGCAGTCTTATATTCCAAATTCATGCATCTCTTGACAGTGACCAGGAGTACAAATCTTCAACAATACATAAGACAACTGTAAAAATCAATCCTTTCTGGGCTTGTTAAGGGCACTTTCACACATTAAACTGACGTCTCCTTTGGCAGTGACCAAGAATACAAAATTTGAACAATGAATAAGGTAATTGGAAAAACAATCCTTTGTGTGCTTGTATAGGGCTGTCTCATACACCAAATTGATGTTTTGCTTGGCAGTGATCAACAGGTAACATCCTTAGAAACTTTCCCGTATTCATTTCACTTTTTAAGAGAAATCGTTCTATAAATGATTCACATTAGTGTTACTGTTCAGGGATGGCATTCTTTAAATGATTGTTCTTATTGGTGCTAGTGTTCACCATTAAAGTTATTTCCACAAGTTTTGAATCATTGTTTTGGCACAGGGTTCTCTTTTTTAAAATGTGTAAATGTGGTAATTTCCATTGACCAGCTGGATCCCGAACCTAGAATCTCTGATTTTCCGTCTGTGCTCAACAATTGAGCTATTTGTCATCTTTGCTGTCAGGAGTGTAGATTGTTTTCAACACACTCCTCAAGCCACACTTCCGAGTTTGGGCCTGGAGTTCTTAGTCTGGCTCCAATACCATGATTTACTCCTTTTTGTGGCTCAAGTGTGGATTGTTTCCAACTAAATCATTATTCTTTGTACTGTAAATTGTTTGAACCTTGATTCATTATCTTGAATTGAAGATTTTATGTACCCCAAATAAGTCCTCACTGATCCTCGTTAGGTGGTTTTTTAATTTTCTTAAAGTAGAAATTAGTGTTTATATGGTTGTTCAGGTTCGAAAATAAAATTTCTTAACTTTGTTTTATTGACTTAATCTCAGATTTAAAGAACAAGGCATTTTCTCCACTTGAATTAAGATTTCATGTACCAGGTCGTCACAGCTACCATACTAGGCAACTAAATCTTTGGCAATAGCTGGGTTTTCATCTCTATTTTTGGCAGAGGAAGGTGGGTTTTATTTTTAATATGAAGCCATATTAGATGATTCTTGGCACGGGTATCCTGTTCTAACATAAATCCTTGTAGTTTTGGTTAATTTTCTTGAGTTAAGATTTCATGTGCTAGGATGTCACTGTGTTTATTTAAGGTTACACAACCCACTTTATATGGGTTCTTTATTTTATTTGTAGCAGAAGCTATGAAGAAGTAGGAGGATGTTTTGAACCTCCTAGGAGATGACATTCTCCTCAAGATTCTGGGGAATCTGAGGAGCTCAACAGACAGGAAGTCATGGTCAATGGTTTGCAAGCAGTTTTATTGTCTGGAGGCCCTTTGCAAGGAGAGATTGCAGCTCTTAAGAGGGAAATGGTTAGCTAGGATTCTGCAGAGATATGGGAACCTCCAGCACTTAGATTTTTCTTTGTACTCTCAGATCACCGACCAATGCCTGGAAAAGGTGGCCAGGTTAATAGGGCAACATTTACGTTCTATAGATCTTTCCAAACTGGGCTGTTTTAGTCACATTGGCTTGTCTATACTGGCCAAAAATTGTGAGAACTTAGTGGAAGTTGATCTTTCTAATTGTAGCAGAATTGGGGATAAAGAGGCCGATGCTATTTCTCAGGCCAAGAATCTGCAGTCACTAAAAATGATGAAGTGCCAGCTAATTTCTGACTTGGGTTTGGTTTGCATTGCGGCGAGGTGCAGTAAACTCCATCACTTGAATCTCAAATGGTGTGTTGAGATTTCTGATTTGGGCATTGAGCTCGTTGCTGTCAAGTGCAGAGAACTTCGGTTTCTCGATATTTCTTACTTAAAGGTATTTGCATTTCTTTGCAGTCTTTATATTTCTTCATGGAAGCTAGTTAAATAACAACCTTTTATTTTTCAAGGTCATTTGTCTGATATCCTCATCTGCTACAAAACATGGTTGAATATTTTTATGGTAATTGGATAACCAAATATAAGTAATCCATTAATCTGCTAGCTTATTACAATCAAATGGAATAATGCGATTTTGTAAAAGTAATGCATTAAAACACAAGTTATAAATTGTTCTCATATGTATGATAAACAAGGCCAGTCATAGGAGATGGCGAGTTTCACCATCTTGACGCATTTTCCTTCCATCATAAATTGTAACAATTTCTCTTGTTTGATCAAATAGACTGAGGTTCTTATGATTAGTGAGCATGCATCTATAAATGAGCAGATATGGAGGATACATTGACATTGTAGTTTGAGGTGGCAGAACCTCACTCCTCAAGTTTGTGGTCATTTCAGGGATACTCTTAATCTAGTGCAATGTGTTGCAGATAACAAACAGATGTATAGCTTCTATAACACAGCTCGTCTACCCAGAGACCTTGATACTGGTTGGGTGTCTCTCTGTGGATGATGAAGGCCTTGACATTCTTAGAGATGGCTGCAAATCATTACAGGTACGTAGGAAGTTATTGACTTGATATTAGAAGTGTCTGCTTTACATTCCAAAAACTCGCAAATTGTATGCAACGATTTTTCTATTGGATTTTAAAGCTTACCAAATGAACTTAGAATAACAGGTTGGATAATGCAATAGCTATGAAGGCTGATGGTAGTGGGTTTTCTTTTTGCACATTTTTTAATCTAATTTTGTAACTGATACAGAGTAGCTTGTTCACATCGTCATTGACACTTCAATACTGGATTATAGTTGGAATTTTGTAGAATTTCTATTATAAGTGTGATATGTAGATGATTCTCTGTTTACAGAGCCGTGATGTTTCAAAGTGTCAGAATGTGAGTTGCTCTGGTATAATTTCCCTTACGAGTGGATCAATCGCCTTGCAACAACTTATCTTGGCCTATTGTGTTCCAGTAAGTAATATGACACCAAGCTAACGATGACGGGACAACTCTTTTAACTTTGAACAAATGATTTCAATTATTGAACCATATGATATCTCAATAAGCATCTATGTGTTTGATGAGCAGCAGGTCAGAAGTGCTCTTTTTGCAAGTTTGCAAAAATTTGAAATTCTACGGTTGATTAAATTTGATGGCTGTGAAATTTCTAGCTCAGGGCTGGAGTCTATTGGAAAGAGCTGCAAGTCTTTGCAGGAACTGAGCTTAAGTAAGTGTAGCAGTGTAATGGATGAAGGAATCTCTGTACTTGTGGCCGGTTGCAGAGACTTGAAAATCATGGACCTCACCTGCTGCCACAATCTCACAGATGTTGTTGTTTCAGCCATTGCAACGTTTTGTAGATATATTTCATGTCTTAAGATGGAATCATGTAGCTTGGTCACCGAAACAAGCTTGAATGTGTTAGGGGATCGCTGTCACTTCCTAGAAGTTATTGACCTCACTGACTCTAGCATAAACAATACAGGTATCTAACTTTCTTTTGATACTTTTGGTATATTCTTTATGATCTCAGTACATATACAACAAATTATATTTGCTAATGTTAGGTACTTTTAATTAGTATATTAAGAATTAAATACTATCTATTTGTGCAGGATTGAAGTTCATGTCGAGATGCTCAAAATTGACTACCTTGAAATTAGGAATATGTCAAAATATATCTGACGAGGGGTTAAAATATATTGGTGCTCACTGCTCAAATCTCAGAGAACTTGATTTGTACCGGTAATACTTCTTTTGAAGAGTGTTTCCGTGCTTCTAGCATAACTTTTTGGACATTTATTGGTTTTTCTATATATTTATTCCGACTTAAATGGTTAGTTTTTCATTTTGATTTCAGTGTTCGGTCAAGCTGGAGATCTTGAATTGGCAAAAAATTAAGCTTAACTGTTTTTACCTCGTGAATATTGTAATATCCAGATCTGCAGGAATTGGTGACATTGGATTAGCAGCAATTGCCTTTGGTTGCCCAAAGTTGAAGATACTTAATCTCTCATATTGCATGGGCATCACAGACAATGCACTAAAATCGCTTTCCCAACTTGAAGGGCTTCACAATCTTGAGATTCGAGGTTGTTTTCATGTAACTTCTGCAGGAATTTCTGCTATTGCCATTGGATGCAGGTATTTGGTAGAGCTAGATATCAAGAGGTGCTTTTGTGTTGACGACCCGGGAGTACTGATTGTAGTTCATTGTTGCCAAAACCTACGACAGGTAAGTTGTCTTGTGATTGTATGTTTATATTGCACGTTACTTTGTTTGCTTTCCTCTTTTGGGGATTGATGTTGAAGATTGAAAGGTGTGGCTTATGCAGATAAACATTTCATACTGTCCAATTTCAGATGCTGGGATGTCGGCATTAGCCAATCTCAGTTGCTTGCAAAATGTGAAGCTAGTGCATCTCAGGAATGTGTCTTTAGATTCCTTTGCATTTTTTCTCTTGGTTTGTAAGAGCTTAAAGAAAGTCAAACTTCTGAAACGCCTAAGATCATTCCTACCACCAGTTCTAATTGAAAACTTGGAAGCCCAAGGCTGCAGATTCCGGTGGATGGACAAGTCTCTTGTGATGTAATTGGCGTGGTATTTGTACTCTTAGAATCAGCATTGTATATGCCTAATCTTTTTGCCGATACTCATCCTAAAGTTTGTAGATTTAAATGTCAAGGTTTTCCTACGGCAGTTTCTGGTGAATTTTTGTTTTCAAAAAGTGTACAAATACCCTCTGCATGTTTTATTTCCTTGCGTTTTTTGCCATTTCTAAAAGTATTTTGAGATAACCTGAAACCATGGATGCGTTTTGATAACTTTGCTGAATTCAGTTTTGTATGAAAGTTCATATCTAGTATATGGAAGGAAGAATTCAAGAAATTCATTTTTCATTTTGAGTTCGCTTGGCAATTACACTTCTGTCAATAGTGGATACTCCCATAAATGAGGATGAAATCCAAATCTGAAATTCAGTATGATTTGAATTTAGAATTTTGTTTTAATAAAATCCTTATTAAGCCAAGCTTTACCTTCATGTATATTAAGAATTCGATTGCTCTTACAACAAACATCAATTATTCAGAACTAAGCATGATATAATTGGAGAAGAATGTATATGCTCCTCTCGAAGAACTAATTACATGCCATCACGATGCGTAGCATTATAAAGTTATCACTAAGTAGCACTCTTTTACACAATTCCTCTCCAAGGACTTAAAACTACATGATAACAGCACGACTAAAATTAATGAAGTTATTACCAGCGTTCCACAATGACCTGTCCCAAGGGGTGTGATTATCTTGGGAATGCAGACGGAATGCCCCTCACTTCCCACTTGTGTCCTCGAAAAAGCAAAAAAAATGATGTCCTCAACAAGTTCTTGAAAAAGGGGATGTCTCCAGGTTTTTTTTTGAAGGTGTAAGGGACATTGTAACGCCCTTTTGATGGTCATGGGATTGCCCAAGGATATCATGGTGTCCTTGGTGCCTTATTTTAAAAGATTTGATAAAAATTTGCCCAGAGATAAGGTCTTACTAGTTAAATAAACACCTTCATTTTAAAGGGGTGGTGAAAATACATTGTAGAATATGGTCTTAGCAGTTAAATAAATAGTCACGTGGATGTGAGAGAATCATGAGATTATGATTAAAAAAGTGCTGCACAGCTTGGAAATTAGAATTGCCACTCATCTAGGGTGTTGTGTGAAGCATGTGTGTCGTCGAAAACCACAAAAAACCCAATACAAGATTTGATGAAACTCTAGAGGAGGTTGTCTAAGGCTAAAAGGGTATATTGGATGATTTTAGGGGGGTGTAGGGTGTTTCCCCTAGAGACTCTTCTTGCAACAAGGCCAATGAACCTACAAAAGCAAGAAGAAAATCGATGATATGAGATTGCCTCAATCCTTATAATGTAGATTCGAAAAACAAGGCTTTTGATGTGTGAAGTGGATATAGAAATGGGACACCGATGTGAGAGGTTTGGGAAACGACGTCGCTTTGAGGACGACGTATCGTCAAATTGTCCAATAACATGAAGACTTGCAACATCTAAATGACACTTGGTGCCCCAAATGATATAAATTAGTCGAAACATGAGGTAATCATTCTCGTATATGTAGACTGATTTTGCAATGCCATGCTTTTAAAAGTAACAACATGGAGAAAATGGCCGAGGTTTGGGAAACAAGTGATAACACTTTGAGGATGTGTCATCAAATTGTCCACTAGTGTGAAGACATGCAACATCTAAAGGACACTTAGCACTCATAATGACATAAATTAGTCGAAACATGAGGTAATGAATCTTGTATGTGTGGAATGCTTTTACAATGCCATGCTTTTAAAAGAAAAGCCTTAGAGTAAATGACTCGAGATTTGGGAAACTAGTGACAATGCTCCAAGGATGTTGTGTCATATAGCATGAAGAGTTGCAACATCTAAAGGACATGTAACACCCCTAATGACATGAATTAGTTAAAACATGAGGTAATCAATCTCACATGTGGAATGCTTTTGCAATGTCATGCTTTTAAAAGTAACATCCCAAAGTAAATGATTAAGGTTTGGGAACCTAGTGACAATGCTTTGAAGACATTGTGTCATTGAATTGTCCACTAGCGCAAAAAATTGCAACAATCTAAAGGGTGCTTAACACCCCCACTGACATAAATTATTTGAAGCATGAGGTAATCAATCACGTACATGTGGAATGCTTTTGCAATGCCTTGCTTTTAACAAAGTAATGTATTGAAGAAAATAGTCAAACATATTTTGTCACGATATGAAAAAATTGTGGATAATAATTATGTTGGCTACACCCACTACTACACGATGTGCAATTTGTATCGTGTTTCGCGTTGAGTTATGTTTTTGGTGTTTTGGGAAGCTAAAATTTTGAGATATTGCATTAATTTTGACGATGCAAAATTGGCACAAAAATGATATTATTAAGCGGTTATAATTGTTGTTTTTGTGTCGGTTTCATATTGCCCAAAAACATTTGATTAAAAGAAATTCGATGCATAAATTATGGAAATTAAAAAACAATATAATTATTTGTAATTACAAATAACTATATTATATTTAATGTTAACATTATTTAAAAATATATATATATTTATATATGATATTTAGTTTTGTCAAATAAATTAAATTATAATACACACTCCACCCCCGCCTCAACCCCTCCCCCTCTCTCTCTCTATATAAAATAAATAAATTTTCTTTGATTGTTTAGTTTTAACATTTAAATATAAAATTTTCAAATTACAATATAGTTTTAAATTTAAATGTTATAATTAAACAAAAAAGTTATATTACAACAAAAATGCAATAATGTATAATTGTACAATGTTGAGTGAGTGAAGTTATTATGATCTCCCTTCCAAATTACAAAACAAAACAAATGTAGTGCCATTTTTGTCTTCATCATTATCATCTATTATGACTTTAGGGACTAGCTCATATAAGAAGTATTCATCATCATAATTGGGATCCTTCACCTTATCCTCCTCTGTGATATTAAGACCCTCAACTATGATTTGTCATTGCAATTTAAAATTATATAAATGTTTTAGGTTATGATGCACATGACGCTTTGACTCGGCCTAGTAGGTGAAGAGCTTTGTGTCCCATCATGGCTTCTAACTTCTTTGCGCACTCCCTTTATTGCCTCCATATCATAATGTTTCTCCTGCAATACTAGTCATTATAAATATGAGGTGTAATAATGTATATAAAAATAGCTTATATAAATTTACAGAATACTATAAAATAACTTACATAAAATTTAACAAATTTGTGTGCAACCTCATCTTCTTTAATTTTCCCAATCAAAGAGACACTAGGTTTCCCTTTTGTTGTCTCGCTTTGTGGGTCTTATGCTAGTTAGTGCTTATTCCTCCATTAATTGAAATTTATAAAATAGTTAATTAACAAAATAAAAAATTAACAAAATTTTACTTCTCATTAATTTGGTTAACTACCATGTAGCCTTATTTCTATTTCGGCCACCAATTGTTGCATACCTTAGAGCAAGCATCTCTTTTTAAAGTAAGAAGTCAAAGTCTTCTTCTCTCGACATATGTATTTACCAATTTACACAAGATAGATTTGAGATTATTAAAATACTATAACTTTTTTTAATGTTGTATTTACACATCATAATTACATTTGGATGCGTCTTCATCCTCCTAAGCCTATATGTTGTGTACATTTCAATTTTGGCTTGTAGTGGATGTCGCTAAATTCTACTTGCGAGTTGTGTTCAATGCCAAATTGATGTTTTATTTCATTCTAGATGGCACACGACAATTTTTTTTGGCTTGGGCAACTATTCTTTTTCTGTTTGAAATACTTAGAACCCAGAAAGTATTGAATGTCAAATATATTGTACATAAGTTAGAAAGTTTAGAACAATATATAAATAAATTTAAATAAGAAAAAACTAGTAAATTGAAAAACATAAATAAAAGATATTAAAATAATTATTTTCCTTGAGCATCTTGCAATACTTCCATATTATTGTTTACATCCAACTTGACTTCAGTGTGCCAAACACTTGTATGTAATTTGCAAATGTCGACAAGCGAGTCTATCATTGTTAGAGTTTGGCAATGACTCATCGATATTCCCCCAATACCTCAAGGAGACCGTCACCAAGACTAACTAGGGGGCCTCTTGTCGCATGTGTGCATGTGGTGTACAATGAGAAGGATGGGAGGGATATGCTCATACATCTATCATGCTACTTGATGTACTCTATTGAGGTGCACAAGACATAAATCTACAACATAATTATACTTCAATAAATTGAAATCAATTTAAAGAACACAACATAGATTTATACCCCACAACGAGCCCCTACAAGCATACAATGGACACTCACTCATCCTAGTGTGATCATCCTCTTGTGCATCAATATGTGCAAAGTAGACATGTCATAATCCAATTGTATTATAATATAGTGAAATATTTCATTTTGAAAAATAAACCAAAGAATTATACATCTGTGGCAAGGCCCTAGAAGTAGATGATGAACATCGACTCACCGATGCTTTGCTCCCTCTCATCCTCGTATAGGTCTATATACATAGAAGACGTGTAATAATAACCAAGAATTGTGTTAATATCTCAATAACAAAGCTAAAAATATAAATGATATACAAAAGTAAATAAAGATTTAAATTTAAAATTTTCTATACATGTGGTGTGTAGTCATATTAAATGAAGATCGTTGAGGTCCCTGAGGGGTGTGATAATCCTCCACATAATCCTCTTATATATCTTGTTATACGGCACAATAAATGCTAGACCCACCACAACAACACAATGTAACACTCCCGTGAACAAATTTGGGTGAGACACTCTACTTGCTTCATGTGCCTACTTTTAAAAAAAAGAAATGCAAAGATGGTTAGCTTATTGAATTAAGAGACATTTTTTTATATTAACTACAAAAGTGTCAAAAAAATATTTTAAGATTAGATTTTTTATGATTAACAAACTTGTTTCAGAAAAGCTCTTTTCCAAGCCTAGAATCATTTTCTAAAAATACAATTGTAATTTCTATCATGTGATGGCATAGTAAGTGTCATTTTCGCCAAAACATGAGTTTTTTTAGAAGGCGACCAAGTAAAGCAATTTATTTTTTCAATATTCGTGTGATTAGGTTATTAAAAGGACAAAATAAAAGAGGATAAAGCCAAAAACACTTGTCATTAGATCAAAGAAGATTAATTTGAGCCCAATCAATAAAATTACAAAAATCAAGTGCATGATTTGTGGTGTCACACACCTAATTAACAATTATTTTTTGATAATTGGTGAGTATTTTCTTAATATGTTGAAATTGATAAAACAAACCCTCATTCACTTGCGATCAAAACAATATCGAACTTGCATATTTAAAATACCTTGTCATATGGAGCTTAACCTTGACCTTGACATTGATTCATGTCAAATGAGAAAGATTTGTTGTAAAACCCACAAGATTTCACAATGAATGGTTTGTGCAACATAAAAAAGTGTTATAAAAATCACAACAGTAGAAGATAGTTACCACAAGTGAAATTTACATCCCTTCAAGGTTCTTAGAACACTTCTCCCTCTACAATTACATTGAATGTTTGTCTTTATGGTTTCAACTAACAAATTTTCCCATTGGTTTTGGTAGGTTCAAGCGCCTTTTAACATGTCATCTTAAGAATATAAAATTGATTTCCAACACACTTCAATGAGATAGAATCATTGTCACATTATTGAAATATTATATGTAGAATGTTGTGAAGGTCTTTCTAATTTAGAAATATGCTCTTTGAGCCCAGCTTTTTGAAAATTTCAACAGCAAGCATTGTAAGGGTCTTACCGATTTGAAAATAATATCTTCAAGGCTTTGTTATATGACACAACATTAAAAAACTAGAACAAGTAAAGACAAATGTAAACTTCTATAGTTGCACATGTGACACATCTCCATATCCCTAAATATTTCTCTTCCACACATGACAAGGGAAAATTCGTGGCACATTTTCTTTCCCGGATAAAAGTTACATAAGCAAGCAAAAGTTGTTCAGTATAACAAGTAACTTTTGAATGGAGCACCCAATTGACATAAAAACTTTGTGGTTGCATCTAGATGGCTAGAAAAACAAAAGAACAACCTTCATGTAGTCCCCAATGCCCCTAACACTCCTAACTTGAACACCACCACACGTGCATCTTTTTAAAAACTTGTCATTCCTTAGGCAATAAACACTACGAATTTGTAAACCATGAAAGGTAGAGATGAACCGTAAACTCGTATGGTTGCATGTACAAGTCTTCTAAATATCCCCTCGATATCTCTCCCACTCTTGACATAGAAAAATTGGTAGCATGTTTTCTCTCAACCAAAAATTTCTTACGTGAGAAAATGTTGCTTAGTAATACAAGAAACTTTTGAACGAGCGCCTAATTGACAAATACAATTTTTGTTCACATCCACATGAGTGGTAAAACACAAGAATGATATTCATTCAATCCCCAAGCACCCTTGAAACTCCCAACCTACACACCATCATATGCATCTCTTAAGAGAAACTTGTCACCCTTAAGCAAAAAGATTTTGAACTTTGAAACACCATTTTTTCTTAAGCCAAGATAGCTAGGTATGGGTTGTAAACTCATATAATTGCATGTCTAAGTCCTCTGTGTATCTCTTGGAGATATTTATTCTACTACCAATAAGAAAAAAAAATGGCAACATGTTTTATCTCACAACAAGAATTTTCTCAAGTGAGAAAAGTTACTTAGTAGAACAAATAAGTTTTAAACAAAACACCCAATCAATGAACTGATTTTGTAACCACATTTAGGTGGGTGAAAAACACAAGAAAAACTTCATTCAATCTCCCAACTTCTCCAACATTCCCAACTTGTAAGTTGTCGGACGTGTCATGAGCCTTAGTAAAAAAGATTACAAAGTTTGAGACATCATTTTACACAAACAAAAATCTTGTACAATTGCGTGTGCAAATCCTTTACATTTCTCATGGACATATCTCTTCCGACCTTGATGTAGAAATTTTGGTGACATGCTTTTCTCACAACCAAAAGTTGTTTAGGTGAGTAGAAATTGCTTAATAGAATAAGTAATTTTTGGATGGAGTAGCCAATTCATGAACAAACTTTGCAGTCACATTCCGAGGGATGTAAAAACACATGAACAACTTTCATGTAGTCGCTCAACACTCCCAACCTATATTTCATGGGAAACATATCATGTGAGAAAATTGTTTGTCCTTCGGTAAAAAAAGATTGCAAACTTTTACATGTCGTTTTGCACAAATTGGGATAACTATAGACAAATTATAAACTTGTATGGTTACATGTGTGTGTCCTTTATGTATTCCCTAGGTATCTCTATTCAACTTATGATGAGGAAAAATTGGAAGCACATTTTATCTTGCAAACAAAAGATGTTTAAAAGAAAAAATTTCTTAGTAGAACTAGAAACTTATGAATGGAGCACCCAATTGATGAACTAACTTTGTGGTCATGTCAAGAATGGGTAGAAAAACATGAGGATGATTTTTCTTAGTCCCCTAATGTTCATGAAACTCTAAACTTGCATGTTGTTGGGAATGTATCTTAAAATAAACTTGTCTATCCTTAGGAAAATACACTGAGAAATATGCATTTATTTCTCCACCTTGAAAAAGATGGTTCTTTCCAAAGCCTAAACACAAGGAAAAGTCTTAAAACAATGGACAAGTCAATGTCAATGAAATGACAAGGGGTATTATATGTGCCCGTTTTTTAATACATAAGAGACTTGAAGACCTTATTTTAATCATTGGTAAGACCCCCAAAATGATTGATAGTGAAATTTACAAGAAAAGAGACTCAAGCAACATATTTATGAATTAGAAGGATCTTTATAATAATTTACACTTAACATTTCAAGAAGGGGATAATCTTTAGATAGCATGTTATAAGGCATTTTAACCCACTTAAATTAATGAGTAGAATTACAAGTTAAAAGTCAAAAATTGATGAGAATTTAAGGAAAGGGTAAGTGCACCAAGTTGGGGGGCCAAAAGGGGGTCTTAAGTGGACGCATTTTTCTTATAAAAAAAAAAACTTCAACTTGTACGTGTTTTTGAAATAGTTACTGATCAAAATTGGAAGATGTTGTAGAAATATGAATCGTAGAATTTTGAGTCTAGTTTCTAAGCTAATAAATTTTATTGAAAACGAATAATTTTAAGTGGCTCAAACAACTAAAATACCAACAGATGCTCATGTTTTTGTTAAAAAACATAATAGAGTGACTTTTGTGCCCCCACCATTTTTTGAGCACCATTTAGTATTTTTGAAAACCCTTTGGTAGAAAGATAGCTAGAAGCATCTAGTTTGGGCTTCATTATTTTTTAGATTTTTTTAGCAAATATTTTTTTATTTATGATTTTTATAGTACAGAAATTTTATGTTTTGAAAAATAACGGAGCTCTAACCGTGCCCCCCTAACTACCTCAAAAATATCGAAAATTAGTTTTTTTTTAATATGTATAGAATGATGCCTAGTTTGGGCTAGTATAACTTTTTTAAATTTCGATCAACCAAAAAAATATACACCATGAAAGATAGACATATTTACACTTCAAAAATAGCTATAAAAAGGCATAGTTAGAAAATAAATAATATGGAAACCTTATATTAGTCAGAAAATTTGAAAAATTATATTTTTAGAAAGAAGAAACTCTGCTCTATGTCGTGGTATAATTTTTTAAAAATGAATTGATTGTTTTATTTTGATTTATCATAGAGGAAGTGGCATTTTTACATTTTCTTGCAAAACACATTGTTTGTTGTGTTTGTACAGGTCCATGCCTCAGGCTTGGGGATCCAAACCGGATCCCAAGCCTTGAGGCATGGCTTGGAAAAAGAGAATATAAAATGCGTACGCATGTTTTTCTTTGTTTTATATATTGTGGCCCCCAACGTCCCTTTCATCTCTTTCACGAGAATTCTGCAAACATTTTATTTTGTCTGCAATTTTCTCTACATTCTTGCACAATTTTTTAGTAGTTCATTTTGTCCCCTACCCCACTAGTTGATTTTTTTCTAATCATGGGTGATAAACATCGAGCTAAAGACAAAAGGAAAGTTAAGAACAAGACACCAGAGCAATTGGAAGAGAAGAAAATAAAGAAATTGAAGAGAATGCAAAAACTTTGAGCATGGCAAGGTACATCCGTTATATCAAATGTAGCTAATGTATTAGAAAATGAGGATGAAATACATAATGAAAATGTAGAGAATAATGATTTTGCAATGAATAATGATATTGAATTGAATGATAATGTTGGTATGGATGAAGAAATTGATATGAATCCAATTGTTAAACCCTTACCTGAGAATCCAAATGTTAACCCGAAATTTGTATGAAAACACTTAATGAAGAAAGTAACCTTGTAAACGAATCTTCACCTCTAAGAACACCTCCTTCCATTTTGCGAAGAAAACCAATTCACTTAATTGAAATTGATGAAAACATTATAAAACCAATGCCTAACAAAATGTCTGAAAGAAATGCAAGAAGAAAAGCTAGTGGAATTTAGGATAATTACTTGAGATTTTAAATAACACACAAAAATGTCAATTATTTGTTTCATTGATGAAATTAATTAAGATGAGACCTATAATGAAGACCCTGGGGTTAAGAACATCTAATGTTGTTGATCAAAATACGTCAATTGTTGAAAACATACATAAAGCATACCAAACTGTAGGTGGCAAAAGATGCACCAAAGATAGTAATGTTACACGGTGTGCACTTACTAATTGTATAGTAAGTGATAAAACAATTAATAAACACTTGATTAGAAAAACAAGTAGTGCTTTGAAGCTAAACAGAAAAACACTAATGAAAGCAATAGAGAGATGTAAACGTCTTGAGTTAGTCAATAACACTGACTATTGGGCTTTCTCTAGTAGACTTCCACAAAAAGACAAGAATACATCTGATATTCTAAAAGAATTAATTGTAAAATTTTGGAATGAGAACACAAGGGTGTCACCAAATAGAAGAGATATAGTAAAAAGAAGAATAGGTTCTCGTAATTGTGAATCGTGTGCAAAACATTTCTTAGATATGACTCAAACAAAATTGTTCTCTAAGTTTAAGAATGAAAATCCACAAATTAATATTAGCCAAAGATTCTTTGAAATGAGCAAACCCTTTTATGTGAAAATCAATCACTCACGTACCACTTATTATTGCAGGCAGCATGTTGAATTTTCAATGCATTATGATGTTTTTTTGTCAAATACGTCGTGTTTTGCATACTGACATCATGTTACAGGAGTGTGGAATAAATGTCCCACAAAAATCTTCAAGGGAATTTATTCGACAATATTTTGTGAAAAATCAACAAGACAATTTTTTATAACAAAGCATGTTTGGATGGAATGTGCAATGTATGTGGTGGCTTGCCAAATCTGAAAAGTTGTATCCACAAGGAGAGTACATATTCAATAGGAAAAGAATTGGTTGATTTCATCAAATATAAATCGGTGGCATATCAATTAAAAGATGGAAAAGAATCTAAGAGGTGTGAGCTTATTACAAAATAATTACCTGTATCAAAATATATGGTCAAATTCAGAGAGGAAATTTTTATGAGTATGCAAGGCACACACATAGAGCTCGATGGTTGGATGAACAATTCAAGTTAAGCAAGGACACATTCCCACTTAGTACTATTGTTTCAATAGTTGACTTCGCAGAGAATTACACATTGCAGCCACAAATGGAGGTTCAGTCTTAATATTATAACTCAGTGCAAGTTTCTATTTTCGTGCATATAACATTCATGCACTCTCCTGAAAGCACTGAGAAATATCAAAAATATTAATAGAGTATCATTTCTACATCAGTGATGATCGGACACATTCTACAAAATATGCACAAGGGTGTTTCCAGGTGTTTTATGCAAACTTGAATGAGAGGAACATTAGTTTCGATCAACATTACATTTGGTCGAACAACTGCATATCACAATTCAAGAATGCACGGATATTTTATTGGCTAAGCGAGGATGCACAATGAAACAAATGTACAACATATCTAGAGTTTTACCGAGGCAAAGCATGGAAAAGGAGAGCATGATAGTGCAGCAGAGCATGTGTGAAAAGAGCACTGCAAGAGAAGAGTTAAAGTTCAAGGATGGTGCTAAATTTACAGATGCAAAAAACATTGTTGATTAGTGTGTTAAGAATATGGGCCATGAATCTCAAGAGAGATCAATGGTTCGTAGATATTTTTGGTTGATAGAGGAACAACATCTGGCAAATTTTGAAGATTTTATGACAGTTGCGGGATCAAGTGATATGCACTCATTCCGTAGTTCAGATGCAAATGCTTGGACTATTTATACTAGGTGCATGACATGTTTTTGTATATCATGCATTGATTTTACATGGAATGAATGTGAGAAATAAAGAGTGGGTGGATGAATAGACTTGTAGACCTCTAATTCCACTCGACACACATCAAGTTCCACAAGCATTACAACTTGCGTGGTCTTGAGATATGTTGTCCTCTCAAAAATTTCCCCTCTTTTGAAAGTTAAAATTTTGAAAATTTTGAGTTGACACCCTTTAGTAATGTTCTAGTGAAGTAAAACTCGAAGAGATGGTGAAAATTTACATTTATTGGAGTCATTCTGGTGATTTGCGGGTCTGCCAAACTTTTTGTCCCTCATGTCCCAAGTACCTTTGGACCTTCTATTCACCGATCGGTTGATTTCCCCACATATCCTTGTCTTTCGGCTTTATCGGAACTTTTTGGCCCATTTGTCCCAAGTTCACCCAGACTTCCTTTTCCCCGATCACCCGCATCACCCGCATCGGGTTCTTCACGTACTTTTGTCTCATCTGTCCCAAATGTGTTCGGGCTTTCTATTCGCCGATTCCCCGCATCACTCGCTTCGGTGAAATCATGTCTTCGCGTCCCTCGCATCTCTAAGTCCCTAGACCGCCTGTGCTCATTTGACCCGCATTCCCCGCATCGCTCACATTGACCAGATCACGTCTTCGTGTCCCTAATGTCCCAAGGGCCATCAAGCCGGTTTTTTCCACTTTTCCCGCGTCTCATCTTTTTGAGTCGGTGTAAGGTGTATTTAATGCTCATTAATGACCTTCTCTCTCCTGAAATGGCTATTTAAAGGGACTACTACCTATGCATTTGTTACATTGCTCGCCTACTTTTTCTTGCCCGAATCCTTGCAATTGAAGTCATTTGTTCGTTTCCCTATGTCCCTTTGCATTTTCATCACGAATTTGATCTTGGAAGGTCATTCCTCTGTGTGTTGTAAAAATGAAGATCAAGTTTTAAGGGCAAGAGCATATGTCACCTCTCGAGACCTTTGTACCTGATATTGGGGATAGTGAGGTTCGGCACTTAGATTTTGGAGATTTTTGGGGCCGATTAACATGTGCCAACCCTGCTCCCATGGCCCAAATGATTTGTGACAAAGTGGAATTGTGTACGTGGCTGGTTTTCCCATCTCGTGGTGCGGTGTGTCAACATCGTCCTTACTGCGGAGCCCATTTTAACTCAGATACCAAGGAACTTACTAATGTGCATGGGGAATTAATTGTTAAACTAGATGTTTCGCCATTGCTGCTACCCTACACATTCCAGAGATTGAAGACTCCATCATTCTCACTCGTGCTCAAGATCAAACCTTGTTTGACCAAGACAATGAAAATACAAGGCACGGATAGCAAAATCATGGTTAAAGAACCCTAAGAAGGGAGCGTCCCGACTCTCCAAAGCATTATTAGGGTTGATTTCAATGAGGAGTTGTCTGATTTTATCATTTTTCTCACCCGTATCATGGGATTTCCTCCACCAATGAATTTCATTTCTAGATGTGCCCTTTATAAACATCATCTGTGAGGGCAAGCAGAACATAAACTGGGCCGAAATTGTTTGTATGAATTTGACTGAGCAATTTTCAAGTGTTCAACAGACTAAGAAGTTTTATATGACTTCTTATCTCATGTATACCCTAGCTGCATCCCGGGAGTGGTTTGGTTTCACCTACATGGAAGGCAAGAAGGATGAACCTATCTACACATACTGCCCTCAGTTTACCCTTGAAGCTAGCAATCACAATTTCAGAAGGGTCAATGATGCTTTCACCATGTATATTGTAAGAATCTTGGAGGGTGACACTGCTAGGAGATTTTCTGATGAAGCTATGACTCTGATAGATAAGTATGGGGCTTTCTTCATCCAATTCAGAAGGTTCTCATACATCAGGTTGGCTGGCTATGAAAATACACCCCTCAAGCTCCCCATGTTTTGCAATGATAAAATGGCTCTAGTTGAAGTATGCAGACAACTTGATAAACTACAGAACCTGCAGAGACAAGAAGATCACTGGTCTTCATTTCCCTATCTCCTTGGGAAATTATACATGCAAAATAGCTTTGGATGCCCAAAACATGTAAAGGGGTCAGAATTTCCTGCTCCTCTCATTGTCCATTTCTTCAGACCGGGACTTGTTTTGATCTGAAGAAGTTTATTGATCAAAACCTCAGGATAATTTATCATCATAAGCCAAACACTGAGGATTACTGGGCTGATTGTGCTGATGATTTTGAAGCTAGAAGGAGGCACTATGGCAGACTCTCTCTACAACAAATTATAGATCTCAATCTCTACCAAGTTCTGAAGGGCTTAAGGATGATGATGAGGACTTACAGTCCTTTGAATATGAAAGATCAATCAAACACACTCCTTTAGAAAACCTGGATTGGTACAAGAAAGAAAAATATGATTTGGTTGAGATTATTGCCCCTGTTCTTGTAAGAACTAAGGTTTGGTTCAACAGGAAAGTTCGTGAGCTCAAGAAGAATCAGGGTAGATCTTCTTCCAGAGATACTTCCACACCAGGGAAGGAAGCACATACAACCAGTACCGAGGTACCTGAGAAAACCCCTCCTTCTTCTTCAATAAAAGATCCTGAATCATCTACTCCTTCTTCCACTCAAGTGTATCAAAAGAAGATTAAAGAGGTTAAGCAAGAACCAATTGATGAAGAATCTCTTTTAGAGTGGTCAGAATTGCCTTCAAGGCCGAAGAAAATTATTTTTCTTAGTGAAAGTGATGATGGTGAAGTTCCAAATCTTGCAGGAGCTCCTGAAATCACTATTGAAGAAGGAAAAGAAGTGCCAAGTATTGAACCTCCTAGTATAGCAGACTCCTCTACAAAGGAAGTTCCTGAGGCCTCAAGTACTTCTCTATTGGAGGCAACAGTGGTTAATACTTTGAGTGCCATGAGTTCACTTGCTCTTGGGCCTCTTGTTCCTTCCTCTTCTTCTTCTACCTTTGCTCCTAGGTGCAGCCCTTGGTTGATAGCAAGAAGAGAAAATCTTCTTCTCATCTAACAGGGCCAAATTTTGATGTTGTGGCAGCTCTGTTGAGTACTACCCTCCCCCTCCAAAGAAAGAAAGCCAAGACCACTTCAAGGTTAGTAACTGATGCTCATGGCCAGCAGTTCCTAGAGGTGCAAAGCCCAAGGTTGATAAGGCAGAGCAAATATCTTTTGGTCTCTAATTTAGAGCTTTCAAGGATCCCAATGGGAGAATCCACTCCTGAGAGTGAGGTTCATAACCTTCAAGAAACAGTAATAAAGGTTATTGAATGAGTGGAGAAGGGCAAGTAGACCATAGAACAGTTGGAAGAATAGAACCAAGTTCTTTCCAACTTTATCAAGTCATTATTGGCCAAAGATAAGGTTTTGGATCCTACCCCACTGGCTGCTCTTCCACCCCCATGATTCTCAGCCAGGATGAAGTTCAGAGCATCAAAGACATACATAAGTATTCTACTTATGGGAAGGCTGTTGAGGCCATGGTAGATGGCATGATTATAGAAGGCTTGAATTTCATTGAGGAAGCCTTCAAGACCAACGAGAAGGTGATTAATCTACAAAGAAAGACTCACTTCCTCAATCAAAGCTATGGATAAAGAGTTGAAGCTCTAGAGTAGTTGTATTACAGATCTTCACCTAATGGGCCAAACTGATGAGAAGATCTTGTTGGTCAACAATGTATTTGATGATGCCAAGAATAACTTGTCAAAGGCATGGATTTTTAGTGTTGAGTGGAAGATGAAGGTTCTAGAAGAAGCACTGGGAGAATTAAAGAATGTATGGCTAGAAGGGAGAGTCTTTTAAAACTTGTGTTTCATCTGCCTTTAAAGATATCCACTGCCAACTTCAAGATGAAATTTTAGGCATTCCCTTCTCTCTTCAAGAAATCAAAGCTCAGTTCAAAACATTTGTCAAGGATGACTTGTTTAGAGAGGAGTCAATTACCAAAGAGAAGATAAAGGACATTTGCTCTCTTCAATATGCCATTACCAAGGCCAATAAAGAATACCTAGAGCATACCGAATTCGATAAAGATATGGAGAAATGTCTAAGCACTTGGACTCATGCCACTGCCAACACCACAATTCCAAGAGGCATGGAAATAGCGAAGCATTGAAGAAATTCAGATATCGGATCCTCAAATTAGTGGGCCCTCCTCAGCCATAATCGGATGTCTCTTCTTCTAGCTCCTCTTTCTCTTCTTCTATTTTTAGTGCTAATATCCTTGTAATTAATTAAGGACGTTGTATTATGCATTTCCTTAATTAATCTTTTAGTTAAAAGAAACGGTTACCAAATGTAACCAATTTGTAAGCTATATAATGAGCTCTCCACGCCATTCTAAGGGGTTGGAACTCTGATTATTTTTGAAAGTGTAAAAGAGTCAAAAGCTATCAATACAAGAAGATTTCCCTTTCTGTTTCTATCTGTGCTCATTCATTCCTTCTTATCTATTGAAAATTATTGAATCATTAATCCATTTTGCGTTAAGAAGCTTTGTATTCTTGTGGATGTCATCTCTAGAACTTTGTGTCTGTGAAATAACATCTTATGGTTTTAATGTGAATGATTATGTTCTATACTATCCTAGTTCAAAGCATTTATAAGGAATTATTTTGCTATCTATATTTCCTGAGAATGTTATTCTACCTTTTCCCATTCCTTAGTTCTTCTATCCTTTTGTATTGATAATCTGTCATTTAAAACACTTTCATGATATCAAAGTTCCTCTTTGAAATTAAACGTTGTACATTTGTGAATAGTTTTTTTCTTTCAATAAGGGAACCTCTCCCATTAAAGAGGAGGGACTTTCTATCCCCTGACTGTTGCTTTCATTAAAGTCCTAATTTGACAACCAATAAGATCAAATGACAACATCACCTCGACTTTGACCTAGTATTTGATTTAGTGCAACAAGGTACATACATATATGTACATGCCATGTTTTAGATTTAACAAATTATTAAATGGTCAACTCTTAATGTATTTTTAAATTCGATGAATAGTTTTACTTTGTGATACATAGGGCACATTTTTGTAGTTATTGCGATGGAATTTAACAAAGAGGGAATAGACTACTTCTTGTCTTGTGTTGTAGAGGGGAAAAAATTGACTTCCACAATCATTAATGGTGAAGACCTTGAGTATCCCACTAGATCAGTGGTAGTCACTTGAACTTGGATTCGACGACATCCTATCAAAAAATCAAACATTTGGTTGTTTGAAGACTATGAAGTACATCGGAAGATATTTCACTATTCACATTTGGTCCTTGTAGAAAATATTAAATTGATCAAATATTGAGGTCGGCCATCAAACAAGAATCTATGGAAGGTTCGTGAATTAGATCATGAAGCAATTCTCTCTTTGTCAGAATAGAGTTGATCCTTGCGGTTCATTGGATTGAATTTGCAAAGGTATTTTCTTCATGAATTTAATTTGAATATTTACTTAAATGATTTTGTTTAAATTTTGTATGATTTAAAATTCTATTTAATTGCTTACTAACGTGTTTATGTAGGTTAGTGGTGCCAAAAAAGTTTCAACCTTCACGTGGTTGGCACTGTTAGTAGAGAATTTATTATTCTCGAAGCTAAGTGAATCTAAGAGAAATTAAATATTAGAAAGGAACAACAAACAGAAATTCTCATTTCACCACCTATATTGTAAAAATATCTTATTAAAATTCTCATTTCACCACCTATATTGTATGAACCACCTATATTATTCAGGTGATTGGCAATGGACAACCTTACACTGACTCAGTTTGAATGGATATGGATAAAACCACAATAGGATTTTGTAGAGGGCCCCGACGTGGAGGTCTCGAATCTGACGAGACGTCTCTAGGTGCCACGGAGTCCAAGAAATCACCCGTCAAAGATATGGCGTGTTTGGGCCTCAGGGCTCTTAAGGGACTACACTCGGACGAGGTAGACCGAAAGCATGGGGAGCGTAGGGAACCAAAATGAATCCTCCACTAGCATTCACCTGGCCACCCTAACGTGTTGGTGTAGTTGGTTTGGTCCCACAAGCTTCATTTGCAAACTACAACGTCTAGCAACCCTACACTAACTCAGACTCCAGTATTTCTGCCTTTGTAAATAATAGGACAGTAAGAGAACCGAATAGAGATGGAGAAAACTGCGATAGCATTTCATAGAGGGCCCCTGAGTGGAGGTCTCGGATCTGACGAGACGTCTCTAGGTGCCACGAAGTCTGAGAAATCAACCGTTGAAGATATGGCGTGTTTGGGCCTCAAGGCTCTTAAGGGACTACGCCGGACGAGGTAGCCTGAAAGCACGGGTGGAGGAAACCACCAATGTTTAATGATTTTTCCATAGGATGCAACTATGTAGACTATGAACTTAGTTTTGTTGGGGAGACCACCAATGTTCCAACTGTTCATTTTGAAAGAATGAATATCTTCAATCAAACAGAGAATGAAGAACCTAAATTTTTGGACATTACAAAAGGTTGTTTGTGCCCAAAAAGAAGCCAAGGCCATATAAAATTTCAGTCTTTAACTTTAGATGACAATGACCATCGTGAAGAAAAACGATTGGGTGAAGATGTCACTATGTCCCTTAAGAGCCCTCGTGCCAAAACACGCCATATCTTCGACGAGTGATTTCTATGACTCCGTGACACCTAGAGACATATCGTCAGATCCAAGACCTCCATGTTGGGGCCCTCTATGAAAGACTCTCGTGGTTTTCTCCGTCTCCATTCAGTTCTCTCGTTGTCCTATTGTTTGCAAAGGCGTGAAATATTGGAGTCGAGTCGGTGTAGGGCGCCAAACGTTGTAGTTTGTAAACAGAAGCTCATGTGACCGAACCAACTACGCCAAAATGTCGGGGTGGCTAGGTGAACGCTAGTGGAGGCTTCGTTTTGGTTCCCTACGCTCCTCGTGCTTTCGGGCTACCTCGTCCAGGCATAGTCCCTTAAGAGCCCTGAGGCCAAAACACGCCATATCTTCGACGAGTGATTTCTCGGACTCTGTGGCACGTAGAGATGTCTCGTTAGATCCAAGACCTCCATGTCGGGGCCCTCTACAAAATCCTATCATGGTTTTATCCATATCCATTTGGTTCTCTCGTTGTCCTATTGTTTGCAAACGTGTGAAATAGTGTAGTCTGAGTCAGTGTAGGCTGCCGCGACGCTTGCAAACGGAAGCTCGTGGGACTAAACTAACTACACCAACACATTGAGGTGGTAAGGTGAATGCTAGTGGAGGCTTTGTTTTGGTTCCCTACGCTTCTCATGCTTTCAGGCTACCTCGTCCGGGCGTAGTCCCTTAAGAGCCCTGAGGCCAAAACACGCCATATCTTCGACGAGTGATTTCTTGGACTCCATGGTACCTAGAGACATCTTGTTAGATCCAAGACCTCCATGTTGGGGCCCTCTACGAAAGTCTCTCATGGTTTTCTCCATCTCCATTTGGTTCTCTTGTTGTCCTATTGTTTGCAAAGGCGCGAAATACTGGTGTTTAAGTCAATGTAGGGCTTCCAGACGATGTAGTTTGCAAACGGAAGCTCATGGGACCAAACCAACCATGCCAAAATGTTGGGGTGGCCAGGTGAATGCTAGTGAAGGCTTATTTTTTATTCCCTATGCTCCCCGTGCTTTCGGGCTACCTCTTCCGGGCATAGTCCCTTAAGAGCCCTGAGGCCAAAACACGCCATATCTTCGACGAGTGATTTCTCGGACTCCGTGGCACGTAGAGACGTCTCGTTAGATTTGAGACCTCCATGTCAGGGCCCTCTACAAAATCCTATCGTGGTTTTATCCATCTCCATTCAATTCTCTCGATGTCCTATTGTTTGCAAAGGCGCGAAATAGTGTAGTTTGAGTTAGTGTAGGGCTGCCAAACGTTGTAGTTTGCAAACGGAAGCTCGTGGGACCGAACCAACTACGCCAACACGTCGGGGTGGCTAGGTGAATGCTATTGGAGGCTTCATTTTGGTTCCCTATGCTCCCTATGCTTTTGGGCTACCTCGTCCGGGCGTAGTCCCTTAAGAGCCCTGAGGCCCAAACACGCCATATCTTCGACGGGTGATTTCTTGGACTCCATGGCACCTAGAGATGTCTCATCAGATCCAAGACCTCCATGTTAAATCCCTCTACAAAATCCTCTCACATTTTTCTCCATCTCCATTTGGTTCTCTCGTTGTCCTATTGTTTGCAAAGGCGCAAAATACTGGAGTCTGAGTCAGTGTAGGGCTACCAGATGTTGTAGTTTACAAACGGAAGCTCGTGGGACCAAAAAAACTATGCCAACACGTCGGGGTGGCCAGGTGAACACTAGTGGAGGATTTTTTTGGTTCCCTACGCTCCCCATGCTTTCGGGCTACCTCGTCTCGGGCGTAGTCCCTTAAGAGCCCTAAGGCCAAAACACGTTATATCTTTGACGGGTGATTTCTCAAACTCCGTGGAACCTAGAGACGTCTCATCAGATCCGATACCTCCATGTTGGGGCCCTCTATGAAATCCACTCATAGTTTTCTTCATCTCCATTCGGTTCTCTCATTGTTCTATTATTTGCAAAGGCATGAAATAGTGCGATCTGAGTCGGTGTACGATTATCATACATTATAGTTTACAAATGGAAGCTCGTGGGACCGAACCAACTACGCCAACACATCGAGGTGGCCAGGTGAATGCTGGTGGAGGATTTTTTTGGTTCCCTATGCTCCCCATGCTTTCAAGCTACCTTGTCCGGCGTAGTCCCTTAAGAGCCCTGAGGCCAAAACACACCATATCTTCAACGGGTGATTTCTCAGACTCCATGGCACCTAGAGACATCTCATTAGATCCGAGACCTCCATGTCAGGGCCCTCTATGAAATCCTATCATGGTTTTATCCATCTCCATTCGGTTCTCTTGCTATCCTATTATTTACAAAGGCGTGAAATAGTGCGGTTTGAGTCGGTGTAGAGGTGCTTAGACATTGTAGTTTACAAACGGAAGCTCGTGGGACCGAACCAACTACGCCAACATGTCGGGGTGGCCTGGTGAACACTATTGGAGGCTTTATTTTGGTTCCCTATGCTCCCCGTGCTTTCAGGCTACCTCATCCGAGTGTAGTCCCTTAAGAGCCCTGAGGCCCAAACACGCCATATCTTCAACGGGTGATTTCTCAGACTTCATGGCACCTAGAGATGTCTCATCAAATCTGAGACCTCCATGTTGAATCCCTCTACGAAATTCTCTCGTAGTTTTCTCCATCTCCATCCGGTTCTCTCGTTGTCCTATTATTTGCAAAGGCGTGAAATAGTGCAGTCTAAGTCAGTGTAAGGCTGCTAGATGTTGTATTTTGCAAACGGTAGCTCGTGGGACCGAACCAACAATGCCAACATGTCGGGGTGGCCTCGTGAATGCTAATGGAGTATTTTTTTGGTTCCCTACACTCCCGATGCTTTCGGGCTACCTCGTTCGAGCGTAGTTCCTTAAGAGCCCTAAGACCCAAACACGCCATATCTTCGACGAGTGATTTCTCGGACTCCGTGGTACCTAGGTATGTCTCGTTAGATCTGAGACCTCCATGTCGCGTCCCTCTACGAAATTATATCGCGGTTTTTTCCATCTCCATTCGGTTCTCTTGTTGTCCTATTATTTGCAAACGCGCGAAATAGTGTAGTCTGAGTCAGTGTAGGGCTGCCAAACGCTGTAGTTTACAAACAGAAGCTCGTGGGACTGAACCAACTACGCCAACACATCGGGGTGGCCAAGTGAACGCTAGTGGAGGCTTTGTTTTAGTTCCCTACGCTCCACGTGCTTTCGGGCTACCTCATCCGGGCATAGTCCCTTAAGAGCCCTGAGGCCAAAACACGCCATATCTTCGACAGGTGATTTCTCAGACTTCGTGACATGTAGAGACGTCTCATCAGATCCGAGACATCCATGTTGGGGCCCTCTATGAAAACCACTCGTGGTTTTCTCCATCTCCATTTGGTTCTCTCGCTATCCTATTGTTTGCAAAGGCACAAAATAGTGCAACGAGTTAGTGTAGGGCTACCGGACATTGTAGTTTTAAAATGAAAGCTTGTGGGACCAAACCAACTACGCCAACACGTCGGGGTGGCTAGGTGAACACTAGTGAGGGATTCGTTTTGGTTCCCTACACTCCCCATGCTTTTGGGCTACCTCGCCCGGAGCGTAGTGCCTTAAGAGTCCGGGAGGCCCAAACACGCCATATATTCGACGGGTGATTTCTTAGACTCGTGGCACCTAGAGATGTCTCATCAAATCCGAGACCTCCATGTTGAATCCCTCTTTGAAATAATCCCATGGTTTTCTCCATCTCCATTTGGTTCTCTCATTGTCTTATTGTTTGTAAACGCGTGAAATAGTGCGATCGAGTCGGTGTCACGACTGTGCTAAAGGTCAGTATTTTGTAAACGGTAGCTCGAGGGACCGAACCAACTATGCCAACATGTCGAGTAGCCTGGTGAATGCTATTGGATTCTTCTTTTTGGTTCCCTATGCTCCCCGTGATTTCGGGCTACCTCGTCCAAGCATAGTCCCTTAAGAGCCTTGAGGCCCAAACATGCCATGTCTTCGAGGGGTGATTTCTCAGACTCCGTGGCACGTAGAGACATATCGTCAGATCCGAGACCTCCATGTCGAGGCCCTCTACGAAATCCTATCACGGTTTATCCATCTCCATTCGGTTCTCTCATTGTCCTATTGTTTGCAAAGGGGCGAAATAGTGCGACCGAGTTAGTGTCGGGTTGTCGTCGACACGTAGTCAGTAAACGGAAGCTCGTGGGACCAAACCAACTACACCAACACATCGGGGTGGCCAATCGAACGCTAATGGAGGCTTCATTTTGGTTCCCTGCACTCCCGCGCTTTCGGGCTACCTCGTCCGGGCGTAGTCCCTTAAGAGCCCTAAATGACTAGATTGGTTTAAGAATGAATTTGATAGGGGTATGTCTAAGAACACACGGGAATTATCAATCACCTAGTAAATATTTCTTGTTTAGTTCTGAATGGGAGTCAGGTGGCCTACAACTTAGTGACCTTTCATTCATTGATAATTTATGCTATGATAAACCCATGGATGTTTTCAAAAGTGCCAAAAGGATAGGGGTAGTCATCAAGCCTATTGAGGGGTGTGATGTGATTTCCAAATAACTTGAAATGCCTATAGATTTAAAGGTAATAACACAAATTGGACAGGATTAGACAATGAAGAATCATTGAGTGTCCGAATCAATCGAATGTCATTGCATCGGAGACATTCTCAAGCATTGGAGTAATGTATATGGAGAGACATTCTCAAAATATTAACAAGATGAAAGGCATCAAATTGTGACGAATCTCAGGTGTTTTAACAGGGAGAAGACTAAGAAGCATTGAAGAATGTAGTAGGTGCATGATAAGATAGGAACCAATACAAAGAGACCATGAGCAAGAAGAAGCGCAAGTAAGGTAAATACACATATACACATTGATAAATTGAATGAATAATTACTCAGATTAGGTAACTCTTTATATACATACATTATATAAATATTGATTTCCAAATTTTGATGCATATTATACATTGAAAATGCTAGTACATGTACATCACCAATAAATGAAAAAATAATCCATAATGTCTTAAATATTGTCAAGTGCACATCATATTAGTTTCATGCAAAAATAATCTCAGAAATGTAAGGTCTCATACAAAGTTATCAAGTTCCAAATAGTGTTTTAATGTGCATAATAAATACAAAAATTCCCAAATAGGTCATATGCCATTAAGTTCAAATGCCATATAGGTGTACATACAATGCCATACACATAGGCATACAAAAATAATGTCATGTAAGACATATATATTTCCTACTCATCAAAATCTATCCCTCTCTTGGCCTTACTCGAAGAAGGCCCTCCCTTAGACGAAGATGGAGATCCATGAGATGACTTTGGATCGTCTGAGCCCATGCTTTGAGTCCTCTTTTGTTGAATACTACTTTGTAGATGAGCTCGTAAATGCAAAAATGTTTTTTTGTCAAAACTTAGTTTATATATGTTTTCAACATGTATTTAAGACCATGCTTTAGAATGAAATTATTTACATAAATACACAAACGTACCACAAGTTGTCGATCATGCCAAATTTGCATCTCACACTCAGATGAGTCATCGGGAGCTCCCCGATGCGAACGGGGGTACGAAGACGACGAGATGGAGGAATCCGTGCCATCAAAGTCAAAATGGAGGGGGTTGAAGTTCCCTACATACACATAAGATCAGAAAATATAAGATCAGAATTAGCGAAAATAGAACTAAGTACATGTATGTACATAATGACAATATTTTAACTAATTTTATCAATATAGAACTATTGTTTTTACCCCGCCACGCCTGTGAATCAAATGAAGCAGGGTTCTTTACTGTCATGAGTAACTTCGCATATACACAATGAAGGACATTATTAACATAATTTAATAATTCTACAATGAAAGACATTACTAACATGTAATTTAACATAATATGAATTATACGAGAAATTTAACAAAATTTACGTGTTGTTTGAATACCTCAGTGAGTTGCTACGCAGATGAAATCGCAGTGGCAACACCTTTATCTACTTGTCACGAGAGATGGTGGGTGTCCGGTGAAGTCAACATATTTATTAAACATGTATATCATGTGAGTTAGATGGACATACAAGAACACACATATATTTGACTTCAAAACTAATACACACACACACACATGCAAATATATATATACACACATGTATGTGAAAATTTTACATAATTAACATTCTAAATTACCTCTGTGAATGTATGTGTATGCATGGTGCTCGCCGCTTGTGGTTGGGATGAAGATGCACCTCCCACGCACTGTAATATCAATGCATATACATGTACAAATACAATTATTTCAAAAATTTAACATATATAAGTAAATCAAGTACTCCAAACTTTTTGTAACACACATAACAAAACATAACAAATTTACCTATGAAGGTGACGCTGATGAATGTAATCCAAATGTCTCACTCAAAAGGACATCTGACATAGTGACATTATCGTGTGCACCCCTAGCACCAGGTGCACCAAAATCAATACGCATGAAAGTATCGTCCTCCTCGGGCCCCAAACATATGCTACCACATGACGAGAAAAGATGTGGCCTCATGCTAGTACTCCCTGAGGGAATACTTTGTGTACCTCCGCGAGCATCTGGCTCAGAAATCTCCCTCGTATGTCAAAAAGGGTTGCAGATAGCCCCTGAAGCACGTGGAGTGTATCAATCTCTATTATCTCCTTCACTACTTGAGGGACAATCTCAAGGTGAGGGGGCTTATATGGGAATCTACCTTGTTGAATAGGTGCATGTTGTGCACCTAGTCGATCCTGTGCAGATCCTTTTCCTCGGCCCGGAAATCTCGAGAAATCAAAATAATTTGGGATCTCATTGAGGATAAACTCGCAATAGAGTTTCCTCAGAAAGTATAGTGGCACCTCGTTGTTATTACAAGGTGGAAAATCAAACACCATCCACCATTAGTCCCAAAAATTATTTTTAATCAAATTATTATTGCACCAATGGATGGGAAACCATTTACATGACAACGGAATAGGAAAATTAGTGCAGGGTGCATGAATAAGGCGCATATGAGGTCTTTTGAAATTTCTTTTTCTTTACATCCACATATGACAATTTGTTGGAATAATAAACCCTACAACCCTCTATGTAAGTTGTCCAATGATCAATTTGCCCCGTTGTCGTGATAATTTGAACAAGTAATGCCTCCAATGTTTTTACAACAGAGGCACGGTGGGGGTTTGTAGATTGTGAATCCCTCATTATTTTGATTAAATCCTTAATTTCAATTTTGTTTTCAACTATGTGGGCTGCTAAATCTTCTTGACTACCCGGGGGATGTTGAGCAATTATGGGAGTGTCGGGAGGGATGATAGGAATAACAGGGTTTGGTTGTGGTTGATTACCTCGACCTCTAACTATAACAATAAAAAATATGTATTCAATTCAAATTTTAATCTATAATTATCGTATTTCAATGCAATTTTGAGAAAAGAATTGTGCTTACCTCTTCTTTGTGGTGCCATCGTCGATTCAGATCTTCCCGATGATCCAAAAACGATCCTTTGAGCTTGAGATCCAAAGTTGAATGAAAAACGCAAGGGCACTATTAAGCTCTAAAACTCACGTTTGAGGGAGATAAAATGATAGAGGCTCGAGCCTCTCTTTTTTGTTTATAGTAGGCATAATGTGTACACGTTATGCTTGGTAAATCCCAAACCTGACAATTGAAAACGTGGTCACGTTATAATAGAACGTGTATGTGTTTTTATTTTTTCAGATTCTTGTCTGCTTTTTGGCCCCCAACTTTGTGCACTTACAGAAACTATTCGAGAAAAGTGAAGTAAAAACCTTGAAGGATGTAAATTAACTTGAGATAGCTATCTTTTGCTATTTTTATTTTTCTAATACTTTGATGTTGCACAAACTATCTATTGTGAAATTTTGTGTAGTTTTATAATAGTGCTTGCTCACTTAACATGAATCAATTTTAAGGTCCAATATAAAATTTTCAAGCTTTACAAAATGTAAGTTCCATATGTAGGGCCTATCAAAATGGGGATTAATGATTGTTGCAATTACAAGCGAAAGTGGGTTCATTTTATCAATTTCCACATATTGATGAAATATTCACACCAATTATTAAAAAATAGTTGTTAATTGGGTGTATGACACCACAATTTATGGAGCTCATTTCTCTTATTTTAATCAATTGAGATGTAATTGACATCCATTGATACGGTGACAAGTATTCGCGGTGTTATCTTGTTTATTTTGGCCTTTTAATGACCTATTCACATTGAAAATTTAAAAAAGAGGTGTGATTAGTTGTGTGTAGCCCTAATTCAAACTTGATTTTTTTTTGTGAAAATAGGGGTAAGTGAATCGAGGATTTACATGTCTTGTTTGGGATTTTTTCATTGTTTTGCTAGTTTTTAGTTTATTACTTATTTTTGCTTTCTATTGGTACTTGGCCTATTGGGTTTTGTTTTCCTATTTTCACATCTAATGTTAGTTTTTATTTTTATATTTTGATAGTATAATGTTTACAAAAAGGATAGGGTTTCAAATCTAAAAGCGCATAAAGGAAAATATATAATGAGATGGTAAAAACTAATTGAGCTCATTCAAGATCTGATTGACTAAAACAAATTGGTAAAATACAACACATTAATTTTTGTAAGGTCACTTGGAAGGAAGTAGGAGATCCTCATTTTACATATTAGGAGGAAGTCAAAATTTATTTCCAAATAGAGTTTACAATTCAAGTTTAAGAAAGCATGCTTTCGATTCTGCCATGTAACACCTTGTTAGAAATGAAAGAATGAAAATGGATGAAATGCCATGTATATTTGAAATTCAATATTCAAACCACATTTGATGATAATGTTTAGGATTATTGCGATAAATGATGTTGACAATATTGAAATTTTAACATTAACAAAGGGTGGGGTCCTTATAGACGGTGTTATTGTTCACATTTTCATTAAGTTGGTTACTCTATGAAAGTTGAATAATAAGTGTTGTAGGGATATATGAAATTTTTCATTAAAACTCGTAAACATGATTTTTGGGAGAGATTGAGCAATAGTGAAAGGGATTTAAGATTTTGGAAAACTTGCTTGAGAGATTTCATTTCCAAATGGAATGCCCTATAATTTAACATTTTTACTAAATATCTCTCAATTTCTTCAGGGGTATTTTTAATGTAGTTTTCAAATTTCTTCTATTAAATAATATTTTAAGTTTAATCTAGGTTAGCTTCTATCAATTTTTCTTAAGGTTTTCTTCTTTAGTTTATCATGTGTTGTTTCTACATTTTATATTAGAGTTTTTTGGTAGAGTTAACATACTTTTCAATCAAATTAAATTAAAAAAAATTAACCATTTACCTCTAATATTTGATTTTGGAGGTACTACATAATCTTCCTCTTTTTCTTCATCTCCTTTTGCACCTTTGTCCCTTGGTCTTATATTCCCCATAAACCATCTTAGTATGCCTTTTAAGGATTTCTTGTCCATGTCCCTTTCTCCTCTCTCACCTTTTGTGGTTCATTTCTCCTTTTCCATCCCAATCTTGTCTCTTTTCTTCATCATGTGTTTTGATAAATATAATATAATGGGATGGATTTTGGAACCTTCCACTTTATGTTTTAATTTTAGGGGTCATTATGATGCAAACAAAACAAAAATTATGTTGTGTTTCCATTGTATCAAAAGTAATATTATATATGATAGATACATTATAATATTTCTTATTTCTTATTTTATTGAATGATAACTAGGAAGATCCTTAACATGTTAAAAAGGTGAAAATCCAACCTAGGATCGATCCATGTCATGTTCAAAAGTAAATAAGCTCCAAAAGAAAAGTACCCAATTACACAAACTCCAATAGTTTAGGCAACATTAGGATAATGAGGAAGTATCCATATAGTCATAAAAAGTCACCAAAAGGAAAAATACATGATCTTACCATCCCCATCTTGTAATTCCTAAAATATCAAGTAAAAAGGGAGAAATTGTTATATTGAAAGGTTTAACATTCATAAAAAATATATGAAAAATTAATGCTAACAACAAGAAGGTGAAACACAAACAACAACTATTCGTTTAAGTTTTCAAGGGGATATGAATACATGTTTACATTTTTACACCATCTGTTTTATTATTTTCAATCACTTATAGAGGTCCCTTAGTCTAAATTGAGGTTCACATTAACTTTATTGAGTTTCAAATTCTAATTTAGTGTTGACATGCACTTTCTCTATTCTCAAGTCTAACTAAATGTGTACTTTAGTTAAAAATCAAGGATTAATATAAAATGTACACACTTTAACATAATCCCAATAATGTTATGAATGAGACACCTTATTTCTAAGTCACTTTATGTGATAAATTAATAACATGACCTTACTAGGATTATTTAAAACACACCCACCTATAGACTCATTAAGGTATCCATTTTATTGAATTATAGGTCACATGAAATTTAGATCTCACCTTAAAATGTAGGGGACAACATATATACTCAAATCAAACATATCTCACTAATTAGAATGATCCATCATATGCCACAAGATCCTTCTAATCCTAGCCCTCTATCATAAGATAACCCTAAGAACCCTTATGCACTCCATACAGGATTTACCTTATCCTAACTTACATATTTTCAACTAGAGGTTTTGGAAGAATAAGACATAAGTGGGGAAGAATGGGGATAAGGATTTGACAAGGTGAAGAAACCTCCATTGATGACTTCCCTTCAAGCTTCGTAAACATGATCATGCCCTTCAATTCCATCCACAAGGTGATATAACATTTTAATGGAGGTTTATTATAAGTTCACACGAGTTTATACCAACCCTTAAGTGTGTTTTTTAATTAAATTTCACAATTCTCAAAGCTTGATAATATAAATAAAAAATAAAAAATATTGGAAAATAACACAAAAAGGTTGTTTATCCGATTTGAAAGATTTGTAAATTACAATATACTAATAAATATTGAAAAAATATTTTTGTTCCTATTTTATATATTACATTTACAAACCCATTTAAAATTAGAAAAAAAATTAAATTGAAGGTAAAGATGGTATGTCAAAATGTTTCTCTCGACATGTTATGCTCCGGGAAAAAAATATAAATCAACAAAATAAGTACCTTGATGGATGCTCTTGGAACTTTGCACAAAAATAGAAAAATGTTTATTTTTATTAAATATTACCTCATACAAGTTTTCATATACCAACTCTAAATGGTTTTCACCCAAATCACATTTTACCAAAATTATCCTTATTGCACACAACAAATTCAAAATTCCATCTTTATCTTGAGAATGTAGTTCATTGGCAAAATTAACAATTGGATTCTACTATATTTAAACTATATTTTAGATTGATTTAAATTCCATATTCATAACAAACTTCAGACCATAAATCTCAAATCATTTATATGTCAAATCTCGTCAATTTGTTTTTAAAGGGATCTAAAAATAATTTTTATTTTGATACAAAAACAAAGCTGTAAAACAATAATATATGAATTCGATTGCATTATTTCAAAAAAATAAAATTAAAGGTTAGAAGAATAAAATACGATCAATACATTTTAGAAACCAAAATTGGAATCCTAATTGCATGCATTCCAAGAAAAACACACAAGCCTCCATTTTATATTTGATCATAAAACCCAAAACTATATTTTTCAACATTTAAAGCATGATTTAAGTTGCATTTATAACCACCACCATTTATATCCCATTTCATTTAATACAATTTCGCACAAACCTATAATGAATAAAACCCCAATTAATTAATCCTTCACAATATACATCCAAAATCCTCAAATTTTATCAAGGGTCACATAATAAATCTCAAGCACTTAACACATAGTAAAATCCAAATATGCTACACAAGTATATCTCCTCTAAAAGTAACAAGGCCTTAAAAAAACTATCCGCAATATGAGGTAGCTCTTCTCTATACTTGACTTTTTTTTGAAAAAGTGTGAAGTCGGGGTTTTAAAAGGATCCCCATCCTTTCACAACACGTTGAACAAGAAGACCCAAAAAGAGTAAAACCCAAGAAAAGCAAGTGTTGCATCCAACTAATTTCTTTCGAGAATATTAGCGGCCTCCTTGTCGCATCTGAAACATATCTTTCAGATTTTACAAGAGTGTCAATCATATTAATCATCTCATCGTAATCATCTATGTGATTAACACCTACTTTATCCATATATGTTTTCCAATCATTCATAATAATAAAAACTCTCTTAACTTTTTGTAAAATGTTGTTGATGACATCAGTGTAGTGATCTTCAGCTTCATCAGGTAAAGGTTCAGAGACATCATCTGCAGCAGGGTTGGTGGAGCCACCCAGGACCTTTTGCACATTCTCATCAACACATTGCACCTCATCAGACTTCATCCATGTCATAAAAATCTCAAGAATTGCTAGAAATGGAATTTTTCTCAACCGCGATAGATGCATTAGCAGGGAATAAGGGCAAGGAGAACCCTATACTTTATCTTCATGTTGCATCTTAGGAACAAAGGAAAGTAGTGATGGTGAATGGGGGTGACACCACTTCAACTGGGTTGTCGGAATCATAGTGTGCATTCCCGAGGCAACATCTATGCTTGTGAGTTCCATGAGTCGATGATGAGGGGGTATCAACAAGGAAGACAAGGGGAGCGAGAGCGTTCGGGATGGAGTAGAGGAATTAGGGAAGATGGAAGAAGCATCTATAAAGAGATGGAAGAAGTAGTAGTGACAGGGAGAGAAGAGGAATAGGACAAGGATTTACGCTTTCCCCGGGGCACATGAGCATGATAGTGGGAGATGACCACCACATGGGCAGCCTTAGTGAAGGGCATGTATATCAACCCTTGATGCAAAACTGGCCCTGCACCTTTCCTAGCATAATCAATTGAATCAGATAAGGAATTGAACAAAAATTTAGAGAAATTTTCCATTCTCCCATGGTGAAAATGCAATACAAGGAGGAAATGTACACTGTGAAGGACTTTGAAGTGCCCGTCCACCGTAAAGAAGCACATTACTTGCTTTTATACCTTTTCCCAAGGGTACTTGAGAGAAATCCTTTCAAAAATTGAATGATACTTGGAAAACCTCTTGTCCTTAGCTACCTCCTTGCCAAAAAAACCATCAAGCTCAACAAGGGGCCTTTTTGAAAATCAACACTTGAATTCGAGAAGCCACCACAATCATAATGGATTTGGTAGGAATGGTGAACTTAGTGTCACTAACTCTCACTTTTCCATTTTGTTAATAGGAACTTCCTTAAGAATATCTCAAACTTCAACATCATTTGAGGCTTCACGATAGTTTTTTAGTTCAATTCATTGAATTTCTCCACCCATAATGGAAATAAGGATCACAAAAACAACAAGAAGAAAGTTTTTGAAAATAATGGCACACAAAGGATTTAAAAATGGAAATCCCACTCCCACACACGTATCGCCCATAAGGTGGAAAGGACTTATTACAAAGATCATCCCTCCATCACACTTATTTATAAAATCCTAGGAGAACGTGTAAACTTCCCACACATGAGAGGATTGATCATTATAAATAATAGTGATAGTAAAAATGTCCACAATGATGTCTCTCAAGGAGATGCAACATAGAGTATAAAAGCATCCAAGTGTGCAAATATATCAATGTAAAGGGATGTAACATAAAGACTAAATGTAGCTTAAAGAAAGGATGCAAACATACCAATGGTTGCACCTAATCACCTTTTCCTCTCGAGGACCATCATTCACTACCTTGGGGGCATCCTAAGCATCTTAGTCCCGATTCATTTATCCCTAGGCTTGGCCTTGGTTACCACCATATTACTCATACACATATACCATCTTTGCATGTCCCTCGACTATGTTTAACCCATTTTCCTATATCCATGTGGCATCTTCTTAGAGCTTTGATATATGACAACCTTGTTTCTCTTCCTCATTCTACTTGGAGTGACTCACAAAAATCCCAAGTAAATCATTCGATCTACATGCCTACTACGACTATCACCAATATATTTCACATGATACTAATAAATGATATTAATTGTGACATGTTATATAATACTTGATTGATGTTGACATTATTTCATTTGACATCTCTCCCACTATTGATCCTCTTGCTAGCTCACCCATTGTGTTACCTAAGGAATATCCTTCTATAAGTATTGACCATGCCCCTACATCTCTTGATTTTTCTATGTCCATGTTTGCAATCTATTCCAAGTCATGCATTCCTCTGCCCATGAAATCACATCCTAAGCTTCCTAAATTTCAATATGTTTCCCTTACATGAGCACCTTTTCTTCCTAATGAGGATACCCTTATCTCACTAAGTCTTGATCCTTCTACTCGTATTACCATGGTTCTTCCTTAAATACCTTCTAATATCATTCTCCAAAATTTCTACATCATATGCTTCCTCCATGTTATGCTATTACTACTAACCATTTTACCTATACTTTGCAACACCAAATTTATGTAGTATGGACCACTACTCGCACACTTGTTCCCATTACCATTTTTGTTGGTGTTTTAGTTAGTAGAACCACTCTTTCCTTTTCTATTCATGTCCCCCGTACATTATAGGGACCTATTATTACCATTGGGGTATTTATTTTGTCCACATTTCTTCCTTGGGGCTCTACCTTGCTTTTGTGTTATGCCATCTATGTCATTTTTCTATATTTTGAGTTTGTATTTGATTACCTTATGTTAGCTTTGATCCCAATGCAAATGACTCACTTAACATTTGATTTATCTCTCGTCCTTGTACATAAAATATTTTCTAAAATAAAATAAAAACATTCAAATATTTAAAAATTACAAAATTAGGACTGTAATATGACTAGATATGTTAGGTTTGTACATTATTCATGTCATTTGTCACATTACTTTGATTGATAACATTATTTTATATACTCTTTACATACATGCATTCACAAGGTATGTTGAGCTTGATACATGACATACACAAATTGATATAGGACATATATAATTTGATTCATGATGATGGTGTTAGCCTAAACCATTCCCAAATCGATCAAGTTCTATTGGGAGCATCTCCTATGCCTTTCCAGTGACATTTTTCATTATAGTTATTTGTCACTTCCTCATTATTGCTCACTACTTTTACTCTATGTGTAGACACAAAATCACGCACTTTGGGTAATTATCTAGTCCTGATTGCATACTACTATTCATATGATTCCTAAGTAAGAAAAGTACTAATTAACCCATGTATTTGGCCACATTTTTTTCTTTCTATTACCACTTTTTGTCTTACACCCTTACTTGCTCAGTATATCTTTTTCTACCTTGACATTTATCATCCGGACACCAACACTGTGCACCCTCGTCCCCGTGGGCACCCCCGATCCCTTTGTACTTTGTTCACATCTTTTGAGTCCTTACTAGCTATTTGAGCATCTTATCTTTTTGGTAGTTGGTCATTTCGAGGTTAATTACAAAATTCAAGAAAATGAATCCTATAAATATAAAGTTATGTCATCATAATAAAAGGACCAAACATTAAGCATTGCTATCACCACCTAAGGTTGCATCCATCAAGCATCGAATAGCTCCATTGCATCCATCTAGCATCATCCAAGGGACACAAAGGTTGGTTATTCGCATACACTTCATAAGAGGGAAGTTCATTATATTCCATGCACACATATATTACATTTCTTTACATCTAGCTTACTTTCTCACTATCAAGTGCGACACGCACAAGAGCCACCTAGGGAAAAATCCACACACACACAAAAATACATTGGTTCGAGATGCGGCAACACTTAGTTGTAATTTTACCATTGTGACATTTGAGGACAATCTGACCCCTCATTTTATAACTTTCTTGTTTAGGATTTAATGTCTCTTTGAGGGTTTTGCAGGTCATTATTTCATTGTAGGTCTCCAACGACCTTGACGAACAAAGGCGAACAATAGCGAACACCTCGCAGACCACTCAAAGGAGGTTTCCGAGAATTTTTGTAGACCCAAAACCAGAAACAGGTCTATGGCACCCGCAAGTGCCCCTGTCCCTTTCTAGGCGCCCTTGTCCCTCTCCAAGCACCCCAGTCCTGCTTATTCTTCTATATCTGCATTTTTTTAGCTTCGGTGCAACAATCTATAATTTATATTTTCTTGTTTTCCAACTTTGTACACCTTCGTGATCTCGTGACTCGAGATAAGTCATCTTACATCTTCTTTGCACTTAGGGTTTTATATATTTTTGCTTAGTTTGCTTGGGTTAATTGTTGTAATTATTTATTCATTTATTTTTATGACAATAACATTAGATTAGGCATATATAAATTCACATTTTAGCTTAATAATTTTGTTAAACCCGATCTCTTCGAGCACGCTTAGGATATTTCTCTTGTCACTTCTTACATCTTTCTAAGATCCTCTCATCATGAATATGTATATTCATGCTTTCTTGCTCCTCCATCCTAAGCTAAGGGCTATTATCATCACTCTCTTGACTATTACTCGCATTCCTTCTGACATTCATCTAGATTTAGTGTACAACACATTTACAGATGAATTTTCTCAGCACATTGCTTTTCAAGCTAATCCTCTCGCTAATATTGTTGGTTTTGACAATGACCATCCTTTATACATCATGATATGCATCCATATTATTGGTGTCAAGTGAGTTTTAGTCGATAATGGATCTGAACTTAATTTGTGAATTCTAACCTTCCTTAAGGATTTAGGTCTCTTAATTGCCAATGTGAATCCCTCGTCTATTTATCTTCACACATACTATGGTTTCATTCGTCCATGCATCGGCCATATTAATTTACCCATTACTGTTGAGCCAAAAATCATCAATATTTTTTTCTTTGTCATGGACTTCCCAGTTTCATACAATTGCTTACTTGGTAGACCATGGCTTCATGTCATGCAAGTTGTACCTTCCATAGTACATCAATGTGTTAAATTATTACATGAGGGTATCAAATACACCATTCATATTGATTGTGAGCCATTCAAATATTACAAACATGATCCCACCACTATGATCCCTACTCCATAATCTATTACTATAGATGAACCGCAATCTATGGACCATCTGCCTAACTTAGAGGCTACTATTTTCATGTTGGATGTTGTTCCATCCACGTCATTGCCCCCTCCCACTACTACAAATGCTATAGTACTTTATTGGGGGATTATCCACACATTAGATGTTGTTCCACCTACTTCACTATCACATGTGCATCCACCATTAGCATGTCCTCCCTTTACATGTATGCTTTTCATGAATGATTCTTATTGGGAGCATATTTCATTTGATCTTACTTGTAATGACACTATATGCACACATGATGGCTTGGCTCGGCTAGGCTTTGTGGTTGATGACATCTTTCCTTCACCCTATACTCCTCATCTTTATCATGGTTTCATCTACATTACTGTTGTTTATGGGCTTCGTGTCTTTCATCTCACTAGTTTTTCTTGCACAAGATCCTCGTGCTTCTCCCCTTACACTTGGACAATCTTGGCTTGAATATATTGGGGGCACCTTAGATCCTAATCATATTGACATTTCATTTCCTATGCCTTTTGGTCGTGTTTTCATTTGCAATGATTCCTTTCTCAGCTATTCACAAAATCTTACACATTGGTATGCACATGGTTGTCCACTACCCCCTTTCACTAATAAAGAATACACAATGGGCATGTACAACCTTCGTCGTAATGGCTCACTATGTGATCAACCCGACACTATTGCTTATCATGTATCAGATGCTTTACCTTTCAGTTTTGATCATGACAATGACGACCTCCTAGATGACATTACTTGATCTCTTTTCTCATCACACACTTGGGGGCATAACACCTCTTTCTCCCCCATTTAGTGTCAACAAACATCTAATTTCCTCATCATGCCACACCTAGAATCTCACATACAAATCTTGATACGTGCACATATCGTCATCATTTCCTGATGACACACTCGTGTTCTTGTGGTTCTTACATGACTGTTGAGGGATATCTTACAATAAGAACCCCATTTCATTTTCACATTACATGCTTCATTAACATATATATCTATTACATAATCACTCATACATACATACATATACGATCATCTATCGTTATTTGCATGCATAATATAATCTCTTGTCATTTATCACCATACTTCATCACCTTCATATGTCACCTATCCATCTATTCCAAACATCATTCATTGAATAACACACTCATCACCATACACTTGGGGGAATTGTACTTACTTCCCCCTCTTCTAGCATCATTAGCCATCTTCCATCTTACACACATCACATCTATTCTTTTACATTCATCATACACATCTTGACACATTTACATTGTCATTTCCCGATAACACACTCTTGTGTTTTGGTTCACACTTGAATGTTGAGGGAATACTATATACATGAACCTCACACACTACACACTACATTACACGGCATCCTCGTTCTCACACATACTATACAACAACAAAACTTGTGACATTTTTCTTACTTGACACCTTCAAAATACATTCTTCTTGATTAACTATAAATGGGATATGGTGGGGATATCCCGTAGTTAATCTAAGCTATGAACAGATTGTAAATGTAGTAAATAAAATGTCGTAATGCAATATGTAAATGACCTAAAAACTATGTAAAAGGAAATGCTAACCCTAGTGTGCAAGAGAGAAGAGGAAAGAACTCAACTGATTTGATGATCTCATGGGACCGTGTTGCAGAATTGATTAGAGAAACGGGAAATAGGAACGACTGCGTAGAAACCCCAAAAAGGATGGATTTGGAATGATTAGCTAGACTGGAGCACATGGAGAGGGATTGGGGTGCCTACGAGTGCTTTGGTATGTAGAATGGGCGCACTGGTCTGTGTAAAAGATCTCGAACTGAATCTCACAAGTTTGGGAGGTGGTCCGAAACCCTCGTTGTGTGTCGCATCAGATTTGTTGTAACTCATTGAATGTCATTAATAATCCAAGATGATGAAAATACCTGTAAAATACCAAAAGAAGTATCAAAACCCTAAAAAAAAAAGAATGCAAATGAATGGGTTAGACTGACCTCGATGCTACAACAATGGGCTTACTAACTAAGAACTACACTAAATTTCAGACCCAAATGTAGTTCTAGTGAGTGTGTGCATAATGTGCCCTAGGTGTTCTTGTGTCAGTCGCACTTTGTGAAGTAGCGAGAAATAACTAGATGTAGAAAATGTAATAGAATGTGTGCATGGAATAGAAAAAATCCTCCCATATGTTGTGTGTGATGCAGATGTCCTAGCCTTGTGCTTTGTGATGGAGCTATGTGGATGCAAGTGATCTCTAATGTAATAGATGGATGCAACTCTAGGTGGATGATAGTAGTGACTAGTGTTTGGTCCCTCATTATGGTCTCATAAATTTATATTTATAGGGTTTTCTTGATCTAATTTTGTAATTAACCCGAAATGGCCGACCACTAAAAAGATAAGAAGCTAAAATGGCTAAAAAGATCCCAAAAAGTGGTAGGAAAGATCAAAAGGATGGGGGCCCTGTTGGGACCAGGGCACCCATGGGTGCCCCAATCGAGGCTAAAATAACAGAAAATGACTAAGACGGATTGGGCATATGGCTATAAAATGTCGAGAATGATGAAATAAAATAAAACAAGATGGCCAAAAGACAGGGGTTAATTAGTACTTTCTTCACTCAAGAACCTTCTAAATAGTAGTATGAAACCAAGATTAAATAATATCTAAAGTGCATGATTTTGTGACTAAATTTGCCCCCACTTTATAGTTGGTGAGTGGAAAGCTCGATAACATAAAGTAGATAGAGATGTGTACGATGTCGATATAGAGTGATGTAGATAATGCGCTAAAGGACTAGACAAAGTGTGGGATGATAAATATATGGTGGAGCATAGAAACTAAAGATGAATATGTGCAAAAAAATTGATGAGAGTGAACCTAGGGCAGAAACGCATGTGTAGTTGCTAATGTGTGTAATGTACCGCACGATTAGTATGGTGCATGTTATCATGAAGTGTTGTTGTTGCCCCCATTTGACTGTTTGTTTCTCATACGGCCGAACCTATAAGGAGAAAACAATCAAGTAGTCAAATATGTATGTATGTGTAAAAATGTAATGTAAAAAGATGTATGTGAAAGTGTGTAATTGTAAAATAAGTAAATGAAAAAGTGTAAATGGAACATGTGTACCTGATTGATGTAGAGAAAAAGAGAGTGTAGAAGGATATCTTGTATTTGCAAGTTTTTTAGGCGATCTCACGACCATTGGCCAAATAAGTGTAGGGAGAAATTGCATTATTCTCCTTCCTACAACTACTTCCCTAAATGTGTGTGAGGAGATCTTTGTACGTCATGGTTTTTGGTTGATTTGATGCCATTGGCTGAATAAGTGTAGGGAAGCACACCCACTTGTAACCTCCAAGCCATGAACTACTTCCCATAATGTTAAGGACACCATGTCTGTAAAATTCATTATGTGTGAGATTTGTAGATTGGTTTGAACCCATTCGTTGTATATAACTGAACCGAACCGGTGTAGAATATCTGTGTAGTGTGTGAAAACCCCCAAATGATGCCCCCCTCTTTGGGGGCGCATGTGATGTCGATGATGAGAGAAATAAGGCCCCAAAAGATGACTAACCACGTGTATGTTGAAACTCGCCTTGCAGGGGGAAGGGAATGTGCTTGGTAGAAACCAAAGCGTGCACAAATAAGGATGGCTAGCCAAAACAAGTGTTAGTACAAACAAGCACGCATATAGAAAACAATGTATAAGCTACACAAGTAGTATGTAAGCTATCAAGAAAAGTAATGTAAACACACAAGAAGATAAGTAAGTCGCACAAAGAAGGCTCTAAACACGGGTTATCACTCACAATGTCGTAAGAGATGCAATGTCATCACGGCCGCAAACAACAAACAAGTGTGCACACCAAACATATGGAAAATTCCCGCAAACAAGAGCAAACAATAGACAATAGAACAAACAAGTATGGAATAAATATCCTGCATAAAAATGTTGCACATGAAGCACCCATTAGTATGTTAGAAAGATAACTAGTATGTCAAAAGTGTGTATAACCAAGTAATGTAAAGTGTTAAGTATAAAATGAAACAATAACACTTGTGAGAGACGAATGTGGATGCCCCCAGCTGACCAGTGTAGGAAGGGTAGAAGGCGAGCATCCATGTTGCATGTAAGAGACATGTATCTATGATCACAACTATAAAAATACATGAACACACATGTGTGGATGGTATAGATAAATGACATACAAGTAAGCTAACTAGCATGTGTAATAAAGCGACCATGAACAAGCAAAAGTAAGCAAGAGTAAGAGCACCATAGTATGCAGTATGTTGTGGATGGATGAAATGGAATGCAAAATGGAGTGATAAGAGTCGCATGCCCCTAGGTGAATGGAAATGTATGCAATGAGGTTCATTTGGTTTTCCCCCTCAAGTCAAGAATGAACCGTAAACAAGAGTGCATATTGTGTTTAGTGCCTGTGATGAGTATGTATGTGTAGTGATGATGATATGTGACATATAGAAGAGATGTGCATGAACCCTATAGCCAAAGTGTATATCACGAAAAATGAATGTATGAGTGATGATTTATCCCTAAGCATATATCACTACATGATGAATAGTAGGGAGGGGTGATGTAGCCTAAAGCGTATACCAATATATGGAGTGGTGATGTAGCCTAAAGTGTATACCACTATAAGATGAATAGTATGGAGTGGTGATGTATCCTAAAGCATATACCACTACCAGTTGATAGTAGGGAGTGGTGGTGTAGCCTAAAGCGTATACCCCTACAAGATGAATAGAGTAAGTGACGAGTTAGCTTATAGCGTGTGTCACTATCCTAGAAATGTCGCATGATGAGAGGGTGAATGATAAACACATTATGAATGTAAGGTCCATTTGATTTGTAAACCCTCATCATTCGAGTATGGACCGAGGAACTAAAGTGTGTCATTGGGTAGTGAGTACAATGCATAGAAGAGTGTGTAATATGCATGATGATAAATGACCACGTGATGAGTAGAATGTGTAATGTAGAATGTGATGCAAGATGGAATGTACGATGTGTAGAGTAACGGGTGTAATGTGTGTGTGATGTAGTATGTAAAATGCTAGAATCGTAGACCATGAAAGTGATGTGTATGTATGATGAAGACTAGTATGATATGTATGTATGATAGGAAAACATATAAATAATAGAAAATTATGTAGTCTAAATGCAAGATATAGGATGTAATATGTATAGATGTGCAAAGGTTGAAATGATGTAGATTAAATATAGTATGTATGATGTATGACACAAGATGTGTGAATAGACGCAATGTGTAGTAACTATAGTGCAATGTGTGGGGTTCATGTGTAGTAATCCATCAACAGACAAATGTGAACTGAAGCACAAGAGTGTGTCATCATGTAATAATGACATTATAACGTATGTATGACTATGTAAGATGAGATGATGGTAAGATGAGGTATGCGTGAATGCAAAGAGCGTGATGTAGTACTATGTAAAGATGCTAGAATGGGGGGGTGAAATGATATGCCCCCAAGTGTGTGAATAATGGAGGTCTAGTAAAAAGACACTAAGTGGATCAATGTAGGGAGTAGTTTCCTTAACAAAATTAATGGGACGTTGAGGTGGTAATATCACGACAACTTGAGTGGAGAGGTATTTTCTTTAACAAAATGATTAGGAAATGGAAGTGGAGTAGGATGGTGAGAAAGATTGAATGGTGGCCGCTTTGGTGGTATTGATGACGCCTATGAAGGAGAAGGTTGATTGATTTTGAGAGGTGGTTATACACTTTGACTTGGTAATGTTGTAGATGTGTTGGGAGGAAGAAGTGTTATATTGGTTTTTATAGGTGGTTGCTTAGGTGGTGCTTGTCTTTTTGAAGAAGGTGCATGAGAAACGGTGGTGTGATGCTCATTAAGTGGAGAAGAAGCAATATCAGAAATAGGAGAATCATGTGATGGAACTATAGTATTTGTTTGACTAGGAGAAGAATCATTATGCACATGTGAGTGATTGTCAATATCAAGCATGTAATGAATAAGAGAATCATCTAGAACTTCCTTAGAAAGATTAGAAGGAGGCTCACTAGTATCTATATAACATGGTGTAGCAGTTGTAGATGGGCATGCAACAAAATGTTGTGCATTGAATGAGATAAAACCCGATGCTCAATATGTTTGATTATTCGTGGAAAAGTGTGGCAATCATTGTCATTATGTCCATTGATTCGATGATAATTGCAATATGGATGACCTTGATATTTTGCTAATTAATAAGGAGAATAGTAATGAGTAGGTGGTAGAGTGATCACTAATGAATAAGGAGCTAAATAAAAATGTCATGTTGTGTAGTATTATGCTCAAATATGAGAGGCTCAAGCAATGGCATGTCTTGAGGTTTAGCTAGATGACATGTAGTGGACATAGATTGCATATAAGATGTAGAAGGAGCACAAACATGCGATTGAGAAGCATCCTTAAGTTGTTGAATTTCAGATTTGAGAGATATAATCGTGGATTCCATGGCCTTAAATTTATCTTGAAATAAAGCATGTAGAGCGTGGATTGAGTCCAATAGGGGTTGATTAGATGGAGGATCACTAGGGTCGTCAGATAAATGATCGAATATAGGACTTATTTTTGTGTGGTGGCATATTGTCATCCAGATACATGGTGTCTAGCTATTTTTGCAAAACAATATGGCAATGGGGATATCTCTTAAGTAAATCAGATAAATAAACTTGAGTAACCTTGGGATCCATAATAGAGGGAAAATGAGAATCCTAAGCGTGAAAGCGGTGGGTTCACCAAAATGATTAACTAAAAATGGGATGTGGTGGGGATATCCTATAGTTAATCTAAACTATGAACAATCGTAAATGTAGTAAATAAAATAAATGTTAAACGGTAATGTATGAATGAGCCAAACAACTATACAAAAGAAAATGCTAACCCTAAGTGTAAGAGAGAGAGGAAATAACTCAATCGATTTGATGATCTCGCAGACTGTGTCATAGAGGTGACTGGAGAAACATGAAGGAGGAATGACTGTGTAGAAAAAGGAAGGATATATCTGGAATGATTAGCTGGACTAGAGCGCTGGTGAAGGACCGGTGTGCCTACAGTGCTTGGTCTGTAGAATGGGTGCCCTGGTCTATGTAAAATATTTGGAACTGAATCTCACAAGTCTGGGAGGTAGTTTGAAACCCTCGTTGTGTGTCGTATCAAATTCATTATAACTCTTGAATGTCACTGATAATACAAGATGATGAAAAGACTTGCAAAATACCAAAAGAAGTATAAAAACCCTTAAAAAGAATATAAATGAATGGGGGGATTGACCTCATTGACAAAATAATAGGCTTACTAACTGAGTGTTGCACTACATTTTGGACCCAAATGTAGTTTTGGTGAGTGTGTGCATAATGTGCCCTAGGTGCTCTTGTGTCAGTCACACTTTGTGAAGTAGTGAGCAATAACTAGATGTAGAAAATGTAATAGAATGTGTGCATGGAATAGAATAAAATCCTCCCCTATGTTGTGTGTGATGCAGATGTCCTAGCCTTGTGCCTTGTGATGGAGCTATGTGGATGCAAGTGATCTCCAATGCAATAGATGGATGCAACTCTAGGTGGATGATAGTAATGACTAGTGCTTGGTCCCTCATTATGGTCTCATAACTTTATATTTATAGGGTTCTCTTGATCTAATTTTGTAATTAACCCCGAAATGGCCAACCACTAAAAAGATAAGAAGCTAAAATAGCTAGAAAGAGCCCAAAAAATGGTAGGAAAGATAAAAAGGATCGGGCACCTGGTGGGACAAGGGTGCCCATGGGTGCCCCAAGATCTTGGTATGGCGCCCTATCAAGGCTAAAATAATGGAAAATGACCGAAACAAACTGGCCATATGGATGTAAAATGTCAAGAATGACAAAATAAAATAAAACAAGATGGCCAAAAGATGGGGGTTAATTAGTAATTTATTCACTCAAGAACCTTCTAAATAGTAGTATGAAACTAGGATTAAATAATATCTAAAGTGCATGATTTTGTGACTACACTTCTCATGTCTATCTATCAATACAAACACCACACGATCACAACACATAGTCTTTATGCATATTCAACACATCATACATACTTATACCACAATCAATCCCTTTACCACATACTCATCTTACATCAAATGACACATCTTTCTCGTGCAAAATCAACACACACAACTTATAACACATCTATCACAACACACGACACTTTGCACACTCAATGTGCCCATAATCAATTTATATGATACCAACAATTAACATCATTTCATCAAAAATGACATATTAACCACATCCCGCTCTCATGCGCAATCATCACATCACACATCTCATACAAAAAGTGTTACACACACTCGACATCCTCGATCGCAACATCTAATACACGCTACATGCATTATTCATCCTACATAGTCACGTTATATCTTTCACATCTACTTCTACACATTACGTCATTACATTATGATGCACTCTAGTTCCACGGTACATACTCAACTATTGTGGGTCTACATCTCAAATAGACATCATCACACTCAAGTGTTTAATCGAATCGCTCATTCACTTACGCATTTACACTCTACACTTTGGCGTTGACAATCACATATTTTTTGTACACACATTCAAACCATTTCTCGATGATGCACTCTCATTTATGGTTCATTCTTGATTACGAGGGGCATAAACAAATGAACCTCACCGCATACATTTCCATTCAAATTCACTTGGGGGCACGCTGCCCTATCATACTAACTTTACATTCCATTCCATCTCATCCATCCATAACATATTGCATATCTTGGTTGCATTTACTCTTTCTTACTTATGTTTTTACATGTTCAATCCATTACACATGTTAGATAGATATTTTCTATGTCATTATATTTATCATGCACACATGCAAGTTCACTTGCCTTTCTAGTTGTGATAGCATATTCTACATATACTAGACGCAACATGGATGTTTAGCATAAGTACTATTACCGGTCCACAGAGGCTCTTGGGGCATCCACTTTCGTACATTATAGGTGTTATTATTTCATTTTTATTTCATAACACTTTTTATTGGATTATACACACTTTGACATACTTTTTATCTTTCTAACATGCTAACGGGTGCTTCATGTGCAACACTTGTCTTGCAGGAACCATGTGCTATCATGGTTATTGGATATTTTCTTTACATTGTCTGTCATTGTTTGCTTCTTTATATGCCATTATTTGTGGGCTTTTCCCTTTGTCTTGTGTGCACACTATCTACTTTTGGCTTCGTCGGCCTTGATTGTCTTGTGACATCGTGAGTGGTGTCCCATGTTTGTGACCCTCTTTTCGCAGTCTATATTGTCTTCTTGCATGTTTACATTGTCTTCTTACGTCTTATCTTACACATTATATGTTTAGCTTACATTTTGTCTTCTACATGCGTGTTTGTCTTTGCTTGTACTAAAATTTGTCTCCCAACCACTTTTTGTGTGTGACTTGGTTTCCACCAAACACATTCCCTTCCCCTACAGGCACAATTTCAAATAAGCGCATCGGTCCTCCCTTGGGCCGCATACTCCTTCAGCGATGTCGCATGCACCCCAAATGAAGGGGGGATCATTTGGGTGAATCAGTCACCCCATACAACAATCTAAAGTCATTACATATCACAAGACTAGTACAACACAATTTTTAGGGCTTAGAATCGGCCTTGGGTCTTTAACACAAGACAACCCTTCCTAGATGCCTAAAACCAAGGAGCAGTTACACAACATTTTGGTTAAAGGTTAGAGGATAACACCAAACTTTTCTCCCTATAGTTCTTCCATATCATTGGCTTGAGATCGCTCCAAAACTCATGCGGCCGACACAACTAGAGTGAGATCGCCTGAAAAACTCGTTCATTTAGGACATTTACAGGATCTTTTCTACACTCTTTCATGAGATCAGTGCACATGTTCCTTTTTCATTTTTGCACTTTCTTTACATACTTTTTACACATTTCGATCATATACATGTGTATTTGACTACTTGTTCGTTCTTCTCTTTTGCAAGTCTATTTGTATGGGAAGCGATAGTCAACCTCACCCAACATCATTCAAACATTACATACAACAACATTAACATCAACAACAGGCACATCATGACATCTACACATCCGTTTTTGCCCTAGGTTCACTCTCATCACCACTTTTTGCACTTTTTCCTCCTTAGCATCCACGCTTCACATTTTTATCACTCTACACTTTGTCTTCTCCTGGCACACTCTTTCTACATCAATCTACATGGTTATCAAGTACACATCTCTATCTACTTTATGTTACCAAGCTTTCCACTCACCAACATAAAGTGGGGGCAAATGTAGACACAAAATTACGCACTTTGGGTAGTTATCTAGTCCTGATTGCATACTATTATTCATATGATTCCTAAGTAAGGAAAGTATTAATCAACCCATGTCTTTTACCACCTTTCTTTGTTTTTTGCTGCCACTTTTGGTCTTGCACCCTTACTTATTCAATCTGTCTTTTTATACCTCGAATTTATCATTCTAGGACAAGCAACACCCGGTTAGGGTGCCGGTGTCAGTGCCCTCGTCCCCTTTGGGCACCCCTGACCCCTTTGTACTTTTTCACATCTTTGGGTCCTTTCTATCCATTTGAGCATCTTATATTTTGGTATTAGGATTTTTCAGGGTTAATTACGAAATTCAAAAAAAGGAATCATATAAATATAAAGTTATGTGATCATAATAAAGGACCAAGCACTAAGCATTAGCTATCACCACCTAAGGTTACATCCATCAAGCATTTAAGAGATCCATTACATCCATCTAGAACCATCCAAGGGACACAAGGGTTGGTTATTCTGCATACACTTCATAGGAGGGAAGTTCATTCTATTTCATGCACACATCTATTACATTTCTTTACATCTAGCTTACTTTCTCGCTATCAAGTGTGACACGCACAAGAGCCACCTAGGGCACAATTCCACACACACACACAAAATTACATTAGGTATGATATGTAGTGCAATGCTCAGTCATAAGTTCACCATTGTGACAAATTGAGCATGATATGACCCCTTATTTGCATCTTTTCTTTTTTAGGACTTGTTGTCTCTTTGAGGGTTTTGCAGGTCATTATTTCATTGCAAGTTTCTAGTGACCTCGGTGACCAAAGGCAACCAACAAAGAACACCTCACGACCACTCAGAGGAGGTTTTCTGATAATTTTTGCAGACCTAGGTGCCTAGAAACAGGTCTAGGGCACCCGTAGGTGCCTCTGTCCCTCTCCAGGCGCCCAATCCACTTATTCTTCCATATCTACATTTTTCTAAGCTTTGGTGCCACATTCTATGCTTCGTATTTTCTAGTTTTCCAGCTCTATGCACCTTCGGAATCTCTACGAATTAGCTAAGTCATCTTACCTCTTCTTTGCACTTAGGATTTTACATATTTTGGCTTAGTTTGCTTGGGTTAATTGTTGTAATTATTTATTCATTTATTTATTGCTACAATAGCATTAGATTAGGCATATAAAAATTCACATGTTAGCTTAATCACTATGCATGTTATCTTTTCAAACTAATATAGATAATCCATTTGTTTTGTGTAGCTCTTGCTTATCTAGAATATGTTCACTTGTTTATTATAGAATAACATACTTGTTTGATTCATTTGAATTGTTTGATTGCTCATGTGTTTGAATCTTGTATGTATTTTAGATGCGTGCCTTTCCTATGTGTGGGTGACACTACGGTGTCCCTTGTTTTTGGCTATCGTATCCTATTCCTTATGCTTCCTTGTGTGTGTGATACTCTAGTGTTCCATGTTTTCACCTTCTTATCCTTTTGTGTGAATAAAACATGTGTCATTGATTGTGTACTTGTATGTTGCATTACTCATACACTTATATGAATTTTTGGTTGCTTGTGTGCCTTATTGATTTCTTATTTGGTTACATGAGTGCCCACTCATATGTTAGATTGCCGTTATATGTCCTGTTTTACCTCATGATTGTTTACTTATATACTTACTTGTATGCTTCTTTGCCTCTGGTTTGCATGATTACTATTATTGGTTATATGTTTCACTTGACTTGTGTGACATTGTATCTACCATGCACAACCCCTTGGATTTGAAGACATATGATCCCCACAATGCCCATCACCATCTATGTTATCCAATGCAAAATGTTATAACAAATTCAATATGGGTACACATCATTTCTTTCCAGTCGATCATTCTACTTGTGATATCTCTCTCACCTCAAAAGAGGAGGCATTTTATGGTATTTTACATAGTTATAGATAGGAACTATAATCAAAATTGGTTAAAATAGGATACAAATACACTAGAATAAGAACAAATATAGAAAATGAACAATGTGCACATAAGGAAAAAATTATACAACAAAGATGGAAGCGTGGTACGCTATGGTCTAGAAAGATGTGGTTCCATCCTTGTGGAAGTTTTTTTTGGCAAATATAGCTTCTCAAACATTTAAAAATTAGCTACAAGGATTTTGGTATAGATTCAGAATTCCTAGGCTTAATCCACAACATAATTACTACACTTAAGATGGGTTGTGAGAGATTTCGATTCCTCTTTAGCACTATTTAGTTGCACACTTCTACACTTTATGGGGTATGGGGAATTGATCTTATTTATATCCTTTAGTAGGCATGCAAGTATGTAAATTTGATACTCACATTGGGCATCACTTGATGGAGGCATGGGCCATCCATCCCTTTTTGACTTAGGGTTAATTTACACTTGATCCTAGATCCATCTACAACAGTGTGGTTCGCAAGCATGGGATTTGAAGAAAATCAAGGTGACTAGAAAGGCTTGTAAAAAAATTCAATCTCATTATCTTATTATAAGATAGAGGAGTAACTACAAAGTTGTATGGTACTCTTCCATATTTTCGATTCTTAGGACCAAGTCCTTGGCACCTTCTTTGGGCGACGAGTTTGGCGACACGTGACTCCTTCTTATGACTTTGACATCTCCTGGCACCATTATGAACTAATCACACCCAATAATTTAGAAACAAATACAAATTTAAAAATATCCAACCACATAAAATTTAAGAGCTTCTCCTTTGTTAGAGCTAACAATTGTATCACTTCTATGTTTTTTTATTTTCTTTCACTTCTAACTAGTTACAAATTATAAATGTTCAAATTACAAATACATGGTTCTAAATCGAGTTAAAGTTTATTTTTATTTTGCAAATTAACTACACTCTGTGTTGTAGGTTTAATTGTGAAGCATAATAACACCAATGCAAGAGCATACAAGATGTCAAGCGGCGAAAAGGGTTGTTTTCATGCTCATGTAACTTTTCCGTAAGTGCACGATTTTCAATTTCACACTTAAAGGGGGAGCGTAGACATATAAATCTAGCAATTTAGATCATTTGGTAAAGACAACTTTGACTTCATCTCTACACTATGATTTGTGCATGCATCTTGAGCCCAGTGTATCATAGTCCCTTTCTCGTGCATGACTTGATTTATTGCACATTGCTTTCAATCGTCAATATACCCAATTAAATTAATCCAAAGCAAATCACAACTCCTAGGTATCTTGCTCAAAATTCTAGATTGATCTCATGAAGTACTTATATAGAAATGTACGAGTCTTGAGCCAAGTCATACTACGACTTGATCAACATGTATGACTTTTTCCTTTCACATCCAATAATTATTTTTCGTGATTTAACATCTTTCTTTGGATCATTTTCTACCCCCTAGGTAGGCTTTAGTGTGATTTAGTAATCATAGACACCTATTTAAGTAAGTTTAGTTCACCATTTGAACTCAGTTAGCACTTTAAAGAGACACTCTTGCAAATAAATTCAAAATTAGTCTCAAACTCTCCTCTCTCCATCTACAACAACATCACATCCTTAGGAGCAACCCACATATCATGTCCGAAGAACTCAACTTGGTAAAAATATTCTAGCTTCCCTATTCACAAGCCAAGACATAGTAAAGGTCAAGCCAAGGTCGCACATTATCAAAAATCAAATGGGTCAAAAACATTCATTCTAAATGTGCATACACTAGCACTATATACACGATTGTGAAGGGTACATTTCTATATATCTATAGACACGTTTGTTATCTTTAGGTTAAGAGACTTGAGGGGATATTAGGGATTTGAGTTAGGTTCTATTCAAGCTTGTACCAGTAATACAAGAACTACATGGGGTTTGTTACCATTTAAGGGTATGTAGTAAAATTTCTAGATCAATTCTACAAGGGTCGACTACTAGGGTTAATCCAACTTCACCATACACAGATTTATCCTTTTTTAATTTGATGGTTACATGAATTTTGTAGCAAGTATCCAATGTTTTATACTTTTATAGTTCATTATAAGAATTTGTGTTTATGTGGACCCTAATATGCAACAGGAAGCATATTTCTATATCATAAGTGAGCACCATGGTTTACATCACAAAGGGGTACAAAATCATACAGACAGTGTCATAATCCACTATGGTCCGAGTCTATATGCTTTGTTTGCATAAATTTTCTAGGTCCAATTTTAGGAATGAAGTATCTCTAGGTTTTCATCAATCTCTACAGTTGGTTTACACATATAAATTACCTTCTATCTTGATGTATAAACCGAGTACACCCCTTTTTGTAATTTAAGTAATTATATCTTATTGTTTACATTGTTTATTACTTAGAGCTATATTCTAATTTGCATTTTGATTTTTTAATTAAGAAATATGAATATACAACATTTTACAAACCCCTTTTAACCTTATTTCAATATTGGTTAAATCAGTTTGGTGGTCTTGTATAGGTAGGGACTGGGGTGATGGAAATTTTTGGGCATGAAACTTGAGAGTGATAGCCTATTGTGGACTAATGTAAGAAATCATTTGAATCATGATAGAAAATTGAGCTCTGAATGTGTGCATGATTCATAATTCAGGATTAAACTAATACTAACATTATCAAGTGATAAATTACCATATTTAGGTGTTTATAGTCCCATTTGTATAGTTCAATTTAGGAGGGAAGTGTGGTCCTATAAAGTTTTGTGTATGATACTTACAACTAATAAACTGCTTTCTGATTGATATGCATTTATATGAGCAACATATAGTGTAATAAGGAGAACAAGTCTTGTGGTAGGACTAATGATGTAACAATTAGGCTCGCAATAGGTGCACAATTGATGGTTTAGGGATTGAGCCTATACCAACATTCTCAAGTGATAGATTACCAAATTTAGGTGTCTACACATAGTTGGCAGAGAAGTACTTTTAGTTAAGCATGAGTAAAATTGAGCAAAACTTTGTTTAGGGATGTAGGATATTCCATTTTGTTGAAGGAAGAAGTTAAAATGAAGGGTTATATCAACCATCACCTATTCCAAAGAAATCATGGGAAGATATCAATATAGAGTTTGTTTTAGGGTTTTATAAGATGCAAAGAGGAAACAATTCCTTATTTGAGGTAGTTGATAAATGTTTAAAGATGACACATTTTGTGGTTTGTAAGAAGTTTAGTGATGCAAAAAAATGTTGTTGCCCTATATTTTCAAGAAGATTGTAAGGTTACATGGTTCATCTCATGCAACATTATATCAAACATGGATATGAATTTCGTAAGACATTTTTAGAGGATATTGTGGAAGACATTAAACACCAAGTTGGAGTTCAATTTAGCATATCATCATAAAAAAGATGGATGTAAAAAGGTAGTCAACAAAAAATTAGGAAATTTGTTGTGATGTTTGATTGAAGGTAAGCCAAGAACATGGGATAATATTTTAGTACAAGTGAATTTGCATATAAAAATTTAGTTAACTAATGTACACGAAAGACATAATTCCAAATTGTGTGTGGGTAAAGTTTGAGAGAAGTCACAAAATTGCATGACATCAAAAGGAAAAGTGTAGATGTAGATGATTTTATAGAACATATGAGATATGTACATGAACAAGTGTACAAGAAAGTTACAAAATAATGGAACACAATATAATCAACATTCATACATGAAGTAAAGAGAAATTGAATATGAGATTGAAGACATTACAAGATTCAGATCCCGAAGGAGTAGACATTTGACTTATTATTTAAGTGGCAGATTTGTATCCTAATCGTGAAGAGTAAAATGGAGAAAGGAACACAAGCGTAGTTTCATACTTAGATTCTAGAGAGATGTAGCACAAATATGAGAGGAGTGTGAAGAGGTGAATAAATTAATTGATACAAGCGTCAACAACATAACATTTTCAACAATGAATATAAAGAATATATGGTTAAATGGAAGGGTTGAGAAATTAAATATGCAACACAAATAAACACATTTGTAGTTGCAAAACAAGGAATACAATAAATAGAATTCAAGATAACGTCATAAGCAAAAGCTTATGTTTTCTTTATTACCTAGGGTGTATGAAGTAGGAGCATCTAGGTTCACTTATGATCCTACATCATGACCAAAAATATAGTAGATTAGGAAATTAATCTTTTAGCAAAGTGTAAATTTCTGATCGAACTAAGTCTTTGTTTGTAATTTTCTTTGGGAAAGTCTTAGGTTTCGTTTGGTGTCTTTTTATATTTATTTATCCTATAAGCATGCACGTGTTATTATTTTTCAAATCTTTTGTAAAATGTTTATATGTTTTAACCAATGTGTAAGTCTTGTTTTACCTTAAATGTCTTAGTGTGGTTATACACAAGATGGAAACACATGAATGTTGCATTACTATATTGAAATCTTATTCTCTAGTATGCATATGTTGTGGTAGGAACAAATTTATTGATGTGCCTAGATTATCAATCAGTTAGTTGTAACTTGGGAAGCCTCATGCAAGAGTGGTTTTAATAACTCTTTTGGTTAGTGTCATTGCAGAAGAGATGAATGATTGCTCAAGGATCTTATTTTTCCTATTACAATTTTGTGGTTGACTTCAACACCTTGTATCATGTGCTAAGGAATAACGTGTGAGTGATATTTGGAGTTTTAAACACAACAATGTTGAAGAAGTCAACATAGATTCACCAAACCCATAATTGTAATTGTTGAGCTAATGTAAACACATCAAGTAGTGTTATCATTTGGGCCCTATCTTACATAGAGGATTAGGGAATGATTAATACAACACGGGTCACTTATATCTTTGAGGCATAATGTATGTAAATGGGTCTTGGGCTATATAAGAATGTCACTACATTTGCATTAGAGATGAATCCTGCACATTAGCAATATGAGCTAGAGCATAAACTACTTAGTTTAGAGAGTTGGGATATTAAAAGAGATCTATACTTGCAAAAATCATGAGTTAGCAGGTATAAATCTATGGATCTAAGATGTAAACGAGATTAGTTTGTGTGCGTGCTTTGTATTTTCCATTGTTAAATAAAATAAAGATCTCAGTGTTTTGTTGCATATTCCATGGTTGGTGCAATTCATTGCATAACTCGGTTGTGTATTTGGAAGGCGTAATATGTAACTTAGGTTTATGTTTTTAATTAGTTATTACTTTTTGCATAAGATAATTCATAACAATAATTTAGTAATTAGAACTAATATGAATTATGTAAAGTGGTCATGTCATAAGACATGCAATAGATATAACAATGAACATGTAGTTAAGGTTTTAGGGTTATAAATATATCACCATGCTATTAGACGTAGAGGGTCAGTGGGCTGAAAATGGATTAAAAAATTGCTTAAATTGTTGTCAAACTATATATAAAATTTGGGGACTTAGAAATGAGCACAAGACAGGTTCATCCAGTGGGGACATCTTCGTGGTTGAACCTATCTCGGGAGATACAAATATGTCCTTTTGGGATTGGAGTTACAATATAATTATAAGATTTACTTTTCCCATGTCTTTAAACTCATTTTCTATATCTAGGTTATTATGATGATAGTGCTCTTCCTAGATATTGCTTCTCTTCAATTATTGACCTAAAAAGGAGCTAATCATCATTTACACTAGGTGACTCACCACACACCCACTTGTGTGATGAACGTTATATTATGTATCAATACTCTGAAGAAGGGTCAAGCCACATATAGTTCTCCTAACCCTATGATGAGATGGGGAGTAATAGAGAAAATAATCAAAATGGAGCCCTCAAATCCACTCTTACTTGGAAATTGAGAGTTGGATTGATTGTATCACTTGAGTTTGTGATATAGGGAAACAATAGAGACATATTCAAAATTTGAGTAACTTTGTTATAATTTTCTCTAATAGAAAAGTGCTTTAATGCTTTTCTCAACAACCTTCTTAGAGTGTGCCTTTGATATGGGATCCCTCGATATCATTAGAGATTTAGGGTGGGCATGTTTATACAATTGACTATTCAAATATTTCCCACTTAATTGACCCAAAAGTAACACCTAAGGTGACCAAGATAACTTGTGCATTTAAAAAATAACTATTGCAAATACGAGGGCTAGGTTTGTAGTGTGCAAACATGTTCATTGATCGAATTTTTCCTAGGTATACAAACCCATCCAAGTAAAATTTGGAATCATATATGAGACAACGGGTAGTTTGTAGATAGCCCATAAATGTACTCTATAAAATCTACAGTGATTCATGCAGTGTTAAGCTAGAGACTAGGTGTGACCTAGTGGACTTAGGATATATGATAGAGAAAGAGGATTTAAGTTGGTCAAAAAAATAACTAAATGCCAAAGTGATATTGTTAAGTGCCATACGACAAAATTTTGGGTGTTAAAGAAGGATGTATGTTATAAAGCATATCTTAATTGAGACCCCTAACAACGATTGCATCGCATAGTAAGACATGTATTTAAAGGCAATTAAATGCAATATTTTTAGTATTATAAAGCCATAGAGGAGGAGACATGAATGTCGATCAAGAAAACATACTCATCACACAAGTAACCAACCATTATGCTAGTAGGAAGTCCACCACTTCCTTTGTGGTGTCACCTTATTGGCATAATGATCATGGCATATTGGGGTTTATATGTTACTTGCTTGCAAGCCTACCAACCAATGTGAGATTAATTTTTGAATGGATGATTCTTTTAAAGTCATAGAGACAAATCCAAGATGTAGTGAAGAGGACCAACTTAGGGTAATAAGGCATATATTTAAAATCAATCAACAAGATTGTTTTAGGATTTTTAAGTCACAAAGCGAGAGGGGAAGACCAACCAAACAAATATGCTCATCGTGCAACCAATCAACCATCATATTTGTAGGAGGGCCAATTCCATTGTAGTATACCCCATTGGAAAAATGATTATGGTATATTAGAGTTCATATGCTGCTTGAGACCAAACCTCCCAACAAACATGGAAAATAACTTCTTTGGTAAATTAAGCTGCAAAGGAGGAGAGGGGAAGAACAAGCAAACACACATGCTCATCTTGAAACCAATCAACCATCATATTGTTAGGAAGACCAATTCCATTATAGCGATACCCCATTGACATAAGGATTTTGGTATATTAGAATTTATATGTTGCTTAAGACCAAGTCTACTAACAAATGTGGAAAAAAACTTCCTTGGTAAACAAATAAACAATATGCTCAATCTTTTTTTCCACAAACCGTATAAAAGTATCTTGAGAAAGGGCAGTCCCAAAAATTATTTCCATATTATCAATGCATCAATTCTTGAACATAACGAAATGAGAAAGAGCCCTTAAACCTTGAGTAAGAGGTATTTGTTTTGGTTCTCTCATGCGCATTTTTATTTACGGATGTATTTTTGGGAGATAGATATAGAAGATTGTTGGTAAGTTAAATTTTATAATTTATATGTACATAAAATTTCAGTCTTCATTTGTAAAGATCAATTACAAATTTAAGGTATAGTATCTTATGCAGTTAGTTCAAAGCTAAGGGTTTAATTGCAGTTTAGGGTTTATTTTTTCATAATTTTTTTCTATCAAGAAATGAATTTGTTTTAAGTGTATTCACAAGAAGCTCAAATTTTTCTATCGGGAGATGTAACGTGAATCATCAATTTTACGGGGACATTTATGTATAAGTTATTTCAACAGGGTTTTCCCTTTCAGAGACAACTTTTTTCCCCTGTATTTAAGCTTTAGAACTCACATGTATTTAATTACCATTTCAAATATCATTAATTTTTTAAATATATATTATGAAAACACTCTTTTTGTTTGAATTCCATAGAGGGAGAACTATAATACCTGTTTTGGATCATAATCTCATTTCAAGGGTTGAAAGTCCACCTGAGTTCCATAATGGGTTATCTGCACAGTGATGTTGTGTCCCAATTTCTAGACAAAAACTGAAGGACCGTTTGAAATATTTTACGGAAAGGCATAATCACTAGAAATTTCTCGTGAGTTGCAAACTACACTGGAAGGGATGTTCATGTATAATCTTGTAAGTATGATTCAATCCCATACAACCATCAAGACATGTTGTCTCCATCATCTTTAAGCATTAGATTGATTGTAAAACCTTCTCTCACATTTCCTTTTGGAGAAGCATCTTTACATCTCCTTCAAGGGTAACACTCCTTTTTCTTTATCCTTTTCTCCACCTCCCCCAAATTAGCATCCTATATATGAAGATATTTTTTCGAAAAACTTGATTAAATGTCAACAACATGGTTTATATCTCAAAAAGCTTAGAAGTTTTTAAGATCTGGAAATTGTACAGAGTGCTTGTTTATCACTACATGTTTGACATGATGTACCTTTTATAGTGTCAACCTATATCTCTGATTAATTCACATAACATTTTCAATAATCTCTACATGAACATTGTCCTTTTTGTGAATTGATGGAACCACTTTACATCTCTCACAGCAATTTGTTTTGCACACGTTCTTGGAGAAAAACTTGGATGTAGTGTGGCAATCAACACATACACAAAGGTTCTTGACAACACCAAGAGTATTATGAGGGGGCATGTTTAAAAATTCAAACACAATTTCCAACTTCTCACTTTGTGACAAAGAAAGGAATACTTTTCTCCACTCCTTTTCCATGTACTCATCATACATAATCTTGTATATATAATTCAATCCCATACAACCATCAAGAGATTTTCTCTCCATCATCTCCAAGCATTAGATTGGTTGTAATCCCTTCTCTCACATTTCCCTTTGGTGAAGCATCTTTGCATCTCCTTGAGGGTCTTTGCTCATTTTCTTTTGCCTTTTCTCCACCTTCCCCAACTTATCATCCCAGATATGAACAAGTTTCCTAAAAACAATGCAATGTCGTGACACTTTCATGATATTATAAAATAAGGATTTAATAAAACCCCATCAGTATTTATGGGCAGTGATGCAAATTGCAAAACGTACATATGATTTTATGAAGTCAACAACATGGCCTAGATCTCCAAACACTTAGAATTTTTGTAAGATATTAGGAATAAAAACGATCCCTTATTTATCACCGCAGGTCGACACACCGCACTTGTTATAGTGACATCCCATGTCTACAAAATGCTTCACATAACATTACCAATAATCTCTTCAAGAACATTTCCATTTTTTGAATTGATGGAACCACTTTACATCTCTCACAACAAATTTCTTTGCACACATTCTTGGTAAAAAACTTGGATGTTGGGTGGAATTCAATACATACACGAAGGTTCTTGACAACGCAAGGAGTTTTTTGAGGGGGCATGTTTAACAATCCAAACGTAATTGCAAACTTATGACTATGGTGGTAGAGGAATACGTTTTTCCCCTTATCTTCCAGGCCATTCAACATACCTAATCTTGTATGTGTAATTAAATCCCATATAACCATTAAGAGATGCTTTCTCCATCATTTCCAAGCATTAGATTAGTTGCAAGCCCTTCTCTCCAATTTCCTTTTGATGAAGCATCTTTCCATCTCCTTCAAGGGTACCACCCCTTTTAAATTTTCTTTTTCACCATCTCCTCCAACTTATCTTATGCACAAGTTTCTTTAAAACAATGCAATATCATGACACCTCCATGATATTATACTATGATTACACGGAGTTGTAAATTATCTTTGAGAGAATCCAAATATTTCTTTGCACCCACACTTATGACAAATAGTTGATGCAATGGACAATAAGCGGTAAAATAGTGGCCTCAGCGTACGCGTGTCAGTTCCACTAAGGATTGACCTCAACTAACAACTTCCCCAAAACCCATAGAAAATTGGTTTCAACATTTTTACTCAATCAATAATAAAACAATTTCTTTCCCTTAAGTTCTCCGCTAGGTAGGTCCACTAGGTTTCGAAGCTCCCCATGCACTCATAAACTCCCTGCCCAATTTTTTCAGGCAAAATATATTTCTAGGCTGCCGCTTTTCTTTTACGTAAGTGACACCTAATGTTGGATTTTGACGTTCAATGTTACATGTCACAATAAAATTATTTGGCGGTCTATAAAATTACATGGATGTCATTTGATGTTCAAAATTAAATATGCATGTCAAATTTGTTTTTATAATAACTATTACAAAATACATAAATTGAGTTTAATTTTATATAGATGTTGTTGTATTCACATAGTTATGTGACTTCTATTTAATTCTAGAAAATAGATTGGAGTAATCAATTTCATGGTTTTTCACATATTCATTTTTTCCCATAAAAATCAATGTTGCACTAATTAATTTGAAGATCCATAAACATCATTAATGTTTATGAGATTTTTTTGTATTTATTGATAAGGTGGGTTGAAGGGACTCGTTCGCTATTTACATAATTGGAGGCCAAACCTCAAGTGTTCATAAAAACCTTTGACAAAATAAACCAGGTCACACTAATATACTAACAAAAACCAATACTTTATTCTATAAACTACTAACATGACTCGACAAATTTACTAATAAGAATTAACCGAGACAGAGAGACTTTCCATTGGCAAACCATGATCAACCTCAAGCTTTGCATCGATTCCATTACAACATAATTTTCCTTAAGCCAGCCCCTCCAGAGATACTTGTAGGCATCACCAACAAAGACCCGAAATTTGATTCGAGCATGACCAAAGTTCTTTTACCTCACAAAGGCCACCGGATTATACGCAAATTCCAATAGAACCCTGAAACGCTTCTCCAATTCATTATAAGCACCAACGTTAATATCAGAAGGACCCTGATTCCCATCACTCACTACCTAGAACAAAAAATTGAAATTTGCAACCTCAGAAGCCAGATTCCTGCAAAAGGAGGGCCTAACCCAGTGAGTGGCAATATTAACCACCTCCGCTTTCAAGGGATGAAGGAAAAGAAAATTCTTAATGAAAATAGAAGCAATGCCACTGTTAACCTCTCGGCCAACCTTCCACATTTACAAAATCTTCTCCCAGGACCAACTTAAGCGCCATTAGATCTTCTCCGCACAAGAGATACGAATTTTTTTTTCAGCCGGCTATCAGAGACATTATTTCAGAATGCCATTTCCCTCATAGCGTAAAGCGAGAGCTAATCGGGGGTGAGGACGATCCATCATGGTAGAAGTAGAATGAAAACTAAACACGGGAACCCAATACCACCCGCCTTATAAAAGACGCGCCTAACTTCCGCATGCGAGAGAGAGTATCGCCGCGCTAGCCATGACAAGGTATATCCCTCGAAACCATCATTTCAAGGCCCTCCCATGCAGAGCAATTAAAAGCCACTTTATCCAATTGATCTTGATCAATCCCTTTATTAGCCAACCAATCGGCACATTGATTGCCTTCCCTATACACGTGCCTAATACTCCAGGTATTAAACTTTGATAATTTCCATAACACTTTTTGAATTCCCAAATCTAGCTTCCAAGATAGGGCCCTTTTTTAATAATGGCATTAATAATGACCAAAGAATCACCCTCTATCTCCAAATTCTCAATATTAAGAGAGGCAACCAAGTTCAAACCTTTACTAAGGGCTTGCAATTCAACAGAGTTGCAAGTGCCATCCTTGAGACTAAACGAACCCGCCCCCACCACCTTACCCATTGAATTATGGACCAGAATCCCACTCTAGAAGCACCAAGATTACCCCTGGTAGCCCCATCAAAATTAAGCTTAAAGAAGCCAGGGGAAGGGGGACCATTTAGTATTCTTCCTAGCCAAAGAAGAAGGAAGAGAAGATTTCAAAGCCCCATCCCTGGGTTTGATAATCTTAGGCCAACTCTTTTCCATCTCCCTGTCAAGAGAAGTAAAAGGACAAGATCTAGACCAATTCGAGGACATTGCTTCAGAGATAGCCCCTTCCAACCTAAAAGGACCTTTTCCATAGAGCTACTTTCTTCCCTAAAGATCCTTTTGTTCCTTTCCCACCAGATGTGCCAAAGAAGAAGCACTAGGCGCATAACCAAATGGAAGAAAGAGCTCCAAAGTGAAATTTTATAGGCCAAGCCAAAATGGCTTCAGGAAGGGAATTAGTTGCACCCAAGGGAGGTTGAGTTTGGCACACAACCAATTCCAACATTTCACAACAAAGGGGCAATGCAATAATAAGTGATCTCTATCTTCCTCTTTCTCCTCACAAAGATAACATCTAGTGGGGCCTTGATATCCAAACTTTTCCTTCTTCCCTAAGTAAGAATTTTTCCTTGGAAAGCCATCCAAGCAAAAAGGCCAACCTTCGAGAGGAAAAAAGGCACCCAACAATCCTTCCAAATTCTATTCTCAGTAGCAACCTCAGAATGTAATAAAATATAACCAAGATGCGGGGAGTAAGAACCAGAGGAAGCTGCAGTCCAAACAATTTCATCCTACTGATTAGTCAACAACACTTGCCTATCTTGGAGAGCAGAAATGAAATTATTTTTAATTTCCTCAGGAAAGTCAAATTGATCGAGATTTTTCCATTGAATCACAGAGGGGAAATGATCAATGACCGACCATAGTTAGAGACGATAGGACCCCATTCTTCTAACAAAATTATTTTTATCTCCTCGAACTCTGGAATGTCACCAAGGGTAGAGAAACCATTCCAAGGATCATCCCAAAATAAATCTTTTTCTCCATTCCCCAGCCTCCACTCTGCATTATTTAAGAACAAAGATCTACACTCAAGCATAAAATTCCAAATGTGGGAGCCCCTAGGAGGATTCTCAATACAAAGGATGGATTCGGGAAGAGGGCACCCAAATATTTCTTCTCAACCACCTGACTAAGATAACTGTTGGGTTTGGAAATAAGATTCCAAACTAACTTAGCTCCAAGGGCTAGATTTTGTAGGCCAAGATTAAGAATACCAACTCCACCAAGAGCTTTGGGTTTAGAGAGAGTATCCCAACTAATCAGGGGGATTTTTCTTTCATCAGAAAGACCTTGCCAAAGAAATTTCTCATTAAAGCTTTTAATTTCTCCAAAACACTCTTGGGAATTTTTAGAACAGAAAGTAAATACAAGGGGGAAGCACATAGGACTGACTTAATGAGAATCAATCTCCCAGAGAGAGCCATCTCCCTTTCCAAGAATTTAATTTAGCTTCAATAGAGGAAAGCAGATCCTTCCATAAAGAAGCTTTGTCAGAACCTTTAAACAAAGGGATACCAAGATACTTCACCGAAAAACTTCCCTTTTTGAATATGAAAATATTCAGAATTTGAGCTTCAAGTTATGGGAAACATTAAAGAAGAAGATACAAGATTTAAGGAGACTAACCTCTTGACCGATAGCTAATGAGTAAGCATCTAAAGTAGCTTTCATTTCCTTTGCTTCACGAATACTAGCCTTACCAAACAAAAAAGTATCATCTCATGCTCGCTGGTGGGAGAAAGGAGAAACCCCATCAGTGATTTTCAACCCCAATAATTTTCCTTCAACCACCTTTTTCTTGATAGACCTGCCCAGAGATTCCGCAACCAAAATATAAAGAAAAGAAGACAGAGGCCCCTGTCTAATACCCCGTTGCTTTCAAAAAAACCTTCGGCACTCCCATTAATCAAAACCAAGAAAGAAGGGCCAAAGATACAACTGAAGATCCAATTACAGAAGCTTGGAGAAACCAAATTTTCTAAGAATTTTGATGAGAAACCTCCAGTTAATCTTATCATAAGCCTTGCTAATATCAAGCTTCAATAGCATACCCGAACATTATTAGAAGAGAGGGAGTGAGTCAGCTCTTGGGCAGAATAATACCTTCATAAATTGACCTACCTGGCATAAATCCAGTTTTCTCCTGAGAGATGAGAGGATCCAAAACAACTTTCAATCTACCGAAATGGCCTTGGAAATGATTTTATATGAAGTATTACAGAGGGAAACCGGTCTAAAATCTACAAAGGAGGAAGGCTGAAGTTGTTTGGGGAAGAGGCATATAAAGGTGTTATTCAACATTTTGAGCACTGAACGAGATCTCCTCGAATCTTCCACCTGCTGCCCAAACATCATATCCAACAATTTTCCAAACTCGAAAAAAATTAGCAGGGAAACCATATGGACCCGAAGCTTTATTCTTTTCCATAGAGAAGACCACTTTTTCGATCTCTGAAAAGGAGAACGACTTCAGAAGGGCTGAATTTTGATCCTCATTGATAAGAGTGGGAATACACTCTAGAAGGGAAGACTGAACATCCTTAAAGGAGGCTACATCCCCTCCCAACAGGGAAGAGAAAAAATGAATGCCTTCATCTGCAATATCCTTTTGATCAACTAGCGAAGCCCCTTCGCTATTCTTAATTTCGAAATGAAATTCAAATTTCTTTTAGACTTGACTGAGGCATGGAAAAATTTAGTGTTTATGTCACCATATTTAAGCCAAAGTTCCCTCGAATTTTGCTTCCAATAGATTTCCTCTCTCGAGTGAGCAGCAGCTTACCCAATTCACTTAGAAGAGATTTCTCCAAATCAAATTTCACCTGCCCCATACCAAAATTAAACACTTTCAGGTTGAGAGATTTCAGTTTTGATTCCACACGAGCTTTTTCTGGAAAATATTTTTAAAACACTTCCCATTCCACTCAAGCAAATCCTTTTTCAGTCTCTTAAGCTTTTGTGCTAACACAAACATCTTAGAACCCTCAAATTGGTAAGAGTTCCACCAAAGTTTAATCCAACCTTCAAGGGAGGCATCCCTGAGCCACATTAGTTCAAACTTGAAAGGGGATTTACGAGGAGCTTCATCAAAACTAACCACAAGGGACACCGAAAAATGATCCGACCCAGACCAAGGTAGAACAAAACTTTCAAGAATAATGTCTCTAAGAGACCAGTTAGGACTAGCAAGGAATCTATCTAACCGTTCAACAATATTACTAAAGCCCCTCCTCCAGGTTACTCCAAGTGAACCAACCCTGCTTAGGCTCCAAATCCGCAGAGAGTTGTCCCTAATGAAGGAACATAAGTCAATTTGTGATTGAAGGTTTCTACTAATGCCCCTTTCTTATCCTTACTCGAGGAGATGGCATTAAAATCACCCCCAAAATGAACAGATGATCACCCAGAGTAGATAAGGATCAGTAAATATCCAACCAAAGATTCCTTTTGCCAAGAACACTATTAGGGGCATACACATTAAAGAGAAAGAACACTAATTGAGAGCATCGAGGGCTAACACTTACTAGTTTCCAATTAGAATTTTGGGCTTGCAGCTCTACCTTAACACGAATTTATTTCAACATAATACCCAAACCACGGAAGCACCATTTGAGCCAGAGAAGACACCTTTCCAACCTTTACAGGCCCTGTCCCAAACATTATCCGCTTCAACAACGAACAATTTTGTTTCCTACTAATAAACCAAACAAGCCTCCAGGAGAGGAGATAACGCTTCAACAAGCGTTATTTGTTAGAGGTGTTGAGGCCCTTGACATTCCAAGAAAAGAGCTTCATTGTCGACAGGGAAGGATTTTCACCTTGCAAGAGTCGAGTAATCAAATTTTAGGGTGCTCTGCTTACACTGAATCAACTTCTTTTTGCGCTACTTCATGTTTTGACTTTCTACCTCTCTTACCTGAAGAACCGCAGATGGCAGAAATTAAGCCTTCCTGACCAACAACTAATTTAGAAGGAGCCACATCTGAAGCTAAGCCTTCGGATCAAGCTCCCCATCCTCCAAAACGCCACCTGAGACAACGGGTTGCTCTAAGAGCTGAATCTCATTATTTGAAATCCACCTGTTAAGAGTTTCCAACGAAGAGGCTTACCCCTTCTCCATACCTTCCTTAATTAAGGAAGCTAACACTCCTGAGTCCCTATGAACTTCTTCCATTTCCTTCAAAAGAGAGTGAGGAGTCAATTCCAGTGAAAGGCCAGAATTGGCCAGAACTAAATTGGACGGACTAGAAGGATTGCCAACCTTAGAACAATCCTGAGAGAGGGGGAGATCGTTAGAAAGAATAGGAGCAATCTGTAAAGCTTCAGCAAGAGGAGGAGGGAGACCAGCTATCCTCCTAGCTTTTACTGGGAAATCCCTCCTCAAATGACCCAATTTTCCACAATAAAAACACTTAACATTCAAACCTTCATAATCAATAGCCTGAGACCAGGGACCTCTAACAAATTTCAAATTAATGGAGCTTGGGAGAGGAGAGGACAAATCCATTTCAACACAAACATGAGCTGAAGAGTTCCTCCAGGTAGAGAGAGAAGGATTATAGATCGGAACAAACGAGCTAAGGGAATTTGCAATAGCCTTCAAAGCGGACTGATTCGGAATTCAGAGGGAAAATTATGAAAGCTCAACCAAATCGGGGCTCGAGGGATTTTTTCAGTTAACGGATTAAAATGCGGAGACCAAGGGCAAAAATACAAGTTGGAGGAATTCAAAAACTAGGGTCCTCCTTTATAAACCTTTTCCAAAAAAACCACCGAGGGAAACAAAACTTGAAAGAAGCCATTCGCAAGAAAACTTACCTTGGGCTTCCTCTCCTTACCCCAAAACCAAAAGACCCAATTCAAAAAAATCTTCTGGAAAACCTAGCCCCCACAAATTTGCAATAGATCACCCTTCTCAAACGAACATCCACGAATTCCACTCCCGAACTAGTAGATAAATCCACATTCACCATTTCCGTGGAGATTTTGAAGTCAATACCACCCACCTTAATCTCCTCCATGCCATTCGAGCCAGCAACCCCGACCTCATTTGGATTCGAAGGGACCTCCTCCAGCGCAACAAGGGAAGAATTACCTTTCACCTGGATCAGTGAAGCTTCAGCCACCAGATTTTCCAAGGCAGAGATCCCTAATAACGAAGCCAAGGATTTGATAACCGCTCTGGGCCAAACTTCTGAACCAAAGCAAAAATTTCTTCATTCTCCTGAGCTGCCAACCCCTTACCCATCCATTCCAAACCGCTTCCTTTGCCAAACAGAATCCTGTTTGCTCCAGTAGAAACTCCTGAATATTGTGAAAACGCGCTAAGCCATCCTTTGGGACAACAGTCTCTTTCACACGTGAAAGTTCAAAATTTCCACAGATTACGCAGATTTCGCGCTCCATCGTCACCATTTCTCTCTTTCCCCTTTATGGAATATTTTAATAGAATTTCAAATCACAATTAATTTTTTTAAAAAGAAAATGATAGAATTGACTCACTTAAAATCACTGGTGCAAACTTGCAATTATGTAAAAAATGAGTTATAGCTTTCCAACTTCCAAGCTAGTAAGTTTCACCTTTCTTGCAAAATTTGAGATCTAATGCATCTACTCCACTATCCAATTTTTATTTGTAAGAAACAAAACAAATAAAAATTAAAAAAACCAATTACAAATCAAAATCAATAAAATAAATCTAAATAAAAATCCAAATAAAACAACAACAAAAATCAAACAAAAAATTAATAGATGTTTCTATTTTATGAATGAGATGAGATATGTCGATGTTTAGATTTCATTAATAAGATATTGAGACAATTCTATTATATTTTATTTTATTTACATTCAAAAAAATTCATTTTCATTTATGTTATATTTGTCATGAATCTCACAAATTTATAATATATCAACTTATATATATATATATATATATATATATATATATATATATATATATATATATATATATATATATATATATTGCCAAATTTTGAATGTACTGTCATTTCTACGTTTCATTTGTATATTTACTCACAATCATGACGATCATATTTCAAACATGGTTGTATTTTAAGAAGACAAAAATTGAGTACCTCTAGAGATAAAAGAGGACCTTATGAAAAAGTTTGATGTTGTTGATCCTCGAACGATTTTTCTTTCAAAGTTTACGACAAAAAAATGTATTCGAGAGGTTTTGGTCTAATTTATGATAGTGTGCATCATGCCATTCAATATGAACCTGGAACCAAGTTGATTCAAAATGGGATTGATGTTCCAAACTCTAAATCTAAGAAGGATTGTCCACATAGAGCTAAAAATTTCTGGAGTAAGAAAATTCAATGTTGCAAGAAAAGATGCTAAATAAATAGGTTTCGTCAAGATGTGCCCGTGTTATTAGATGTTTAAAGGAAAAATTAATTTTAAGATTTTGTCTAATTTTGTATGGTGTATTATCTTTTCATAAGGAAATTTCAGTTTATGTGGCCCTTTATCATATTTTTTACTCCAATTATATAGTTCATAATTGCAAATGTGTCATGTACATTCTTTATTGAATGTTTGAAAATAGATCTTAATTTCAAATTTTCGTCATGAGTTAATTTAAAAGAAAATCTTAATTTCAAATTTTCACCTAATTTTGTATGGTGTGTTTTCTTTTCACGGGGTAGTTTTAGTTTATGTGACCCCTTATCACATTTTTTGGTACAATTATATAGTTAATGAAAACCATTATTAGGGTTCCTTTCTATTGGTTGTTTCTATTTTCCTATAATACAACTTTAATTTGATAGATAATATACTTAATTGGGTTTGAGACATTTTAAAAATTTAACATGTTATAGTTATGCTTTCTTTCATTTTCAATTACTTTTGCTTATTTATATTGGCTAAACATTTTATTTTCCTTGTTCTTGGTTGGTAAAATTATGTAGGGCTACTCTATTATAAAATGGAGCCTCAAAATACATCTACATCAATGAATGCTTCCACTAACAATAACCCGCCAATGCGAATGGCATAGAATTTTGTTCGCATACTTCCTATAGGAGCATTGTCTCCATTTCATGATGGATGGACTATACAAGGTAGAGTCACTTCTAAGTCAAACATTCGTAGCTTTAACACCACCAGAGGGAGTGGAAAGGTATTCAACTTTGATATCATTGATAAGGATGAAGAACAAATACGTATTGTGTGTTTCAATGAACAAGTGGATAAACATTATGATAATATCCGAGTTGGAAATGTGTATACAATTTTGAATGGGAGATTGCAAAAAGATGATAAATTATTTAATAATTTTCCATCCGAATATGAAATATTTTTGCATGGCATGTCACACGTGGAAGCTTCTTTAGATTATGATGTTTCTATTCCATTTAACAAGTTTCACTTTGTTTTGATAAGTGAAATCAGCAACATGGAGGAAAATTCAATGATAGACGTACTTGGAATTGTTGCATTTGTTGGTGAACTTGAAACCCTATTCAGGAAGGATGGTTCGAAGTTAAGAAGAGGACAATACAAATTACAGATACGTCTGATTGCACTATTGATGTTGCATTCTGGGCTGATTTCTCTATGAGGGAAGGGTCTTGAACTCCAACGCCTCGTTAACTTGGGTCCACATCCTATTATTGCCTTCAAGTGTGTTCGCATAACTAATTTTTATGGAAAGTCTTTAGGGACAATATCAAACACTAAGATATTTATAAATCCAAGTATTGAAGAGGTGACTATATTGAGAAATTGGTATGAGGAACATGGAAAAATTTATGGTGGTTGGTCTCTAACAAGCCATGATGAACTTAGGGTTCGCTATTTTGTCCAAACAAATATATCTGAGATAGTTGTTGGTGGATCTCTTAGTTTTGAAAAACCACTTTGGATATCACTAAGAGGAACTATAGTTTCAATTGATGAAATGGATTATTTTACTTATCCATCTTGCCCATCAATGCGCACAGAACTCCATGTAAGAAGAAAACTAGAAAGAGCTCTGATGGAAAATGGATTTGCTCTGCATGTGATATGGTTGTGGCAGTCATGTGATTATTGGTACTTATTCAGGGTTCAGATTGCAGACCACTCTGGAAGTTTATGGGCTACATTTTTTGATGATGCATGAAAAGAATTGTTTGGCGCAACTAAGAAAGGAAACATTCAACCAGTCTCATGAAGATCCATTGCACATACGTCATCTCAAAAAGATGATAGCCTTTCATCAGTATTCATTCACATTACATGTTTGAATGGACACATTCAACAATCCACCTAAGTTGAAATCTAATGTTGTCAAAGCAGAAAAAGTTGATTATTCTTCGGAGAGTAAATTTATCATAGGATTAGTTACTAAGATTTGAGTACATTTCCTATAGTATGTATTTCTCATTTTTGTAATGAACTAAGTTGAATATGTTGGCATTGAAGACTATTTTGATATTGTTATGCTCTTAATCAAGTTCTTTTAATGTGATTGAAATCTAGAATGTTATGTATGTTTTGAATTATATAATGATTGATTGTTTTACGTGGCACTTTTTATACTTATCATTAGTATCGATTTGAATATATAATGTAGAAAATATATAATATTCACTTGTCGACTTTCCTACTTCTTTAAATGCCTTGAATCTTGTAAATTTGTGTGGTAAATTTTATATTCGTGTCTTCATTTGAAGTATGATTTTCCTTTCTATATAGGTTCACTACATTGTTTAATTTGGGGTTGATTGTTGCTTTGATGTGGTTATTACTATTGTAGATGTCAGACCCAGATGTTGTTATACCTGTAATTGTTACATCAACACAAGAAACTATTGTGTACCCACCTTAACAACAGTGTGAGCATCCTACGACATAGGAAACTATTGTGTACCCTCCTCAACAACAAATAAATGTTGCTCGTCAAGCACGTTATGCAGAGAATCGTGAAGAAATAAATAGAAGGAGAAGAGAAAGATATCAAGAAAAAGAGAAGATATAAATAGAAAGAAAAGAGAAAGGTATCATGCATGAAGAGAACTATATGCATCTAGGGCTCAATTGTTAGATAATAATTCCTTACCGATACAACTTGAAGTACAAGAAACAGATTTTGTGATGGCACCTGACTTGTGCCCACTAGATAAAAAAATTAATATTGGTTTTGTTCAGTCCTCGACTATCCATCATAATGTTGGCATTAATAATATAGAATGCACAACTAAAAGAGGAAAAGGGAATTCAAAATGCCAACAAGTATACAATCCTCCATACGGTCATGAAAATGATGTTGGTTCTTCAAGTGCACAAAATATCAATTCCCTTCTATCACAAATCCATCAAACAAATGCTTATTTTTCTAATGATTGTCTTGAAAATCCTACATTTACCATAAGAAATTTTGAGATACAAAATTCCACTATGAATCATAACACATGTGATTTACCAAATGATGTGGAATCTCGAGTTAAATTATCTACAAACATTATGTCAATTCAAAATTCATTTTTCTAGAGATTGGATGAACTAGAAAATATGCATGTGTGTACTATTTGTAAAGAGGCATACCCTAGAATCAAAGTCAAACTGACAAATACAAGACCTATTTGTACAAGATGTTACTCAAAACGTAACGGTCATCGCTTTTCATCATGGAATAACATGGACCTTGGTGTACAACCATATGTTCTGCGAGTTCTGACACAAGTTGAAGAGATGCTTATAGCTCGTGTTAATCCAATAATGCAAGTCACCCATGCACGAGGTGGCCAATACAAGTACATGGGATATACTATAAGTTTTCCGCAAGACATAACTTCAATTGCTACATACCTTCCTCAACATGTTCGGGACCTTGATATTTTGATCGTTAGAAGACATGGAACTCAGTCAAAACACTATGATTGTTTGGTAAAAAAATCTCGTGTATTGGATGCTCTCCAGTATAAAATCTCCAATGATAAATACTACAAGGATGTTGAATTATGTAATGTTGTAATTTCAGAACTTCTGAAGAAGAAACAAACATATCTCAAAGCCTCCAATTTGTTGAGTCAAACATTGAAGACAATAATACTGTGGATCAAATTCTTGAAGACTCTACAATAACAAATATTGAAGAAAATCAAGATCAACCATCGTCTTTTGCGGTTAGAATGGGAAATGCACGTCGTGAAATGGAAGAAGTAAGGAACATTATTGATAATGAAGGTCCAGGGGTGATTGATAGAATTGATTGGCCCAAGATTGGGTTATCTCCAGTTAATGAATATAACACTGAAGGTTTGTTTGACATGGCTTTCCTACATTGTTTCCAAAGGGGAAGCAGAATGGTTACAACCTCGAATAAAAAAGTTGTGTATCCATGAATATGCTCTACATTTGATGAAATACCATGACAATAGATTTGGTAGCCATCCAAGATTCAGGTATTTCTTGTTGAACCTTATGTTGAGGCACCAAATGCAAACCACAACCTCATTGTTTGTGAAGAAAAATGTGGCTGACAATATACCTACTACTATTGAAGATCTACGCCTCCATCTTCGAGAGATGCCAGATGACAAGCTTCCAGATCAAGTAATGCGATATGCATCAAATATTAGAGGGACTAGGGCATATTGGAGAACATGTAAGAATGAATTGGTGGACATGATTACATAGCTAGGTTGCCCAACATTCTTCATTACATTAAGCGCTGCTGATACCAAATGGCTAGACCTGCATCGAGTCATGCCTAGCTCGCCCCCAACTAATGGTGCAAATTATTACCAATGGAGGAATACAAATATTATTACAAATCCACATATTGTTGCTATGTATATGCACCACTGCTTCAATATTTTCATTGATGAGGTCCTCATCAACCACTTTGGTACAAGAGACATTTGGTCAAGGTATGTTCTTTCTTTTCTTCATTCGTGTAAAATATAAAACGTTTTGTAAATTTAATTAGAATATATTTAATGCAAAATTCATATATATTCATCATCTTGGACACTTATATGTGATTACTATCTCTATCCATTTTCTCTAGGAATGAATGGCAGTATCAATCATCAGTTCATAGACATATGGTCGTTTGGTTTAAAGATGCTCCGGATGTTGAAAATATGGATTGGAGTGATCCCTCCTAGGTTGCAAAGGCAAAAGAATATTATGATAATTTTATTAATGCATGGAATCCAAGAGAAGAGCATCAAAGGAATAACCAATTTTCTAGATCTATTAATGATGACCCTTGTTTGATGGACACATCACAAATATTGCAGTATAATATAAGACATGATTATGAAGAAATTGTTAATCATGTTGAGCGACATACGAAATGCACCTTGGACACATGTTTTGCGAAAGAAAGGCTCCATAAATGTTTGTCGATATAAAGCTCCATGGGAGTTGCAGACATAGTCAAAATTGTTTATAGATGAGGAAGGTCAAAAAAATATCTTCCAACACGTAATGATGATAGAATCAATGTTCATAATCCTGATATGCTTTCTTTGTGGAGGGAAAACATAGATTGTCAACCTATCCTTTCCCACCGAGCGTTTTGAATTACATTGCAAAGTATGTTGCAAAAGCAAAAAACTTCTGAGAGCTATCATGATATGCTGACACGCATTACTACTAGCGGCCATTCACAAGACCCAACATTGTGTGCATACCAAAAATTTCTTACTGGACACAATAGCAGAGCGTGATATTGGTGCACAAGAAACATGTCATATGTTATTAAAACTACCACTTGTGGAATGTAGTAGACAATTTATTACTCTTAGTGTTGGTCGAAAAGTATATAGACGTGTCCAACTAAACTTTGAGGATGATTCATCTGATTCAAAATTTTTACATGCTTACATACATCGTCCTTCACAATTAGAAAATATGGCAATGTTGGATGTTGCCAAGTCATGGTCATATTCTCCAAACCGTAAAAAGATCAATGGAAAATTCGACAACTACAAGCTATAGTCCGCGTATGGCCAAGATTTTATTCCATCCCTGATAAAAAATCAGATGAATATGTGGAATTTTGTTGGAGTGAGAGTTTACTATATAAACCCTTTTGAGACATTTCAGTTGATATAGGTAGCACAAATGAAGAAATAATTCACTCTTGGGAATGTATAAGGGGTACATACCAACCATGGCATATTAATCGCATGCAAACATCACCAATACATAGTGATGTAGTTGAGGATGAGCTTCACAACAACCTAGACGTGAGTACTTCAGAGATGCACGAGTGGCAAGTAATGTCTGGATTGGTTCCTCATAATGCCATGCAATTTTTAGATATTGAATTGCTTGGTCGTCATGATTTTGACATAGACCATGATTGGAGTCAAAATTATTTACCATCACCATTACATGATTCATGTGTGCATTTTCTAAATGGCATCCATTTCTCAATGCCAATAAATAGTACCACTGTAGAATCAATTTCCCATGTGGGAAGTTTATCTAAAGACCAACATATTGCATATTCTATGGTGGTGGGACATTGTGACCATGTAGGGAATCAAGAGCCACTAAAAATGATTATTCAAGGAACAACTGGAACTGGTAAATCATATCTAATCAAGTGTATCAGAACACATTGGAATCTCGCTCAATAGATGGAAAAATCCCTTTATTGCTCCTTGCTCCTACGGGAGTTGTTGCTTTCAATATACAAGGTAGAATAGTACATACTGGCCTTAGACTCCCAATTAAAAATGTTCATGCTTTGAAAGGACAAACTTTGGCAGTGTTTCAAGAAGAAATGAAGCACATACGCTACATTCTCATTGATGAGATGAGTTTTATAGGGCCCAAAATGTTTTAAAATATCAATGATCGACTCCAGCAAGCATTTCCTACACATGCAACTGAACCATTTGGTGGTAGATCAATGATTCTTGTTGGTGATCTTGCTCAACTACCACCGTAAAGGATGTCCCTATATATGTCGGTAAGATTGCACCGTGTTTTTATCCTCCGTGGATTTTGAATTTGTATGGAATTTTCTTTCATTTACAATAATCCTGCTTTCTTTACATTTAACTCTGCTTACATGATTCAATTTACACCAATTACAGGAAACACAATTGGGAGAAGACTTTGGGAAACTTTCAACATTGTTATTACCTTGGATGTAATATTTCGACAACAAGGAAATGATCCACAACAAATCATCTTCCGAACGATGTTGAAAAACATTAGAAATGTTGAACCTTATTTTCATGATTGGGAAACACTCATGAAGCAGATAAATGCATGCTTAATCCGGAAGTAAGGGCATCCTTTGATTCAACAATCCATTTATATGCAACAAACAAATTTGTTCAACTCCATAACAAACAAATGCTTAAGTCTTTATCCAGGCCCATAGCAAGAAGTGTTGCTAAATATACAAGGCATTTAGGATTAGAAGATCGATGATGACCAATTGGATAATGAAGTTCTTTTATGTATAGGTCAATGTGTTATGTTACTATGTAATTTGTGCATTGAGGCTAGATTAGTGAATGGTTCTCTTGGTACTATAGAAAACATTATCTATACCACTGGCTCTAAACCACCCTCCTTGCCCATGTTTGTAATAGTATATTTTGAAAACTATATTGGTCCTGCATGGGACCCAATAAATCCTAAATTGGTTCCTGTATTGCCCGTAATAAGAGGAAATCGTAAACAGATTCCACTAAAAATGGCTTGGGCACTTACTATACATAAGTCTCAAGGATTAACTTTGCCTAAAGCAACAATAGATATTGGAGATGTGGAGAAACCAGGATTGACTTTCACAACATTATCCCGAGTTAAGTCTATTGAACATTTGAGAATAACTCCACCTTTCTCTTTTGAGCGCTACTCTGAAATCAAAACAACAAAGTATGTAAAACAAAGACTGCTAGAAGAAAACGCCTCGCATGCTATCTTCAATTGCTAATAACGGGTATATCTTTGCAAATTATAACTAAGTTACGTTTCTCCATTCTTTTCAACTAAATTGTTTATCATTCAATTGCATTACATGGATTCTTGTCAAACTAATTACGGAATACATTTTCCACCAGTGTACGACACCAAGAATAAATGGAACCAAGATTGGGGCCTTCTTTTGAAGTTCAAATAAAGGTTATCAACATGTACTTAAATCTTATGTTTCTACACTTCCATTATTTGTGCCTCCAAACTATGATGCTAATAATGATGTTAATTATTGCAGGATTTTTCAATCGCACTAGACCTTGATCACCTTCAATTATTGCGCAAATCTTGGACGTCTACCAACTCTTGCACGATTTGCACCGTTGTTCCATATACCACACATTTTTACCTATATTGTTCTTGTTGATCTATCTCGGTGCCAAGCCCATTTATTTTGGTTGTACCATGGTGGCCCATCCCTCTCAAAAAACCTTTATGCTTGAATAAAAATGAATTTCTCATGGATTGTTGTTTCTTGTAATTTTACATCCTACTTCCATAAACTTTGCATTTTCTTACTAATATACTACTTTCAAATACTCGTATATGCCTATCGGCCTCTCACAAGCACCTATGGATGCTTTTGTTAGTAAGATATTGAGACAACTCTATTATTTTTTATTTTATTTACATTCAAAAGTTTCCACTTTCATTTACATTATATTTGTCATAAATCTCACCAATTTATAATATATCAACTTTCTTAATTATTATATTTATATATAATATATATAATCGCCAAATTTTGAATGTACATGTCATCTCTACGTTTAATTTGTATACATGACGATCATATTTCAAAAATCGCTATATTTTAACATCATAAAATCGTTGTTTCGGTTTCAGATCATGTGTAGCATACTTATGTGATTTACATTATTGTTGGTTATTGTGCAGAACTATAAGGCATTCCACGTGCAATTTGCATCATGGCCACAACTTTCACATATGGGGGAAAATCTATTTTTATTTTGTCTACGAAGGTTCCTTCAATCCACTTGCTTTTCTTTTATTTGTCGTCATCAAATAAGATCGATACTTGGGGCCTCCTTGGGATGCAGACAACGCCTTCCATCTTCCTGTTCTACCAATTTCCATAAGAAACCAAAATAACTACCACTTAAAATTGCTTGGGCATTTTCAATCCACAAATCCCAAGGGCTTACTCTGTAGCGAGCCACTACTGACATTGGAGGAACGGAAAGACAAGGCCTAACCTTCATGGGTATATCAAGAGTTTCCTCTTTGTCAGTCGTTCGTATTTCTCCTCCATTTTCATTTAGTCGTTACTCTTAAATGTCCTCTGCACCTCTACTGCAGTCACACTTACTAGAGGAATCCCACCTTCGTTCCCTTCCTTCATCTCCTATTGCAGTAACACTTACTAGAGGAATCCCACCTTCGTTCCCTTCCTTCATCTCTCCCATCTTGAACCGCATTGCCGGTTCCCTCTCCCTCTTGTTGCTCATCTTCTCATCTCTTATTGTGTTATTCCACACTCGTTTCAACTTGTTCCTCTTATTGTCTACCCACATGCATTTCTCATACTCATTTTTTATATATTGCAGTTTCCTTCTCCTCACTTCCTTCTCCAACTTCGGCGTTATCATCGCACACCTCACGTGCGATTGCTAGTTACGCCGAAAGGCGTTCCTTCAGCTGGGTTCGAGCTGAGGGCTCTCTGACGCATGTCAGAGAGGAGACGGCCGAGATGAGGTCGGTCAGGACGACGTCGATCACGGATGCGATCTGGCCCTCCATGCGCTGTACACCTCCATGCCTGGACAGAGACCATAAATTGTTTTAGGCGAAGGCACTGTTAGTCGTTAAATTTCGCTGCGCGCCAGTAAGGGTTCGGTGTATTTTTTGTACACCTCCATGCCTGCCCAGAGATCGTAAACCCTGATACGCAAAAGAACTGTTACTTGATAAATATCTGCTGCACGGTTTTTTGCGGTGTACGCTGAAGCATGGCTGCGTCGAAGGGGAGGTATGCGGAGGAGGTACGCCGCTGTTATCCCAAAAACGAGACTAGGTTTAAATATTTATGTGAAGGGTAGCTATTGTTGCTCTTTTCTGTGGGTAGGTTTGGAATTCTGGTTGCCTTCGTGAATGAATAAAACCCTTCGCGTATGGCAGCTAACACAGTTGTTTCTTTTCCTGTCGTGGGCTTTGGTAGGTTTGGGGTTTGCGTGCTTCAGAGGCCTGCATCTACATTCGTCTAAAATAATTCATGGTTGGACTGTTCTTCGACAGTAACCCAGGTGATGCTCTCGATAAGCTGTGGTTTTTTAGTGTGACGGAGCCAGAATTGCTTGCAGAAGGGGGTAACTTGGAAATCCGTATCAAACCAGATCCTGAAAATCTTTTGCGTGGGTAGGTTTGGAATTGGAATTGCTTGCAGAAGGGAGTACTTGTCCAGTTTTTCTATCATGCTACTGAGGCATTATGTGGTTGACATTAATCTTAGAACTCTAGATTTAATAAAAATTAGTACTGTGTTTTATGGAGATATATTTATTTATTGATATTCACTTATATGTTTTGGGGTTTTAATGGCAGTAAACAGGAGCGACTGGAGTTTTTATATGATTCTGGACTGGCCGTGGGAAAAAGCAGCTCTGATAGCTTTGCATTGGGTGAGCCCCTGAGCGCGTAAGACCGAGGGCATAAATGAGTGAATAAGGCGAGTTTCTGATTTTTTTGTAGGTTTTTAGTGTCAGTTGTTTTGGGTTTGATTATGAGGTTTGTTTTATTTTGAGTATTTGTTTTCCCCCTGATTTTTTAATGATCTTTTTTGGCCGAAAAAACTTTTTTGAGGTTTCCGGCCACCTGTAACATTTTGAAGGTTTTAAACATGCCTCGTGTGTATGTACCACATAATGTTTATACTACAACCTTGCTAGAGTTATGGGTCAAGCTATTTCAGTTGTGCATTATCAGTTTGTGTTCTAAGTTGCTTTTATGGCATCCCAGAGCCTTCACCACAATCCATGCTGCTGTCCATTTTCTGGAAATAAGTCTATCTAATCATGTTCCAATCCTCATCTGGGATGTCCACGTCAACAGTGCCTTCCCTAGGAACCTGCTATTCAGGAGCTGGATTTATTCTCGGAAAGTTCGTTGTGCCAACAAGATACTCGAGACAGATCTTGCTATATGCTTGATGGAAAATTTTCTTTTGTTTTTCTTTAGTAATCTTCAAGAGGAAATTCACCTGCACACTGTATTAGCGTATCCTTTGCACATATCTATCTCTTGTTGAACACTTGAAGCAAAGTTGACGAGATTGACTTCAGGAGGAGTGCAAATGAAGAGGACCTTTTGGGGCTTCTTCTATTAAGGTAAGCGGTGGCGAATTGCAGACTTTGTTTTTTCATCCCCTTGTCTTTGCTCAAATTTGTATCGGGCCATAGATATGTTTACTTTATGTTTACTTTTGCTATCTTGCCCAGAATTGCCTTTTTGTGTTCTTAAGGGCAAGCTTGTGGTGGTTTCATGGTTGAGCACCTCTGCAAGCTCTCGAAACAAAGTAGAGACATTTTCATACACCCTTTATTCCCCCCGAGGTGTGGTCCAAATTGTATAACTCCGGACCTTATACTTTTCTTACAATCACCTATTCTTCTTCTCTAGCTTACTTGCTCCTACTAGCCCTGCTCAGAGTCTTTTTTCTTCATAACTTTTGTTAGGAGGCTTCATTTCACAAAGTAGTCACCATTTGCCATACCTATTTGGCCTTTATTCTTGTGTGCGAGGTTTCCCGATATCTCATCATCATCATAATGATTCTTTCAAAAGATTGCAAGAAATTGCTTGGTCCAAAAAGGTACAAAAATGGATTTTATGAAAATAAGAAAAATATTGCCATCAATGCGTAGAGCTCGAGAAAATATATACTTTTAGAGAAGACGACACCTAAAACGGAGCCACAGAATGAAAGTTATGGCACATGCAAGTTTTTCTTTGCTACATCTTCCGGACCCTTTCAAAAATGGCAATTTTTTTCCATCCTTGCGATTTTTTCACCAAAAAAAAAAAAAAAGCCAAAAAGGGAAAAAAATATGCACATGTCGGGGGGTCTTCAAAACCCGACACAAAGGGAAGGCGGGTTTCGGAGGCGAAGAAACATCAGGTAGAAACATGTCGGAGGAGCGGATAAACCCGAATGCAAAGAGATGTGTCGGAGGGGTTAGAAAACCCAACAGGAAGGACATGTCGGAAGGGTCGCAAAACCCGACACAAACGCAAAGAAAGCACATGTCGGAGGGATCGCAAAACCCGACACAAAGGGATTCGGGTTTTGGGTTTCGGGAAACATGAGACATGAAACATGCAAATCGCAAGACATGTCCCGATGCTTGAGAGTTCCGCAAACCCGACACACTACAAAGGAAAATCTTGTTTTGGAGTCGGTAAAGCATGATGCGAAAACATGTCGCGGCATCCTCCAAACCCGACACAAAGGAAAACTTGGAAAATAGCGGCGGAAGCGGGTTTCGGGAAAACGCAAACATCAAACACATGCCGGGGCTTCTTTCAAACCCGATTCAAAATACGACCGCTATAATAACTTCCTTCAAGTGGTTTCTAAATACACCTCACATGATATGCATGAAATTTTAGACTTCAATTCAAAGGTTCAAATTCAAAGCTCGAGTTTAGAAACAAAACTCTTCTTGTCTTTTCTCACAAAGCTTAGCTTAGACTCATCATGGATTTCTTCTAATAACTTAACTTATTTTGAGTTGATTCTGTAGAATGTATTTATAGCATAGTTACAGGTTTGGAAATCCGATTAAATTCGGAAGGGCAAAAAAACCTAAAATTGAAGTTCTCGAAAAAATCCGAAAAAATACTAAAAAAACCGGTTCGAATATATATACATATATTATTATAAATTTATATTATTGTATACTTATATCATTATATATAGACAAATCATACAAAAAAGCATCCATCTACCATAATCATCATCATCATCATAATGATTCTTTCAAAAGATCGTAAGAAGTTGCTTGGTCCAAAAAGGTACAAAAATGGATTTTATGAAAATAAGAAAAATATTGCCATCAATGCGTAGAGCTCGAGAAAATATATACTTTTAGAGAAGACGACACCTAAAACGGAGCCACGTAAAGAAAGTTATGGCACATGCAAGTTTTCTTGCTACATCTTCCGGACCCTTTCCAAAAATGGCAAATTTTTTTCCATCCTTGCGATTTTTCACCAAAAAAAAAAAAATGCCAAAAAGGAAAAAAAAATATGCACATGTGTTGGGGTCTTCAAAACCCGACACAAAGGGAAGGCGGGTTTCGGAGGCGAAGAAACATCGGCGAAACATGTCGGAGGAGCGGATAAACCCGAATGCAAAGAGATGTGTCGGAGGGGTTAGAAAACCCAACAGAAGGACATGTCGGAAGGGTCGCAAAACCCGACACAAACGCAAAGAAAGCACATGTCGGAGGGATCGCAAAACCCGACACAAAGGGATTCGGGTTTTGGGTTTCGGGAAACACGAGACATGAAACATGCAAATCGCAAGACATGTCCCGATGCTTGAGAGTTCCATGCAAACCCGACACACTACAAAGGAAAATCTTGTTTTGGAGTCGGTAAAGCATGATGCGAAAACATGTCGCGGCATCCTCCAAACCCGACACAAAGGAAAACTTGGAAAATAGCGGCGGAAGCGGGTTTCGGGAAAACGCAAACATCAAACACATGCCGGGCTTCTTTCAAACCCGATTCAAAATACAAATCCGCTATAATAACTTCCTTGATGGTTTCTAAATACACCTCACATGATATGCATGAAATTTTAGACTTCAATTCAAAGGTTCAAATTCAAAGCTCGAGTTTAGAAACAAAACTCTTCTGTGTTTTTCTCACAGCTTAGCTTAGGACTTGTCATGGATTTCTTCTAACTGTTAACTTATTTTGAGTTGATTCCGTAGAATGTATTTATAGCATAGTTACAGTTTGGAAATCCGATTAAATTGGAAGGGCAAAAAAACCTAAAATTCAAGTTCTCGAAAAAATCCGAAAAAATACGGAAAAAACCGGTTCGGAATATATATACATATATTATTATAAATTTATATTATTGTATACTTATATCATTATATATAGACAAATCATACAAAAAAGCATCCATCTACCATAATCATCATCATCATCATAATGATTCTTTCAAAAGATGTAAGAAGTTGCTTGGTCCAAAAAGGTACAAAAATGGATTTTATGAAAATAAGAAAAATATTGCCATCAATGCGTAGAGCTCGAGAAAATATATACTTTTAGAGAAGACGACACCTAAAACGGAGCCACAGAAAGAAAGTTATGGCACATGCAAGTTTTTGCTGCTACATCTTCCCGGACCCTTTCCAAAAATGGCAAATTTTTTTCCATCCTTGCGATTTTTTCACCAAAAAAAAAAATGCCAAAAAAGGGAAAAAAAAATATGCACATGTCGGGGGGTCTTCAAAACCCGACACAAAGGGAAGGCGGGTTTCGGAGGCGAAGAAACATCAGGCAGAAACATGTCGGAGGAGCGGATAAACCCGAATGCAAAGAGATGTGTCGGAGGGGTTAGAAAACCCAACAGGAAGGACATGTCGGAAGGGTCGCAAAACCCGACACAAACGCAAAGAAAGCACATGTCGGAGGGATCGCAAAACCCGACACAAAGGGATTCGGGTTTTGGGTTTCGGGAAACACGAGACATGAAACATGCAAATCGCAAGACATGTCCCGATGCTTGAGAGTTCCGCAAACCCGACACACTACAAAGGAAAATCTTGTTTTGGAGTCGGTAAAGCATGATGCGAAAACATGTCGCGGCATCCTCCAAACCCGACACAAAGGAAAACTTGGAAAATAGCGGCGGAAGCGGGTTTCGGGAAAACGCAAACATCAAACACATGCGGGGCTTCTTTCAAACCCGATTCAAAAATACGATCCGCTATAATAACTTCCTTGATGGTTTCTAAATACACCTCACATGATATGCATGAAATTTTAGACTTCAATTCAAAGGTTCAAATTCAAAGCTCGAGTTTAGAAACAAAACTCTTCTTGTCTTTTCTCACAAAGCTTAGCTTAGATCACATGGATTTCTTCTAATCTGTTAACTTATTTTGAGTTGATTCCGTAGAATGTATTTATAGCATAGTTACAGTTTGGAAATCCGATTAAATTCGGAAGGGCAAAAAAACCTAAAATTCAAGTTCTCGAAAAAATCCGAAAAAATACGGAAAAAACCGGTTCGGAATATATATACATATATTATTATAAATTTATATTATTGTATACTTATATCATTATATATAGACAAATCATACAAAAAAGCATCCATCTACCATAATCATCATCATCATCATAATGATTCTTTCAAAAGATCGTAAGAAGTTGCTTGGTCCAAAAGGTACAAAAATGGATTTTATGAAAATAAGAAAAATATTGCCATCAATGCGTAGAGCTCGAGAAAATATATACTTTTAGAGAAGACGACACCTAAAACGGAGCCACGTAAAGAAAGTTATGGCACATGCAAGTTTTTTTCTTGCTACATCTTCCGGACCCTTTCCAAAATGGCAAATTTTTTTCCATCCTTGCGATTTTTTCACCAAAAAAAAATGCCAAAAAAGCCAAAAAAAAAAAATATGCACATGTCGGGGGTCTTCAAAACCCGACACAAAGGGAAGGCGGGTTTCGGAGGCGAAGAAACATCAGCGAAACATGTCGGAGGAGCGGATAAACCCGAATGCAAAGAGATGTGTCGGAGGGGTTAGAAAACCCAACAGAAGGACATGTCGGAAGGGTCGCAAAACCCGACACAAACGCAAAGAAAGCACATGTCGGAGGGATCGCAAAACCCGACACAAAGGGATTCGGGTTTTGGGTTTCGGGAAACACGAGACATGAAACATGCAAATCGCAAGCATGTCCCGATGCTTGAGAGTTCCGCAAACCCGACACACTACAAAGGAAAATCTTGTTTTGGAGTCGGTAAAGCATGATGCGAAAACATGTCGCGGCATCCTCCAAACCCGACACAAAGGAAAACTTGGAAAATAGCGGCGAAGCGGGTTTCGGGAAAACGCAAACATCAAACACATGCCGGGGCTTCTTTCAACCCGATTCAAAATACAAATCCGCTATAATAACTTCCTTCAAAGTGGTTTCTAAATACACCTCACATGATATGCATGAAATTTTAGACTTCAATTCAAAGGTTCAAATTCAAAGCTCGAGTTTAGAAACAAAACTCTTCTTGTCTTTTCTCACAAAGCTTAGCTTAGATCACATGGATTTCTTCTAATGTTAACTTATTTTGAGTTGATTCTCGTAGAATGTATTTATAGCATAGTTACAGTTTGGAAATCCGATTAAATTCTAAGGGCAAAAAAACCTAAAATTCAAGTTCTCGAAAAAATCCGAAAAAATACGGAAAAAACCGGTTCGGAATATATATACATATATTATTATAAATTTATATTATTGTATACTTATATCATTATATATAGACAAATCATACAAAAAGCATCCATCTACCATAATCATCATCATCATCATAATGATTCTTTCAAAAGATTGCAAGAAGTTGCTTGGTCCAAAAGGTACAAAATGGATTTTATGAAAATAAGAAAAATATTGCCATCAATGCGTAGAGCTCGAGAAAATATATACTTTTAGAGAAGACGACACCTAAAACGGAGCCACAGTAAAGAAAGTTATGGCACATGCAAGTTTTTCGCTACATCTTCCGGACCCTTTCAAAAATGGCAAATTTTTTTCCATCCTTGCGATTTTTTCACCAAAAAAAAAAAAATGCCAAAAAGGGAAAAAAATATGCACATGTCTGGGGGTCTTCAAAACCCGACACAAAGGGAAGGCGGGTTTGAGGCGAAGAAACATCAGCGAAACATGCCTGAGGAGCGGATAAACCCGAATGCAAAGAGATGTGTCGGAGGGGTTAGAAAACCCAACAGAAGGACATGTCGGAAGGGTCGCAAAACCCGACACAAACGCAAAGAAAGCACATGTCGGAGGGATCGCAAAACCCGACACAAAGGGATTCGGGTTTGGGTTTCGGAAACACGAGACATGAAACATGCAAATCGCAAGACATGTCCCGATGCTTGAGAGTTCCGCAAACCCGACACACTACAAAGGAAAATCTTGTTTTGGAGTCGGTAAAGCATGATGCGAAAACATGTCGCGGCATCCTCCAAACCCGACACAAAGGAAAACTTGGAAAATAGCGGCGGAAGCGGGTTTCGGGAAAACGCAAACATCAAACACATGCGGGGCTTCTTTCAAACCCGATTCAAAATACATCCGCTATAATAACTTCCTTGATGGTTTCTAAATACACCTCACATGATATGCATGAAATTTTAGACTTCAATTCAAAGGTTCAAATTCAAAGCTCGAGTTTAGAAACAAAACTCTTCTTGTCTTTTCTCACAAAGCTTAGCTTAGACTCACATGGATTTCTTCTAATCGTTAACTTATTTTGAGTTGATTCCGTAGAATGTATTTATAGCATAGTTACTGTGTTTGGAAATCCGATTAAATTCGGAAGGGCAAAAAAACCTAAAATCGAAGTTCTCGAAAAAATCCGAAAAAATACGGAAAAAACCGGTTCGGAATATATATACATATATTATTATAAATTTATATTATTGTATACTTATATCATTATATATAGACAAATCATACAAAAAGCATCCATCTACCATAATCATCATCATCATCATAATGATTCTTTCAAAAGATTGCAAGAAGTTGCTTGGTCCAAAAGGTACAAAAATGGATTTTATGAAAATAAGAAAAATATTGCCATCAATGCGTAGAGCTCGAGAAAATATATACTTTTAGAGAAGACGACACCTAAAACGGAGCCACGTAAAGAAAGTTATGGCACATGCAAGTTTTTTTGCTACATCTTCCCTGACCCTTTCCAAAATGGCAAATTTTTTTCCATCCTTGCGATTTTTTCACCAAAAAAAAAAATGCCAAAAAGGGAAAAAAATATGCACATGTTCGGGGTCTTCAAAACCCGACACAAAGGGAAGGCGGGTTTCTGAGGCGAAGAAACATCAGCGTAAAATGTCGGAGGAGCGGATAAACCCGAATGCAAAGAGATGTGTCTGAGGGGTTAGAAAACCCAACAGAAGGACATGTCGGAAGGGTCGCAAAACCCGACACAAACGCAAAGAAAGCACATGTCGGAGGGATCGCAAAACCCGACACAAAGGGATTCGGTTTTGGGTTTCGGGAAACACGAGACATGAAACATGCAAATCGCAAGACATGTCCCGATGCTTGAGAGTTCCGCAAACCCGACACACTACAAAGGAAAATCTTGTTTTGGAGTCGGTAAAGCATGATGCGAAAACATGTCGCGGCATCCTCCAAACCCGACACAAAGGAAAACTTGGAAAATAGCGGCGGAAGCGGGTTTCGGGAAAACGCAAACATCAAACACATGCCGGGCTTCTTTCAAACCCGATTCAAAATACAAATCCGCTATAATAACTTCCTTCAAAGTGGTTTCTAAATACACCTCACATGATATGCATGAAATTTTAGACTTCAATTCAAAGGTTCAAATTCAAAGCTCGAGTTTAGAAACAAAACTCTTCTTGTCTTTTCTCACAAAGCTTAGCTTAGATCACATGGATTTCTTCTAACTGTTAACTTATTTTGAGTTGATTCTGTAGAATGTATTTATAGAAAGCATAGTTACAGTTTGGAAATCCGATTAAATTCGGAAGGGCAAAAAAACCTAAAATTCAAGTTCTCGAAAAAATCCGAAAAAATACGGAAAAAAACTGTTCGGAATATATATACATATATTATTATAAATTTATATTATCAGTATACTTATATCATTATATATAGACAAATCATACAAAAAAGCATCCATCTACCATAATCATCATCATCATCATAATGATTCTTTCAAAAGATCGCAAGAAGTTGCTTGGTCCAAAAAGGTACAAAAATGGATTTTATGAAAATAAGAAAATATTGCCATCAATGCGTAGAGCTCGAGAAAATATATACTTTTAGAGAAGACGACACCTAAAACGGAGCCACGTAAAGAAAGTTATGGCACATGCAAGTTTTTCTTGCTACATCTTCCCGGACCCTTTCCAAAATGGCAAATTTTTTTCCATCCTGCGATTTTTTCACCAAAAAAAAAAATGCCAAAAAGGGAAAAAAATATGCACATGTTTGGGGTCTTCAAAACCCGACACAAAGGGAAGGCGGGTTTGAGGCGAAGAAACATCAGCAGAAACATGTCGGAGGAGCGGATAAACCCGACAAAAAGAGATGTGTCTGAGGGGTTAGAAAACCCAACAGAAGGACATGTCGGAAGGGTCGCAAAACCCGACACAAACGCAAAGAAAGCACATGTCGGAGGGATCGCAAAACCCGACACAAAGGGATTCGGGTTTGGGTTTCGGGAAACACGAGACATGAAACATGCAAATCGCAAGCATGTCCCGATGCTTGAGAGTTCCGCAAACCCGACACACTACAAAGGAAAATCTTGTTTTGGAGTCGGTAAAGCATGATGCGAAAACATGTCGCGGCATCCTCCAAACCCGACACAAAGGAAAACTTGGAAAATAGCGGCGGAAGCGGGTTTCGGGAAAACGCAAACATCAAACACATGCGGGGCTTCTTTCAAACCCGATTCAAAATACAAATCCGCTATAATAACTTCCTTCAAAGTGGTTTCTAAATACACCTCACATGATATGCATGAAATTTTAGACTTCAATTCAAAGGTTCAAATTCAAAGCTCGAGTTTAGAAACAAAACTCTTCTTGTCTTTTCTCACAAAGCTTAGCTTAGACTCATCATGGATTTCTTCTAATCTGTTAACTTATTTTGAGTTGATTCTCGTAGAATGTATTTATATAGCATAGTTACTGTGTTTGGAAATCCGATTAAATTCGGAAGGGCAAAAAAACCTAAAATTCAAGTTCTCGAAAAAATCCGAAAAAATACGGAAAAAACCGGTTCGAATATATATACATATATTATTATAAATTTATATTATTGTATACTTATATCATTATATATAGACAAATCATACAAAAAGCATCCATCTACCATAATCATCATCATCATCATAATGATTCTTTCAAAAGATCGCAAGAAGTTGCTTGGTCCAAAAAGGTACAAAAATGGATTTTATGAAAATAAGAAAAATATTGCCATCAATGCGTAGAGCTCGAGAAAATATATACTTTTAGAGAAGACGACACCTAAAACGGAGCCACGTAAAGAAAGTTATGGCACATGCAAGTTTTCATTGCTACATCTTCCTGACCCTTTCCAAAATGGCAAATTTTTTTCCATCCTTGCGATTTTTTCACCAAAAAAAAAAATGCCAAAAAGGGAAAAAAATATGCACATGTTGGGGTCTTCAAAACCCGACACAAAGGGAAGGCGGGTTTTGAGGCGAAGAAACATCAAAGCGAAACATGTCTGAGGAGCGGATAAACCCGACAAAGCAAAGAGATGTGTCGGAGGGGTTAGAAAACCCAACAGAAGGACATGTCGGAAGGGTCGCAAAACCCGACACAAACGCAAAGAAAGCACATGTCGGAGGGATCGCAAAACCCGACACAAAGGGATTCGGGTTTTGGGTTTCGGAAACACGAGACATGAAACATGCAAATCGCAAGGCATGTCCCGATGCTTGAGAGTTCCGCAAACCCGACACACTACAAAGGAAAATCTTGTTTTGGAGTCGGTAAAGCATGATGCGAAAACATGTCGCGGCATCCTCCAAACCCGACACAAAGGAAAACTTGGAAAATAGCGGCGAAGCGGGTTTCGGGAAAACGCAAACATCAAACACATGCCGGGGCTTCTTTCAAACCCGATTCAAAATACAAATCCGCTATAATAACTTCCTTCAAATGGTTTCTAAATACACCTCACATGATATGCATGAAATTTTAGACTTCAATTCAAAGGTTCAAATTCAAAGCTCGAGTTTAGAAACAAAACTCTTCTTGTCTTTTCTCACAAAGCTTAGCTTAGACTCCATGGATTTCTTCTAATCGTTAACTTATTTTGAGTTGATTCCCGTAGAATGTATTTATAGCATAGTTACTGTAAAGTTTGGAAATCCGATTAAATTCTAAGGGCAAAAAAACCTAAAATTCAAGTTCTCGAAAAAATCCGAAAAAATACGGAAAAAACTGTTCGGAATATATATACATATATTATTATAAATTTATATTATTGTATACTTATATCATTATATATAGACAAATCATACAAAAAGCATCCATCTACCATAATCATCATCATCATCATAATGATTCTTTCAAAAGATCGCAAGAAGTTGCTTGGTCCAAAAGGTACAAAATGGATTTTATGAAAATAAGAAAAATATTGCCATCAATGCGTAGAGCTCGAGAAAATATATACTTTTAGAGAAGACGACACCTAAAACGGAGCCACGTAAAGAAAGTTATGGCACATGCAAGTTTTTTGCTTACATCTTCCGGACCCTTTCCAAAATGGCAAATTTTTTTCCATCCTTGCGATTTTTTCACCAAAAAAAAATGCCAAAAAGGGAAAAAAATATGCACATGTCGGGGTCTTCAAAACCCGACACAAAGGGAAGGCGGGTTTCGGAGGCGAAGAAACATCAAAGCGAAACATGTCTGAGGAGCGGATAAACCCGAATGCAAAGAGATGTGTCTGAGGGGTTAGAAAACCCAACAGAAGGACATGTCGGAAGGGTCGCAAAACCCGACACAAACGCAAAGAAAGCACATGTCGGAGGGATCGCAAAACCCGACACAAAGGGATTCGGGTTTTGGGTTTCGGGAAACACGAGACATGAAACATGCAAATCGCAAGACATGTCCCGATGCTTGAGAGTTCCGCAAACCCGACACACTACAAAGGAAAATCTTGTTTTGGAGTCGGTAAAGCATGATGCGAAAACATGTCGCGGCATCCTCCAAACCCGACACAAAGGAAAACTTGGAAAATAGCGGCGGAAGCGGGTTTCGGGAAAACGCAAACATCAAACACATGCCGGGGCTTCTTTCAAACCCGATTCAAAATACAAATTCGCTATAATAACTTCCTTCAAATGGTTTCTAAATACACCTCACATGATATGCATGAAATTTTAGACTTCAATTCAAAGGTTCAAATTCAAAGCTCGAGTTTAGAAACAAAACTCTTCTTGTCTTTTCTCACAAAGCTTAGCTTAGACTCACATGGATTTCTTCTAATCGTTAACTTATTTTGAGTTGATTCTCGTAGAATGTATTTATAGCATAGTTACAGTTTGGAAATCCGATTAAATTCGGAAGGGCAAAAAAACCTAAAATTGAAGTTCTCGAAAAAATCCGAAAAAATACGGAAAAAACGGTTCGGAATATATATACATATATTATTATAAATTTATATTATTGTATACTTATATCATTATATATAGACAAATCATACAAAAAAGCATCCATCTACCATAATCATCATCATCATCATAATGATTCTTTCAAAAGATCGTAAGAAGTTGCTTGGTCCAAAAAGGTACAAAAATGGATTTTATGAAAATAAGAAAAATATTGCCATCAATGCGTAGAGCTCGAGAAAATATATACTTTTAGAGAAGACGACACCTAAAACGGAGCCACGTAAAGAAAGTTATGGCACATGCAAGTTTTTCTTTGCTACATCTTCCGGACCCTTTCCAAAAATGGCAAATTTTTTTCCATCCTTGCGATTTTTTCACCAAAAAAAAATGCCAAAAAGGGAAAAAAATATGCACATGTTTGGGGTCTTCAAAACCCGACACAAAGGGAAGGCGGTTTCGGAGGCGAAGAAACATCAGTGCAGAAACATGTCTGAGGAGCGGATAAACCCGACAAAGAAAGAGATGTGTCGGAGGGGTTAGAAAACCCAACAGAAGGACATGTCGGAAGGGTCGCAAAACCCGACACAAACGCAAAGAAAGCACATGTCGGAGGGATCGCAAAACCCGACACAAAGGGATTCGGGTTTCGGGTTTCGGGAAACACGAGACATGAAACATGCAAATCGCAAGGCATGTCCCGATGCTTGAGAGTTCCGCAAACCCGACACACTACAAAGGAAAATCTTGTTTTGGAGTCGGTAAAGCATGATGCGAAAACATGTCGCGGCATCCTCCAAACCCGACACAAAGGAAAACTTGGAAAATAGCGCATGGCGGAAGCGGGTTTCGGGAAAACGCAAACATCAAACACATGCCGGGCTTCTTTCAAACCCGATTCAAAATACAAATCCGCTATAATAACTTCCTTCAAAGTGGTTTCTAAATACACCTCACATGATATGCATGAAATTTTAGACTTCAATTCAAAGGTTCAAATTCAAAGCTCGAGTTTAGAAACAAAACTCTTCTTGTCTTTTCTCACAAAGCTTAGCTTAGACTCATCATGGATTTCTTCTAATCGTTAACTTATTTTGAGTTGATTCTCGTAGAATGTATTTATAGATAGTTACAGGTTTGGAAATCCGATTAAATTCGGAAGGGCAAAAAAACCTAAAATTCAAGTTCTCGAAAAAATCCGAAAAAATACGGAAAAAACCGGTTCGGAATATATATACATATATTATTATAAATTTATATTATTGTATACTTATATCATTATATATAGACAAATCATACAAAAAGCATCCATCTACCATAATCATCATCATCATCATAATGATTCTTTCAAAAGATGCAAGAAGTTGCTTGGTCCAAAAAGGTACAAAAATGGATTTTATGAAAATAAGAAAAATATTGCCATCAATGCGTAGAGCTCGAGAAAATATATACTTTTAGAGAAGACGACACCTAAAACGGAGCCACGTAAAGAAAGTTATGGCACATGCAAGTTTTCACGCTACATCTTCCCGGACCCTTTCCAAAATGGCAAATTTTTTTCCATCCTTGCGATTTTTTCACCAAAAAAAAAAATGCCAAAAAGGGAAAAAAATATGCACATGTCGGGGGTCTTCAAAACCCGACACAAAGGGAAGGCGGGTTTCGGAGGCGAAGAAACATCAAAGCGTAAAACATGTCTGAGGAGCGGATAAACCCGATGCAAAGAAAGAGATGTGTCTGAGGGGTTAGAAAACCCAACAGAAGGACATGTCGGAAGGGTCGCAAAACCCGACACAAACGCAAAGAAAGCACATGTCGGAGGGATCGCAAAACCCGACACAAAGGGATTCGGGTTTGGGTTTCGGAAACACGAGACATGAAACATGCAAATCGCAAGCATGTCCCGATGCTTGAGAGTTCCGCAAACCCGACACACTACAAAGGAAAATCTTGTTTTGGAGTCGGTAAAGCATGATGCGAAAACATGTCGCGGCATCCTCCAAACCCGACACAAAGGAAAACTTGGAAAATAGCGGCGGAAGCGGGTTTCGGGAAACGCAAACATCAAACACATGCCGGGGCTTCTTTCAAACCCGATTCAAAATACAAATCCGCTATAATAACTTCCTTCAAAGTGGTTTCTAAATACACCTCACATGATATGCATGAAATTTTAGACTTCAATTCAAAGGTTCAAATTCAAAGCTCGAGTTTAGAAACAAAACTCTTCTTGTCTTTTCTCACAAAGCTTAGCTTAGACTCACATGGATTTCTTCTAATCGTTAACTTATTTTGAGTTGATTCTCGTAGAATGTATTTATAGCATAGTTACTGAGGTTTGGAAATCCGATTAAATTCGGAAGCAAAAAAAACCTAAAATTCAAGTTCTCGAAAAAATCCGAAAAAATACTAAAACTGTTCGGAATATATATACATATATTATTATAAATTTATATTATTGTATACTTATATCATTATATATAGACAAATCATACAAAAAAGCATCCATCTACCATAATCATCATCATCATCATAATGATTCTTTCAAAAGATGCAAGAAGTTGCTTGGTCCAAAAAGGTACAAAAATGGATTTTATGAAAATAAGAAAAATATTGCCATCAATGCGTAGAGCTCGAGAAAATATATACTTTTAGAGAAGACGACACCTAAAACGGAGCCACGTAAAGAAAGTTATGGCACATGCAAGTTTTTTTCGCTACATCTTCCGGACCCTTTCCAAAATGGCAAATTTTTTTCCATCCTTGCGATTTTTTCACCAAAAAAAAAAATGCCAAAAAGGGAAAAAAATATGCACATGTCGGGGTCTTCAAAACCCGACACAAAGGGAAGGCGGGTTTCGGAGGCGAAGAAACATCAAAGCGAAACATGTCTGAGGAGCGGATAAACCCGACAAAGCAAAGAGATGTGTCGGAGGGGTTAGAAAACCCAACAGAAGGACATGTCGGAAGGGTCGCAAAACCCGACACAAACGCAAAGAAAGCACATGTCGGAGGGATCGCAAAACCCGACACAAAGGGATTCGGGTTTTGGGTTTCGGGAAACACGAGACATGAAACATGCAAATCGCAAGCATGTCCCGATGCTTGAGAGTTCCGCAAACCCGACACACTACAAAGGAAAATCTTGTTTTGGAGTCGGTAAAGCATGATGCGAAAACATGTCGCGGCATCCTCCAAACCCGACACAAAGGAAAACTTGGAAAATAGCGGCGGAAGCGGGTTTCGGGAAAACGCAAACATCAAACACATGCCGGGCTTCTTTCAAACCCGATTCAAAATACAAATCCGCTATAATAACTTCCTTGATGGTTTCTAAATACACCTCACATGATATGCATGAAATTTTAGACTTCAATTCAAAGGTTCAAATTCAAAGCTCGAGTTTAGAAACAAAACTCTTCTTGTCTTTTCTCACAAAGCTTAGCTTAGACTGCCATGGATTTCTTCTAAGCTGTTAACTTATTTTGAGTTGATTCTGTAGAATGTATTTATAGCATAGTTACTAGGTTTGGAAATCCGATTAAATTCGGAAGGGCAAAAAAACCTAAAATTGAAGTTCTCGAAAAAATCCGAAAAAATACGGAAAAAACTGTTCGGAATATATATACATATATTATTATAAATTTATATTATTGTATACTTATATCATTATATATAGACAAATCATACAAAAAAGCATCCATCTACCATAATCATCATCATCATCATAATGATTCTTTCAAAAGATTGCAAGAAGTTGCTTGGTCCAAAAAGGTACAAAAATGGATTTTATGAAAATAAGAAAAATATTGCCATCAATGCGTAGAGCTCGAGAAAATATATACTTTTAGAGAAGACGACACCTAAAACGGAGCCACAGAAAGAAAGTTATGGCACATGCAAGTTTTTGCTGCTACATCTTCCCGGACCCTTTCCAAAAATGGCAAATTTTTTTCCATCCTTGCGATTTTTTCACCAAAAAAAAAAATGCCAAAAAGGGAAAAAAATATGCACATGTCGGGGTCTTCAAAACCCGACACAAAGGGAAGGCGGGTTTCGGAGGCGAAGAAACATCAAAGAAAAACATGTCGGAGGAGCGGATAAACCCGACAAAGAAAGAGATGTGTGAGGGGTTAGAAAACCCAACAGAAGGACATGTCGGAAGGGTCGCAAAACCCGACACAAACGCAAAGAAAGCACATGTCGGAGGGATCGCAAAACCCGACACAAAGGGATTCGGTTTTGGGTTTCGGGAAACACGAGACATGAAACATGCAAATCGCAAGGCATGTCCCGATGCTTGAGAGTTCCGCAAACCCGACACACTACAAAGGAAAATCTTGTTTTGGAGTCGGTAAAGCATGATGCGAAAACATGTCGCGGCATCCTCCAAACCCGACACAAAGGAAAACTTGGAAAATAGCGGCGGAAGCGGGTTTCGGGAAAACGCAAACATCAAACACATGCCGGGGCTTCTTTCAAACCCGATTCAAAATACAGTCCGCTATAATAACTTCCTTCAGTGGTTTCTAAATACACCTCACATGATATGCATGAAATTTTAGACTTCAATTCAAAGGTTCAAATTCAAAGCTCGAGTTTAGAAACAAAACTCTTCTTGTCTTTTCTCACAGGCTTAGCTTAGGACTGTCATGGATTTCTTCTAACTGTTAACTTATTTTGAGTTGATTCCTGTAGAATGTATTTATAGCATAGTTACCAGGTTTGGAAATCCGATTAAATTCGGAAGGGCAAAAAAAACCTAAAATTCGAAGTTCTCGAAAAAATCCGAAAAAATACGGAAAAAACCGGTTCGGAATATATATACATATATTATTATAAATTTATATTATTGTATACTTATATCATTATATATAGACAAATCATACAAAAAAGCATCCATCTACCATAATCATCATCATCATCATAATGATTCTTTCAAAAGATCGCAAGAAGTTGCTTGGTCCAAAAAGGTACAAAAATGGATTTTATGAAAATAAGAAAAATATTGCCATCAATGCGTAGAGCTCGAGAAAATATATACTTTTAGAGAAGACGACACCTAAAACGGAGCCACGTAAAGAAAGTTATGGCACATGCAAGTTTTTTTGCTTACATCTTCCGGACCCTTTCCAAAATGGCAAATTTTTTTCCATCCTTGCGATTTTTTCACCAAAAAAAAAAATGCCAAAAAGGGAAAAAAATATGCACATGTGGGGTCTTCAAAACCCGACACAAAGGGAAAGCGCGGTTTCGGAGGCGAAGAAACATCAAAGCGAAACATGTCGGAGGAGCGGATAAACCCGACAAAGCAAAGAGATGTGTCGGAGGGGTTAGAAAACCCAACAGAAGGACATGTCGGAAGGGTCATGCAAAACCCGACACAAACGCAAAGAAAGCACATGTCGGAGGGATCGCAAAACCCGACACAAAGGGATTCGGGTTTGGGTTTCGGAAACACGAGACATGAAACATGCAAATCGCAAGGCATGTCCCGATGCTTGAGAGTTCCGCAAACCCGACACACTACAAAGGAAAATCTTGTTTTGGAGTCGGTAAAGCATGATGCGAAAACATGTCGCGGCATCCTCCAAACCCGACACAAAGGAAAACTTGGAAAATAGCGGCGGAAGCGGGTTTCGGGAAAACGCAAACATCAAACACATGCCGGGGCTTCTTTCAAACCCGATTCAAAATACAAATCCGCTATAATAACTTCCTTGATGGTTTCTAAATACACCTCACATGATATGCATGAAATTTTAGACTTCAATTCAAAGGTTCAAATTCAAAGCTCGAGTTTAGAAACAAAACTCTTCTTGTCTTTTCTCACAAAGCTTAGCTTAGACTCACATGGATTTCTTCTAATCTGTTAACTTATTTTGAGTTGATTCTGTAGAATGTATTTATAGCATAGTTACGAGGTTTGGAAATCCGATTAAATTCGGAAGGGCAAAAAAACCTAAAATTGAAGTTCTCGAAAAAATCCGAAAAAATACGGAAAAAACCGGTTCGGAATATATATACATATATTATTATAAATTTATATTATTGTATACTTATATCATTATATATAGACAAATCATACAAAAAAGCATCCATCTACCATAATCATCATCATCATCATAATGATTCTTTCAAAAGATTGCAAGAAGTTGCTTGGTCCAAAAAGGTACAAAAATGGATTTTATGAAAATAAGAAAAATATTGCCATCAATGCGTAGAGCTCGAGAAAATATATACTTTTAGAGAAGACGACACCTAAAACGGAGCCACTGAAAGAAAGTTATGGCACATGCAGTTTTTTTTACGCTACATCTTCCCGGACCCTTTCCAAAATGGCAAATTTTTTTCCATCCTTGCGATTTTTTCACCAAAAAAAAAAATGCCAAAAAAGGAAAAAAATATGCACATGTTGGGGTCTTCAAAACCCGACACAAAGGGAAGGCGGGTTTCGGAGGCGAAGAAACATCAAAGAAACATGTCGGAGGAGCGGATAAACCCGACAAAGAAAGAGATGTGTCGGAGGGTTAGAAAACCCAACAGAAGGACATGTCGGAAGGGTCGCAAAACCCGACACAAACGCAAAGAAAGCACATGTCGGAGGGATCGCAAAACCCGACACAAAGGGATTCGGGTTTGGGTTTCGGAAACACGAGACATGAAACATGCAAATCGCGCAAGGCATGTCCCGATGCTTGAGAGTTCCGCAAACCCGACACACTACAAAGGAAAATCTTGTTTTGGAGTCGGTAAAGCATGATGCGAAAACATGTCGCGGCATCCTCCAAACCCGACACAAAGGAAAACTTGGAAAATAGCGGCGGAAGCGGGTTTCGGGAAAACGCAAACATCAAACACATGCCGGGGCTTCTTTCAAACCCGATTCAAAATACAGTCCGCTATAATAACTTCCTTCAGTGGTTTCTAAATACACCTCACATGATATGCATGAAATTTTAGACTTCAATTCAAAGGTTCAAATTCAAAGCTCGAGTTTAGAAACAAAACTCTTCTCGTCTTTTCTCACAGGCTTAGCTTAGGACTGTCATGGATTTCTTCTAACTGTTAACTTATTTTGAGTTGATTCCTGTAGAATGTATTTATAGCATAGTTACCAGGTTTGGAAATCCGATTAAATTCGGAAGGGCAAAAAAAACCTAAAATTCGAAGTTCTCGAAAAAATCCGAAAAAATACGGAAAAAACCGGTTCGGAATATATATACATATATTATTATAAATTTATATTATTGTATACTTATATCATTATATATAGACAAATCATACAAAAAAGCATCCATCTACCATAATCATCATCATCATCATAATGATTCTTTCAAAAGATTGCAAGAAGTTGCTTGGTCCAAAAAGGTACAAAAATGGATTTTATGAAAATAAGAAAAATATTGCCATCAATGCGTAGAGCTCGAGAAAATATATACTTTTAGAGAAGACGACACCTAAAACGGAGCCACAGAAAGAAAGTTATGGCACATGCAAGTTTTTGCTGCTACATCTTCCGGACCCTTTCAAAAATGGCAAATTTTTTTCCATCCTTGCGATTTTTTCACCAAAAAAAAAAATGCCAAAAAGGGAAAAAAATATGCACATGTTGGGGTCTTCAAAACCCGACACAAAGGGAAGGCGGGTTTCGGAGGCGAAGAAACATCAGCAGAAACATGTCGGAGGAGCGGATAAACCCGACAAAGAAAGAGATGTGTCGGAGGGGTTAGAAAACCCAACGGGAAGGACATGTCGGAAGGGTCGTGAAACCCGACACAAACGCAAAGAAAGCACATGTCGGAGGGATCGCAAAACCCGACACAAAGGGATTCGGGTTTCGGGTTTCGGGTTTCGGGAAACATGAGACACGAAACATGCAAATCGCAAGGCATGTCCCGATGCTTGAGAGTTCCGCAAACCCGACACACTACAAAGGCAAATCGGGTTTTGGAGTCGGTAAAGCATGATGCGAAAACATGTCGCGGCATCCTCCAAACCCGACACAAAGGAAAACTTGGAAAATAGCGGCGGAAGCGGGTTTCGGGAAAACGCAAACATCAAACACATGCCGGGGCTTCTTTCAAACCCGATTCAAAATACGATCCGCTATAATAACTTCCTTGATGGTTTCTAAATACACCTCACATGATATGCATGAAATTTTAGACTTCAATTCAAAGGTTCAAATTCAAAGCTCGAGTTTAGAAACAAAACTCTTCTTGTCTTTTCTCACAAAGCTTAGCTTAGATTTATCATGGATTTCTTCTAATCTGTTAACTTATTTTGAGTTGATTCTGTAGAATGTATTTATAGCATAGTTACAGGTTTGGAAATCCGATTAAATTCGGAAGGGCAAAAAAACCTAAAATTGAAGTTCTCGAAAAAATCCGAAAAAATACGGAAAAAACCGGTTCGGAATATATATACATATATTATTATAAATTTATATTATTGTATACTTATATCATTATATATAGACAAATCATACAAAAAGCATCCATCTACCATAATCATCATCATCATCATAATGATTCTTTCAAAAAGATTGCGTAAGAAGTTGCTTGGTCCAAAAAGGTACAAAAATGGATTTTATGAAAATAAGAAAAATATTGCCATCAATGCGTAGAGCTCGAGAAAATATATACTTTTAGAGAAGACGACACCTAAAACGGAGCCACGTAAAGAAAGTTATGGCACATGCAAGTTTTTTGCTACATCTTCCGGACCCTTTCCAAAATGGCAAATTTTTTTCCATCCTTGCGATTTTTTCACCAAAAAAAAAAAATGCCAAAAAAGGGAAAAAAAAATATGCACATGTCGGGGGGTCTTCAAAACCCGACACAAAGGGAAGGCGGGTTTCGGAGGCGAAGAAACATCAGGTAGAAACATGTCGGAGGAGCGGATAAACCCGATGCAAAGAAAGAGATGTGTCGGAGGGGTTAGAAAACCCAACGGGAAGGACATGTCGGAAGGGTCATGCAAAACCCGACACAAACGCAAAGAAAGCACATGTCGGAGGGATCGCAAAACCCGACACAAAGGGATTCGGGTTTTGGGTTTCGGGAAACACGAGACATGAAACATGCAAATCGCAAGGCATGTCCCGATGCTTGAGAGTTCCGCAAACCCGACACACTACAAAGGAAAATCTTGTTTTGGAGTCGGTAAAGCATGATGCGAAAACATGTCGCGGCATCCTCCAAACCCGACACAAAGGAAAACTTGGAAAATAGCGGCGGAAGCGGGTTTCGGGAAAACGCAAACATCAAACACATGCCGGGGCTTCTTTCAAACCCGATTCAAAATACAGTCCGCTATAATAACTTCCTTCAGTGGTTTCTAAATACACCTCACATGATATGCATGAAATTTTAGACTTCAATTCAAAGGTTCAAATTCAAAGCTCGAGTTTAGAAACAAAACTCTTCTCGTCTTTTCTCACGAGCTTAGCTTAGACTCATCATGGATTTCTTCTAATGTTAACTTATTTTGAGTTGATTCTGTAGAATGTATTTATAGCATAGTTACAGTTTGGAAATCCGATTAAATTCGGAAGGGCAAAAAAACCTAAAATTGAAGTTCTCGAAAAAATCCGAAAAAATACGGAAAAAACCGGTTCGGAATATATATACATATATTATTATAAATTTATATTATTGTATACTTATATCATTATATATAGACAAATCATACAAAAAAGCATCCATCTACCATAATCATCATCATCATCATAATGATTCTTTCAAAAGATTGCAAGAAGTTGCTTGGTCCAAAAGGTACAAAAATGGATTTTATGAAAATAAGAAAAATATTGCCATCAATGCGTAGAGCTCGAGAAAATATATACTTTTAGAGAAGACGACACCTAAAACGGAGCCACAGAAAGAAAGTTATGGCACATGCAAGTTTTTGCTGCTACATCTTCCCGGACCCTTTCCAAAAATGGCAAATTTTTTTCCATCCTTGCGATTTTTTCACCAAAAAAAAAAAAATGCCAAAAAAGGGAAAAAAAAATATGCACATGTCGGGGGGTCTTCAAAACCCGACACAAAGGGAAGGCGGGTTTCGGAGGCGAAGAAACATCAGGCAGAAACATGTCGGAGGAGCGGATAAACCCGATGCAAAGAAAGAGATGTGTCGGAGGGTTAGAAAACCCAACGGGAAGGACATGTCGGAAGGGTCGCAAACCCGACACAAACGCAAAGAAAGCACATGTCGGAGGGATCGCAAAACCCGACACAAAGGGATTCGGGTTTGGGTTTCGGGAAACACGAGACATGAAACATGCAAATCGCATGAAGCATGTCCCGATGCTTGAGAGTTCCGCAAACCCGACACACTACAAAGGAAAATCTTGTTTTGGAGTCGGTAAAGCATGATGCGAAAACATGTCGCGGCATCCTCCAAACCCGACACAAAGGAAAACTTGGAAAATAGCGGCGGAGCGGGTTTCGGGAAAACGCAAACATCAAACACATGCGGGGCTTCTTTCAAACCCGATTCAAAATACGATCCGCTATAATAACTTCCTTGAGTGGTTTCTAAATACACCTCACATGATATGCATGAAATTTTAGACTTCAATTCAAAGGTTCAAATTCAAAGCTCGAGTTTAGAAACAAAACTCTTCTTGTCTTTTCTCACAAAGCTTAGCTTAGATTTATCATGGATTTCTTCTAGCTGTTAACTTATTTTGAGTTGATTCTGTAGAATGTATTTATAGCATAGTTACTGAGTTTGGAAATCCGATTAAATTCGGAAGGGCAAAAAAACCTAAAATTGAAGTTCTCGAAAAAATCCGAAAAAATACGGAAAAAACCGGTTCGGAATATATATACATATATTATTATAAATTTATATTATTGTATACTTATATCATTATATATAGACAAATCATACAAAAAAGCATCCATCTACCATAATCATCATCATCATCATAATGATTCTTTCAAAAGATTGCAAGAAGTTGCTTGGTCAAAAAGGTACAAAAATGGATTTTATGAAAATAAGAAAAATATTGCCATCAATGCGTAGAGCTCGAGAAAATATATACTTTTAGAGAAGACGACACCTAAAGCGGAGCCTGAGTAAAGAAAGTTATGGCACATGCAAGTTTTTGCTGCTACATCTTCCCGGACCCTTTCCAAAAATGGCAAATTTTTTTCCATCCTTGCGATTTTTTCACCAAAAAAAAAAAATGCCAAAAAAGGGAAAAAAAAATATGCACATGTCGGGGGGTCTTCAAAACCCGACACAAAGGGAAGGCGGGTTTCGGAGGCGAAGAAACATCAGGCAGAAACATGTCGGAGGAGCGGATAAACCCGACAGCAAAGAGATGTGTCGGAGGGGTTAGAAAACCCAACAGGAAGGACATGTCGGAAGGGTCGCAAAACCCGACACAAACGCAAAGAAAGCACATGTCGGAGGGATCGCAAAACCCGACACAAAGGGATTCGGGTTTTGGGTTTCGGGAAACACGAGACATGAAACATGCAAATCGCAAGGCATGTCCCGATGCTTGAGAGTTCCGCAAACCCGACACACTACAAAGGAAAATCTTGTTTTGGAGTCGGTAAAGCATGATGCGAAAACATGTCGCGGCATCCTCCAAACCCGACACAAAGGAAAACTTGGAAAATAGCGGCGGAAGCGGGTTTCGGGAAAACGCAAACATCAAACACATGCGGGGCTTCTTTCAAACCCGATTCAAAATACGATCCGCTATAATAACTTCCTTGAGTGGTTTCTAAATACACCTCACATGATATGCATGAAATTTTAGACTTCAATTCAAGGTTCAAATTCAAAGCTCGAGTTTAGAAACAAAACTCTTCGTCTTTTCTCACGAGGCTTAGCTTAGATTTGTCATGGATTTCTTCTAATCGTTAACTTATTTTGAGTTGATTCTGTAGAATGTATTTATAGCATAGTTACAGAGTTTGGAAATCCGATTAAATTCGGAAGGGCAAAAAAACCTAAAATTGAAGTTCTCGAAAAAATCCGAAAAAATACGGAAAAAACGGTTCGGAATATATATACATATATTATTATAAATTTATATTATTGTATACTTATATCATTATATATAGACAAATCATACAAAAAGCATCCATCTACCATAATCATCATCATCATCATAATGATTCTTTCAAAAGATTGCAAGAAGTTGCTTGGTCCAAAAAGGTACAAAAATGGATTTTATGAAAATAAGAAAAATATTGCCATCAATGCGTAGAGCTCGAGAAAATATATACTTTTAGAGAAGACGACACCTAAAACGGAGCCACAGAATGAAAGTTATGGCACATGCAAGTTTTTGTTGCTACATCTTCCCGGACCCTTTCCAAAAATGGCAAATTTTTTTCCATCCTTGCGATTTTTTCACCAAAAAAAAAAATGCCAAAAAAGGAAAAAAAAAATATGCACATGTCGGGGGGTCTTCAAAACCCGACACAAAGGGAAGGCGGGTTTCGGAGGCGAAGAAACATCAGCGAAACATGTCGGAGGAGCGGATAAACCCGACAAAGAAAGAGATGTGTCGGAGGGTTAGAAAACCCAACAGGAAGGACATGTCGGAAGGGTCGCAAAACCCGACACAAACGCAAAGAAAGCACATGTCGGAGGGATCGCAAAACCCGACACAAAGGGATTCGGGTTTCGGGTTTCGGGAAACATGAGACACGAAACATGCAAATCGCAAGGCATGTCCCGATGCTTGAGAGTTCCGCAAACCCGACACACTACAAAGGCAAATCGGGTTTTGGAGTCGGTAAAGCATGATGCGAAAACATGTCGCGCATCCTCCAAACCCGACACAAAGGAAAACTTGGAAAATAGCGGCGAAGCGGGTTTGGGAAAACGCAAACATCGAACACATGCACGGGCTTCTTTCAAACCCGATTCAAAATACGATCGCTATAATAACTTCCTTGATGGTTTCTAAATACACCTCACATGATATGCATGAAATTTTAGACTTCAATTCAAAGGTTCAAATTCAAAGCTCGAGTTTAGAAACAAAACTCTTTCGTCTTTTCTCACGAGGCTTAGCTTAGATATCATGGATTTCTTCTAAGCTGTTAACTTATTTTGAGTTGATTCTGTAGAATGTATTTATAGCATAGTTACTGAGGTTTGGAAATCCGATTAAATTCGGAAGGGCAAAAAAACCTAAAATTGAAGTTCTCGAAAAAATCCGAAAAAATACGGAAAAAACGGTTCGGAATATATATACATATATTATTATAAATTTATATTATTGTATACTTATATCATTATATATAGACAAATCATACAAAAAAGCATCCATCTACCATAATCATCATCATCATCATAATGATTCTTTCAAAAGATTGCAAGAAGTTGCTTGGTCAAAAAGGTACAAAAATGGATTTTATGAAAATAAGAAAAATATTGCCATCAATGCGTAGAGCTCGAGAAAATATATACTTTTAGAGAAGACGACACCTAAAGCGGAGCCACAGAAAGAAAGTTATGGCACATGCAAGTTTTCTTTGCTACATCTTCGGACCCTTTCCAAAATGGCAAATTTTTTTCCATCCTTGCGATTTTTCACAAAAAAAAAAATGCCAAAAAGGGAAAAAAAAATATGCACATGTCGGGGGTCTTCAAAACCCGACACAAAGGGAAGGCGGGTTTCGGAGGCGAAGAAACATCGAGCGAAACATGTCGGAGGAGCGGATAAACCCGACAGCAAAGAGATGTGTCGGAGGGTTAGAAAACCCAACAGGAAGGACATGTCGGAAGGGTCGCAAAACCCGACACAAACGCAAAGAAAGCACATGTCGGAGGGATCGCAAAACCCGACACAAAGGATTCGGGTTTTGGGTTTCGGGAAACACGAGACATGAAACATGCAAATCGCAAGAGCATGTCCCGATGCTTGAGAGTTCCGCAAACCCGACACACTACAAAGGAAAATCTTGTTTTGGAGTCGGTAAAGCATGATGCGAAAACATGTCGCGGCATCCTCCAAACCCGACACAAAGGAAAACTTGGAAAATAGCGGCGGAAGCGGGTTTCGGGAAAACGCAAACATCAAACACATGCCGGGGCTTCTTTCAAACCCGATTCAAAATACAGTCCGCTATAATAACTTCCTTGATGGTTTCTAAATACACCTCACATGATATGCATGAAATTTTAGACTTCAATTCAAAGGTTCAAATTCAAAGCTCGAGTTTAGAAACAAAACTCTTCTTGTCTTTTCTCACAAAGCTTAGCTTAGATCATCATGGATTTCTTCTAGCTGTTAACTTATTTTGAGTTGATTCTGTAGAATGTATTTATAGCATAGTTACAGAGTTTGGAAATCCGATTAAATTCGGAAGGGCAAAAAAACCTAAAATTGAAGTTCTCGAAAAAATCCGAAAAAATACGGAAAAAACCGGTTCGGAATATATATACATATATTATTATAAATTTATATTATTGTATACTTATATCATTATATATAGACAAATCATACAAAAAAGCATCCATCTACCATAATCATCATCATCATCATAATGATTCTTTCAAAAGATTGCAAGAAGTTGCTTGGTCAGAAAAGGTACAAAAATGGATTTTATGAAAATAAGAAAAATATTGCCATCAATGCGTAGAGCTCGAGAAAATATATACTTTTAGAGAAGACGACACCTAAAAGCAGAGCCACGAGAAAGAAAGTTATGGCACATGCAAGTTTTCACGCTACATCTTCCGGACCCTTTCCAAAAATGGCAAATTTTTTTCCATCCTTGCGATTTTTCACCAAAAAAAAAAATGCCAAAAAGGGAAAAAAATATGCACATGTCGGGGTCTTCAAAACCCGACACAAAGGGAAGGCGGGTTTCGGAGGCGAAGAAACATCAGGCGAAACATGTCGGAGGAGCGGATAAACCCGGCAATGCAAAGAGATGTGTCGGAGGGTTAGAAAACCCAACGGGAAGGACATGTCGGAAGGGTCGCAAAACCCGACACAAACGCAAAGAAAGCACATGTCGGAGGGATCGCAAAACCCGACACAAAGGGATTCGGGTTTGGGTTTCGGAAACACGAGACATGAAACATGCAAATCGCATGAGGCATGTCCCGATGCTTGAGAGTTCCGCAAACCCGACACACTACAAAGGAAAATCTTGTTTTGGAGTCGGTAAAGCATGATGCGAAAACATGTCGCGGCATCCTCAAACCCGACACAAAGGAAAACTTGGAAAATAGCGGCGGAAGCGGGTTTGGGAAAACGCAAACATCAAACACATGCCGGGGCTTCTTTCAAACCCGATTCAAAATACGATCCGCTATAATAACTTCCTTGATGGTTTCTAAATACACCTCACATGATATGCATGAAATTTTAGACTTGATTCAAAGGTTCAAATTCAAAGCTCGAGTTTAGAAACAAAACTCTTTGTCTTTTCTCACGAGCTTAGCTTAGATCATCATGGATTTCTTCTAAGCTGTTAACTTATTTTGAGTTGATTCCTGTAGAATGTATTTATAGCATAGTTACCAGGTTTGGAAATCCGATTAAATTCGGAAGGGCAAAAAAAACCTAAAATTCGAAGTTCTCGAAAAAATCCGAAAAAATACGGAAAAAACCGGTTCGGAATATATATACATATATTATTATAAATTTATATTATTGTATACTTATATCATTATATATAGACAAATCATACAAAAAAGCATCCATCTACCATAATCATCATCATCATCATAATGATTCTTTCAAAAGATTGCAAGAAGTTGCTTGGTCCAAAAAGGTACAAAAATGGATTTTATGAAAATAAGAAAAATATTGCCATCAATGCGTAGAGCTCGAGAAAATATATACTTTTAGAGAAGACGACACCTAAAAGCGGACCCACGAGAAAGAAAGTTATGGCACATGCAAGTTTTCTTGCTACATCTTCCGGACCCTTTCCAAAAATGGCAAATTTTTTTCCATCCTTGCGATTTTTTCACCAAAAAAAAAAATGCCAAAAAGGGAAAAAAATATGCACATGTCGGGGGTCTTCAAAACCCGACACAAAGGGAAGGCGGGTTTCGGAGGCGAAGAAACATCAAAGCGGAAACATGTCGGAGGAGCGGATAAACCCGAAAAAAGAGATGTGTCGGAGGGGTTAGAAAACCCAACGGGAAGGACATGTCGGAAGGGTCGCAAAACCCGACACAAACGCAAAGAAAAAGCACATGTCGGAGGGATCGCAAAACCCGACACAAAGGGATTCGGGTTTGGGTTTGGGAAACACGAGACATGAAACATGCAAATCATGAGCATGTCCCGATGCTTGAGAGTTCCGCAAACCCGACACACTACAAAGGAAAATCTTGTTTTGGAGTCGGTAAAGCATGATGCGAAAACATGTCGCGGCATCCTCAAACCCGACACAAAGGAAAACTTGGAAAATAGCGGCGGAGCGGGTTTGGGAAAACGCAAACATCAAACACATGCGGGGCTTCTTTCAAACCCGATTCAAAATACTGATCCGCTATAATAACTTCCTTGATGGTTTCTAAATACACCTCACATGATATGCATGAAATTTTAGACTTGATTCAAAGGTTCAAATTCAAAGCTCGAGTTTAGAAACAAAACTCTTCTCGTCTTTTCTCACGAGCTTAGCTTAGGTATCATGGATTTCTTCTAAGCTGTTAACTTATTTTGAGTTGATTCTGTAGAATGTATTTATAGCATAGTTACGGAGTTTGGAAATCCGATTAAATTCGGAAAGCAAAAAAACCTAAAATTGAAGTTCTCGAAAAAATCCGAAAAAATACGGAAAAAACCGGTTCGGAATATATATACATATATTATTATAAATTTATATTATTGTATACTTATATCATTATATATAGACAAATCATACAAAAAAGCATCCATCTACCATAATCATCATCATCATCATAATGATTCTTTCAAAAGATTGCAAGAAGTTGCTTGGTCCAAAAAGGTACAAAAATGGATTTTATGAAAATAAGAAAAATATTGCCATCAATGCGTAGAGCTCGAGAAAATATATACTTTTAGAGAAGACGACACCTAAAAGCAGAGCCACGAGAAAGAAAGTTATGGCACATGCAAGTTTTTCTTTGCTACATCTTCCGGACCCTTTTCCAAAATGGCAAATTTTTTTCCATCCTTGCGATTTTTCACCAAAAAAAAAAATGCCAAAAAAGGGAAAAAAATATGCACATGTCGGGGGTCTTCAAAACCCGACACAAAGGGAAGGCGGGTTTCGGAGGCGAAGAAACATCAGCGAAACATGTCGGAGGAGCGGATAAACCCGGCAATGCAAAGAGATGTGTCGGAGGGTTAGAAAACCCAACGGGAAGGACATGTCGGAAGGGTCGCAAAACCCGACACAAACGCAAAGAAAGCACATGTCGGAGGGATCGCAAAACCCGACACAAAGGGATTCGGGTTTTGGGTTTCGGGAAACACGAGACATGAAACATGCAAATCGCAAGAGCATGTCCCGATGCTTGAGAGTTCCGCAAACCCGACACACTACAAAGGAAAATCTTGTTTTGGAGTCGGTAAAGCATGATGCGAAAACATGTCGCGGCATCCTCAAACCCGACACAAAGGAAAACTTGGAAAATAGCGGCGGAAGCGGGTTTCGGGAAAACGCAAACATCAAACACATGCGGGGCTTCTTTCAAACCCGATTCAAAATACGATCCGCTATAATAACTTCCTTCAGTGGTTTCTAAATACACCTCACATGATATGCATGAAATTTTAGACTTCAATTCAAAGGTTCAAATTCAAAGCTCGAGTTTAGAAACAAAACTCTTCTCGTCTTTTCTCACGAGGCTTAGCTTAGGGTATCATGGATTTCTTCTAGCTGTTAACTTATTTTGAGTTGATTCTGTAGAATGTATTTATAGCATAGTTACGACGGGTTTGGAAATCCGATTAAATTCGGAAGGGCAAAAAAACCTAAAATTGAAGTTCTCGAAAAAATCCGAAAAAAAATACGGAAAAAACCGGTTCGGAATATATATACATATATTATTATAAATTTATATTATTGTATACTTATATCATTATATATAGACAAATCATACAAAAAGCATCCATCTACCATAATCATCATCATCATCATAATGATTCTTTCAAAAGATTGCAAGAAGTTGCTTGGTCCAAAAAGGTACAAAAATGGATTTTATGAAAATAAGAAAAATATTGCCATCAATGCGTAGAGCTCGAGAAAATATATACTTTTAGAGAAGACGACACCTAAAACGGAGCCACAGAAAGAAAGTTATGGCACATGCAAGTTTTTGCTGCTACATCTTCCGGACCCTTTCAAAAATGGCAAATTTTTTTCCATCCTTGCGATTTTTTCACCAAAAAAAAAAAATGCCAAAAAAGGGAAAAAAAAATATGCACATGTCGGGGGGTCTTCAAAACCCGACACAAAGGGAAGGCGGGTTTCGGAGGCGAAGAAACATCAGGCCGAAACATGTCGGAGGAGCGGATAAACCCGCAATGCAAAGAGATGTGTCGGAGGGGTTAGAAAACCCAACAGAAGGACATGTCGGAAGGGTCATGCAAAACCCGACACAAACGCAAAGAAAGCACATGTCGGAGGGATCGCAAAACCCACAAAGGGATTCGGGTTTTGGGTTTGGGAAACACGAGACATGAAACATGCAAATCATGCAAGCATGTCCCGATGCTTGAGAGTTCCGCAAACCCGACACACTACAAAGGAAAATCTTGTTTTGGAGTCGGTAAAGCATGATGCGAAAACATGTCGCGGCATCCTCAAACCCGACACAAAGGAAAACTTGGAAAATAGCGGCGGAGCGGGTTTGGGAAAACGCAAACATCAAACACATGCGGGGCTTCTTTCAAACCCGATTCAAAATACTGATCCGCTATAATAACTTCCTTGAGTGGTTTCTAAATACACCTCACATGATATGCATGAAATTTTAGACTTGATTCAAAGGTTCAAATTCAAAGCTCGAGTTTAGAAACAAAACTCTTCTCGTCTTTTCTCACGAGCTTAGCTTAGGTATCATGGATTTCTTCTAGCTGTTAACTTATTTTGAGTTGATTCTGTAGAATGTATTTATAGCATAGTTACTGAGTTTGGAAATCCGATTAAATTCGGAAGGGCAAAAAAACCTAAAATTGAAGTTCTCGAAAAAATCCGAAAAAATACGGAAAAAACCGGTTCGGAATATATATACATATATTATTATAAATTTATATTATTGTATACTTATATCATTATATATAGACAAATCATACAAAAAAGCATCCATCTACCATAATCATCATCATCATCATAATGATTCTTTCAAAAGATTGCAAGAAGTTGCTTGGTCAAAAAGGTACAAAAATGGATTTTATGAAAATAAGAAAAATATTGCCATCAATGCGTAGAGCTCGAGAAAATATATACTTTTAGAGAAACGACACCTAAAAGCGGAGCCCGAGAAAGAAAGTTATGGCACATGCAAGTTTTCTTGCTACATCTTCCGGACCCTTTCAAAATGGCAAATTTTTTTCCATCCTTGCGATTTTTTCACCAAAAAAAAAAATGCCAAAAAAGGGAAAAAAATATGCACATGTCGGGGGTCTTCAAAACCCGAAACAAAGGGAAGGCGGGTTTCGGAGGCGAAGAAACATCGAGGCGAAACATGTCGGAGGAGCGGATAAACCCGAAGCAAAGAGATGTGTCGGAGGGTTAGAAAACCCAACGGGAAGGACATGTCGGAAGGGTCATGCAAAACCCGACACAAACGCAAAGAAAGCACATGTCGGAGGGATCGCAAAACCCGACACAAAGGGATTCGGGTTTGGGTTTCGGGAAACACGAGACATGAAACATGCAAATCGCAAGAGCATGTCCGATGCTTGAGAGTTCCGCAAACCCGACACACTACAAAGGAAAATCTTGTTTTGGAGTCGGTAAAGCATGATGCGAAAACATGTCGCGGCATCCTCCAAACCCGACACAAAGGAAAACTTGGAAAATAGCGGCGGAAGCGGGGTTCGGGAAAACGCAAACATCAAACACATGCGGGGCTTCTTTCAAACCCGATTCAAAATACTGATCCGCTATAATAACTTCCTTGATGGTTTCTAAATACACCTCACATGATATGCATGAAATTTTAGACTTGATTCAAAGGTTCAAATTCAAAGCTCGAGTTTAGAAACAAAACTCTTCTCGTCTTTTCTCACAGGCTTAGCTTAGGACTGTCATGGATTTCTTCTAACTGTTAACTTATTTTGAGTTGATTCCTGTAGAATGTATTTATAGCATAGTTACCAGGTTTGGAAATCCGATTAAATTCGGAAGGGCAAAAAAAACCTAAAATTCGAAGTTCTCGAAAAAATCCGAAAAAATACGGAAAAAACCGGTTCGGAATATATATACATATATTATTATAAATTTATATTATTGTATACTTATATCATTATATATAGACAAATCATACAAAAAAGCATCCATCTACCATAATCATCATCATCATCATAATGATTCTTTCAAAAGATTGCAAGAAGTTGCTTGGTCCAGAAAGGTACAAAAATGGATTTTATGAAAATAAGAAAAATATTGCCATCAATCGTAGAGCTCGAGAAAATATATACTTTTAGAGAAGACGACACCTAAAAGCAGACCCACGAGAAAGAAAGTTATGGCACATGCAAGTTTTTTCTTGCTACATCTTCCGGACCCTTTCAAAAATGGCAAATTTTTTTCCATCCTTGCGATTTTTTCACCAAAAAAAAAAATGCCAAAAAGGGAAAAAAAAATATGCACATGTCGGGGTCTTCAAAACCCGAAACACAAAGGGAAGCGGGTTTCGGAGGCGAAGAAACATCAGGCGAAACATGTCGGAGGAGCGGATAAACCCGGACAAAGCAAAGAGATGTGTCGGAGGGTTAGAAAACCCAACGGGAAGGACATGTCGGAAGGTCATGAAACCCGACACAACGCAAAGAAAGCACATGTCGGAGGGATCGCAAAACCCGACACACAAAGGGATTCGGGTTTGGGTTTGGGAAACACGAGACATGAAACATGCAAATCGCAAGGCATGTCCGATGCTTGAGAGTTCCGCAAACCCGACACACTACAAAGGAAAATCTTGTTTTGGAGTCGGTAAAGCATGATGCGAAAACATGTCGCGGCATCCTCAAACCCGACACAAAGGAAAACTTGGAAAATAGCGGCGGAAGCGGGTTTGAAAACGCAAACATCGAACACATGCGGGGCTTCTTTCAAACCCGATTCAAAATACGATCCGCTATAATAACTTCCTTGATGGTTTCTAAATACACCTCACATGATATGCATGAAATTTTAGACTTGATTCAAAGGTTCAAATTCAAAGCTCGAGTTTAGAAACAAAACTCTTCTCGTCTTTTCTCACGAGGCTTAGCTTAGATTTATCATGGATTTCTTCTAGCTGTTAACTTATTTTGAGTTGATTCTGTAGAATGTATTTATAGCATAGTTACGAGGTTTGGAAATCCGATTAAATTCGGAAGGGCAAAAAAACCTAAAATTGAAGTTCTCGAAAAAATCCGAAAAAATACGGAAAAAACCGGTTCGGAATATATATACATATATTATTATAAATTTATATTATTGTATACTTATATCATTATATATAGACAAATCATACAAAAAGCATCCATCTACCATAATCATCATCATCATCATAATGATTCTTTCAAAAGATTGCAAGAAGTTGCTTGGTCCAAAAGGTACAAAAATGGATTTTATGAAAATAAGAAAAATATTGCCATCAATGCGTAGAGCTCGAGAAAATATATACTTTTAGAGAAGACGACACCTAAAAGCAGACCCACGAGAAAGAAAGTTATGGCACATGCAAGTTTTTCTTTGCTACATCTTCCGGACCCTTTCAAAAATGGCAAATTTTTTTCCATCCTTGCGATTTTTCACAAAAAAAAAAATGCCAAAAAGGGAAAAAAATATGCACATGTCGGGGTCTTCAAAACCGACACAAAGGGAAGGCGGGTTTCGGAGGCGAAGAAACATCGAGGCGAAACATGTCGGAGGAGCGGATAAACCCGGCAAAGAGATGTGTCGGAGGGTTAGAAAACCCAACGGGAAGGACATGTCGGAAGGTCATCGCAAAACCCGACACAAACGCAAAGAAAGCACATGTCGGAGGGATCGCAAAACCCGACACAAAGGGATTCGGGTTTGGGTTTCGGGAAACACGAGACATGAAACATGCAAATCGCAAGGCATGTCCCGATCTTGAGAGTTCCGCAAACCCGACACACTACAAAGGAAAATCTTGTTTTGGAGTCGGTAAAGCATGATGCGAAAACATGTCGCGGCATCCTCAAACCCGACACAAAGGAAAACTTGGAAAATAGCGGCGGAAGCGGGTTTCGGGAAAACGCAAACATCAAACACATGCTGGGGCTTCTTTCAAACCCGATTCAAAATACTGATCCGCTATAATAACTTCCTTGATGGTTTCTAAATACACCTCACATGATATGCATGAAATTTTAGACTTGATTCAAAGGTTCAAATTCAAAGCTCGAGTTTAGAAACAAAACTCTTCTCGTCTTTTCTCACAAAGCTTAGCTTAGATTTGTCATGGATTTCTTCTAGCTGTTAACTTATTTTGAGTTGATTCTGTAGAATGTATTTATAGCATAGTTACAGGTTTGGAAATCCGATTAAATTCGGAAGGGCAAAAAAACCTAAAATTGAAGTTCTCGAAAAAATCCGAAAAAATACGGAAAAAACCGGTTCGGAATATATATACATATATTATTATAAATTTATATTATTGTATACTTATATCATTATATATAGACAAATCATACAAAAAAGCATCCATCTACCATAATCATCATCATCATCATAATGATTCTTTCAAAAGATTGCGAAGTTGCTTGGTCGAAAAGGTACAAAAATGGATTTTATGAAAATAAGAAAAATATTGCCATCAATCGTAGAGCTCGAGAAAATATATACTTTTAGAGAAGACGACACCTAAAAGCAGAGCCACGAAAGAAAGTTATGGCACATGCAAGTTTTTTCTTCTGCACATCTTCGGACCCTTTCCAAAAATGGCAAATTTTTTTCCATCCTTGCGATTTTTTCACCAAAAAAAAAAATGCCAAAAAAGGGAAAAAAAATATGCACATGTCGGGGGTCTTCAAAACCCGACACAAAGGAAGGCGGGTTTCGGAGGCGAAGAAACATCAGCGAAACATGTCGGAGGAGCGGATAAACCCGGACAAAAAGAGATGTGTCGGAGGGTTAGAAAACCCAACAGGAAGGACATGTCGGAAGGGTCAAAACCCGACACAAAGCAAAGAAAGCACATGTCGGAGGGATCGCAAAACCCGACACAAAGGGATTCGGGTTTCGGGTTTCGGGTTTCGGGAAACATGAGACACGAAACATGCAAATCGCAAGGCATGTCCCGATGCTTGAGAGTTCCGCAAACCCGACACACTACAAAGGCAAATCTTGTTTTGGAGTCGGTAAAGCATGATGCGAAAACATGTCGCGGCATCCTCCAAACCCGACACAAAGGAAAACTTGGAAAATAGCGGCGGAAGCGGGTTTCGGAAAACGCAAACATCAAACACATGCAGGCTTCTTTCAAACCCGATTCAAAATACGATCCATTATAATAACTTCCTTGAGTGGTTTCTAAATACACCTCACATGATATGCATGAAATTTTAGACTTGATTCAAAGGTTCAAATTCAAAGCTCGAGTTTAGAAACAAAACTCTTCTCGTCTTTTCTCACGAGCTTAGCTTAGACTGTATCATGGATTTCTTCTTAGCTGTTAACTTATTTTGAGTTGATTCTGTAGAATGTATTTATAGCATAGTTACGAGTTTGGAAATCCGATTAAATTCGGAAGGGCAAAAAAACCTAAAATTGAAGTTCTCGAAAAAATCCGAAAAAATACGGAAAAAACCGGTTCGGAATATATATACATATATTATTATAAATTTATATTATTGTATACTTATATCATTATATATAGACAAATCATACAAAAAAGCATCCATCTACCATAATCATCATCATCATCATAATGATTCTTTCAAAAGATTCGCAAGAAGTTGCTTGGTCAAAAAGGTACAAAAATGGATTTTATGAAAATAAGAAAAATATTGCCATCAATGCGTAGAGCTCGAGAAAATATATACTTTTAGAGAAGACGACACCTAAAAGCAGAGCCACAGAAAGAAAGTTATGGCACATGCAAGTTTTTCATTGCTACATCTTCGGACCCTTTCAAAAATGGCAAATTTTTTTCCATCCTTGCGATTTTTCACCAAAAAAAAATGCCAAAAAGGGAAAAAAATATGCACATGTCGGGGTCTTCAAAACCCCACAAAGGAAGCGGGTTTCGAGGCGAAGAAACATCGTGCGAAACATGTCGGAGGAGCGGATAAACCCGAAGCAAAGAGATGTGTCGGAGGGTTAGAAAACCCAACAGAAGGACATGTCGGAAGGGTCATGAAAACCCGACACAAAGCAAAGAAAGCACATGTCGGAGGGATCGCAAAACCCGACACAAAGGGATTCGGGTTTTGGGTTTCGGGAAACACGAGACATGAAACATGCAAATCGCAAAGCATGTCCCGATGCTTGAGAGTTCCGCAAACCCGACACACTACAAAGGAAAATCTTGTTTTGGAGTCGGTAAAGCATGATGCGAAAACATGTCGCGGCATCCTCAAACCCGACACAAAGGAAAACTTGGAAAATAGCGGCGAAGCGGGTTTCGGGAAACGCAAACATCAAACACATGCGGGGCTTCTTTCAAACCCGATTCAAAATACGATCCATTATAATAACTTCCTTGATGGTTTCTAAATACACCTCACATGATATGCATGAAATTTTAGACTTCAATTCAAAGGTTCAAATTCAAAGCTCGAGTTTAGAAACAAAACTCTTCTCGTCTTTTCTCACTGAGCTTAGCTTAGACTCATGCATGGATTTCTTCTAACTCTGTTAACTTATTTTGAGTTGATTCTGTAGAATGTATTTATAGCATAGTTCACAGAGTTTGGAAATCCGATTAAATTCGGAAGGGCAAAAAAACCTAAAATTGAAGTTCTCGAAAAAATCCGAAAAAATACGGAAAAAACCGGTTCGGAATATATATACATATATTATTATAAATTTATATTATTGTATACTTATATCATTATATATAGACAAATCATACAAAAAGCATCCATCTACCATAATCATCATCATCATCATAATGATTCTTTCAAAAGATCAAGAGAAGTTGCTTGGTCAAAAAGGTACAAAATGGATTTTATGAAAATAAGAAAAATATTGCCATCAATGCGTAGAGCTCGAGAAAATATATACTTTTAGAGAAGACGACACCTAAAAGCGGAGCCACGTAAAGAAAGTTATGGCACATGCAAGTTTTCTTTGCTTACATCTTCCGGACCCTTTCCAAAATGGCAAATTTTTTTCCATCCTTGCGATTTTTTCACCAAAAAAAAAAATGCCAAAAAAGGGAAAAAAATATGCACATGTCGGGGTCTTCAAAACCCGACACAAAGGGAAGCGGGTTTGGAGGCGAAGAAACATCAAGCAGAAACATGTCGGAGGAGCGGATAAACCCGACAAAGAAAGAGATGTGTCGGAGGGTTAGAAAACCCAACAGAAGGACATGTCGGAAGGGTCATGAAACCCGACACAAACGCAAAGAAAGCACATGTCGGAGGGATCGCAAAACCCGACACAAAGGGATTCGGGTTTTGGGTTTCGGAAACACGAGACATGAAACATGCAAATCGCAAGGCATGTCCCGATGCTTGAGAGTTCCGCAAACCCGACACACTACAAAGGAAAATCTTGTTTTGGAGTCGGTAAAGCATGATGCGAAAACATGTCGCGGCATCCTCAAACCCGACACAAAGGAAAACTTGGAAAATAGCGGCGGAAGCGGGTTTCGGGAAAACGCAAACATCAAACACATGCGGGCTTCTTTCAAACCCGATTCAAAATACATCCGCTATAATAACTTCCTTCAAGTGGTTTCTAAATACACCTCACATGATATGCATGAAATTTTAGACTTCAATTCAAAGGTTCAAATTCAAAGCTCGAGTTTAGAAACAAAACTCTTCTTGTCTTTTCTCACACGAGCTTAGCTTAGGATCACATGGATTTTTCTTCAGCTGTTAACTTATTTTGAGTTGATTCTGTAGAATGTATTTATAGCATAGTTACAGGTTTGGAAATCCGATTAAATTCGGAAGGGCAAAAAAAAAACCTAAAATTGAAGTTCTCGAAAAAATCCGAAAAAATACGGAAAAAACCGGTTCGGAATATATATACATATATTATTATAAATTTATATTATTGTATACTTATATCATTATATATAGACAAATCATACAAAAAGCATCCATCTACCATAATCATCATCATCATCATAATGATTCTTTCAAAAGATCGCAAGAAGTTGCTTGGTCCAAAAAGGTACAAAAATGGATTTTATGAAAATAAGAAAAATATTGCCATCAATGCGTAGAGCTCGAGAAAATATATACTTTTAGAGAAGACGACACCTAAAAGCTGAGCCACGTGAAAGAAAGTTATGGCACATGCAGAGTTTTTTGCTACATCTTCCGGACCCTTTCAAAAATGGCAAATTTTTTTCCATCCTTGCGATTTTTCACCAAAAAAAAAAAAATGCCAAAAAGGAAAAAAAAATATGCACATGTTCGGGGTCTTCAAAACCCGACACAAAGGGAAGGCGGGTTTTGGAGGCGAAGAAACATCGAGGCGAAACATGTCGGAGGAGCGGATAAACCCGGACAAGCAAAGAGATGTGTCGGAGGGGTTAGAAAACCCAACAGAAGGACATGTCGGAAGAATTATGCAAAACCCGACACAAACGCAAAGAAAGCACATGTCGGAGGGATCGCAAAACCCGACACAAAGGGATTCGGGTTTGGGTTTCGGGAACACGAGACATGAAACATGCAAATCGCAAGGCATGTCCCGATGCTTGAGAGTTCCGCAAACCCGACACACTACAAAGGAAAATCTTGTTTTGGAGTCGGTAAAGCATGATGCGAAAACATGTCGCGGCATCCTCCAAACCCGACACAAAGGAAAACTTGGAAAATAGCGGCGGAAGCGGGTTTCGGGAAAACGCAAACATCAAACACATGCGGGGGCTTCTTTCAAACCCGATTCAAAATACGATCGCTATAATAACTTCCTTGATGGTTTCTAAATACACCTCACATGATATGCATGAAATTTTAGACTTCAATTCAAAGGTTCAAATTCAAAGCTCGAGTTTAGAAACAAAACTCTTCTCGTCTTTTCTCACAAAGCTTAGCTTAGGACTATCATGGATTTCTTCTAATCTGTTAACTTATTTTGAGTTGATTCTGTAGAATGTATTTATAAAGATAGTTACTGAGGTTTGGAAATCCGATTAAATTCGGAAGGGCGAAAAAAACCTAAAATTCGAAGTTCTCGAAAAAATCCGAAAAATACGGAAAAAACCGGTTCGAATATATATACATATATTATTATAAATTTATATTATTGTATACTTATATCATTATATATAGACAAATCATACAAAAAAGCATCCATCTACCATAATCATCATCATCATCATAATGATTCTTTCAAAAGATCGCAAGAAGTTGCTTGGTCCAAAAAGGTACAAAAATGGATTTTATGAAAATAAGAAAAATATTGCCATCAATGCGTAGAGCTCGAGAAAATATATACTTTTAGAGAAGACGACACCTAAAAGCGGAGCCACGTAAAGAAAGTTATGGCACATGCAAGTTTCACGCTACATCTTCCCGGGACCCTTTCCAAAATGGCAAATTTTTTTCCATCCTTGCGATTTTTTCACCAAAAAAAAAAATGCCAAAAAAGGGAAAAAAAAAAATATGCACATGTCGGGGTCTTCAAAACCCGACACAAAGGGAAGGCGGGTTTCGAGGCGAAGAAACATCAAAGTAAACATGTCGGAGGAGCGGATAAACCCGACAAAGAGATGTGTCGGAGGGTTAGAAAACCCAACAGAAGGACATGTCGGAAGGGTGCAAAACCCGACACAAACGCAAAGAAAGCACATGTCGGAGGGATCGCAAAACCCGACACAAAGGGATTCGGGTTTTGGGTTTCGGGGAAACACGAGACATGAAACATGCAAATCGCAAGCATGTCCCGATGCTTGAGAGTTCCGCAAACCCGACACACTACAAAGGAAAATCTTGTTTTGGAGTCGGTAAAGCATGATGCGAAAACATGTCGCGGCATCCTCCAAACCCGACACAAAGGAAAACTTGGAAAATAAGCGGCGGAAGCGGGTTTCGGGAAAACGCAAACATCAAACACATGCCGGGGCTTCTTTCAAACCCGATTCAAAATACTGATCGCTATAATAACTTCCTTCAGTGGTTTCTAAATACACCTCACATGATATGCATGAAATTTTAGACTTCAATTCAAAGGTTCAAATTCAAAGCTCGAGTTTAGAAACAAAACTCTTCTCGTCTTTTCTCACAGGCTTAGCTTAGACTCATCATGGATTTCTTCTAATCGTTAACTTATTTTGAGTTGATTCCTGTAGAATGTATTTATAGCATAGTTACCAGGTTTGGAAATCCGATTAAATTCGGAAGGGCAAAAAAAACCTAAAATTCGAAGTTCTCGAAAAAATCCGAAAAAATACGGAAAAAACCGGTTGGAATATATATACATATATTATTATAAATTTATATTATTGTATACTTATATCATTATATATAGACAAATCATACAAAAAGCATCCATCTACCATAATCATCATCATCATCATAATGATTCTTTCAAAAGATGCAAGAAGTTGCTTGGTCCAAAAGGTACAAAAATGGATTTTATGAAAATAAGAAAAATATTGCCATCAATGCGTAGAGCTCGAGAAAATATATACTTTTAGAGAAGACGACACCTAAAGCGGAGCCACGAAAGAAAGTTATGGCACATGCAAGCCATTGCTACATCTTCCCGGACCCTTTCCAAAATGGCAAATTTTTTTCCATCCTTGCGATTTTTCACCAAAAAAAAAAAAAATGCCAAAAAGGGAAAAAAATATGCACATGTCGGGGTCTTCAAAACCCGACACAAAGGGAAGGCGGGTTTCGGAGGCGAAGAAACATCAAAGCAGAAACATGTCGGAGGAGCGGATAAACCCGAGCAATGCAAAGAGATGTGTCGGAGGGTTAGAAAACCCAACAGAAGGACATGTCGGAAGGGTCGCAAAACCCGACACAAACGCAAAGAAAGCACATGTCGGAGGGATCGCAAAACCCGACACAAAGGGATTCGGGTTTCGGGTTTCGGAAACACGAGACATGAAACATGCAAATCGCAAGGCATGTCCCGATGCTTCGAGAGTTCCGCAAACCCGACACACTACAAAGGAAAATCTTGTTTTGGAGTCAGTAAAGCATGATGCGAAAACATGTCGCGGCATCCTCCAAACCCGACACAAAGGAAAACTTGGAAAATAGCGGCGAAGCGGGTTTCGGGAAAACGCAAACATCAAACACATGCCGGGGCTTCTTTCAAACCCGATTCAAAATACAAATTCCGCTATAATAACTTCCTTCAAAGTGGTTTCTAAATACACCTCACATGATATGCATGAAATTTTAGACTTCAATTCAAAGGTTCAAATTCAAAGCTCGAGTTTAGAAACAAAACTCTTCTCGTCTTTTCTCACAAAGCTTAGCTTAGACTGGCTATGGATTTCTTCTAATCGTTAACTTATTTTGAGTTGATTCTCGTAGAATGTATTTATAAGCATAGTTACAGGTTTGGAAATCCGATTAAATTCTAAGGGCAAAAAAAACCTAAAATTCAAGTTCTCAAAAAATCCGAAAAAATACGGAAAAACCGGTTCGGAATATATATACATATATTATTATAAATTTATATTATCAGATATACTTATATCATTATATATAGACAAATCATACAAAAAAGCATCCATCTACCATA